>QRDG01002179.1:233318-575705 GCA_012064385.1 Puccinellia tenuiflora | reverse complement strand
TCATCGCCCCGTCGTGAACCTAGGTAGCACGTCACCACCATCGCCCACACCGCGAAGCTCGGGGGCTCGACGTCATCATCGCCATCACTCCCAACTTGGAGCTCGGAAGCGCAATAGCCGCCAACCGGCAGAAGGCCAAAGACCTCCGGTCCAAGAGACCCAGAGGCAAGCGGCCGCCAAGCCGGCAATATTATTCCCGGGGGCTGCGCAGCCGCCAAGCCGGCTCCGCAGACCCGGACGCACATCTACAACACCCCGAGCCGCGAGCCCGGGGGCTGCCACGCCGTCAGCCGGCAATATCATTCCAGGTCCTGCGCATACGCCGACCCGGAGGACTCTATCACCCCGGCCAAGAGCCTGGGGGCTGCCACGCCGTCAGCCGGCATCGCATTCCCGGGTCCTGTGCATCCGCCGACCCGGAGGAGTCTATCACCCCGGCCAAGAGCCCGGGGGCTGCCATGCCATCAGCCAGCATCTCATTCCCGGGTCCTGCGCATACGCTGACCCGGAGGACTCTATCACCCCGGCCAAAAGCCCGGGGGCTGCCACGCCGTCAGCCGGCATCTCATTCCCGGGTCCTACGCATACGCCGACCCGGAGGACTCTATCACCCCGAGCCAAGAGCCCGGGGGCTGCCACGCCGTCAGCCGGCATCTCATTCCCGGGTCCTGCGCATACGCCGACCCGGAGGACTCTATCACCCCGGCCAAGATCCCGGGGGCTGCCACGCCGTTAGCCGGCATCTCATTCCCGGGTCCTGCGCATACGCCGACCTGGAGGACTCTATCACCCCGGCCAAGAGCCCGGGGGCTGCCACGCCGTCAGCCGGCATCTCATTCCCGGGTCCTGCGCATACGCCGACCCGGAGGACTCTATCACCCCGGCCAAGAGCCCGGGGGCTGCCACGCCGTCAGCCGGCAATCTCATTCCCGGGTCCTGCGCATACGCCGACCCGGAGGACTCTATCACCCCGGCCAAGAGCCCGGGGGCTGCCACGCCGTCAGCCGGCAATCTCATTCCCGGGTCCTGCGCATACGCCGACCCGGAGGATTCTATCACCCTGGCCAAGAGCCCAAATTCAACTCCAAATTCTGCAGTCGTCTACAATGCCATTTGGCTTCAAGGACTTTCATCCGGCTTCAAGAATTTTCATCCGGCCACAACTTTCATCCGGCTTCAAGGATTTTCATCCGGCTTCAAGGATCTTCATCCGGCTTCAAGGATTTTCATCCGGCTTCAAGGATTTTCATCCGGCTTCAAGGATCTTCATCCGGCTTCAAGGATTTTCATCCAGCTTCAAGGATCTTCATCCGGCTTCAAGGATTTTCATCTGGCCACAACTTTCATCCGGCTTCAAGGACTTTCATCCGGCTTCAAGGATTTTCATCCGACTTCAAGGATTTCCATCCGGCTTCAAGGATTTTCATCCGGCGTCAAGTTCATCCGGCCTCAACTTCGCCCGGCTTCAAGTTCGTCCGGCGTCAAGTTCATCCGGCTTCAACTTCGCCCGGCGTCAAGTTCGTCCGGCTTCAACTTCATCCGGCCTCAAGTTCGTCCGGCATCAAGTTTGTCCGGCTTCAAGTTCGTCCGACTTCAATTTCATCCGATTTCAACTCCAAGTTTCAGCCGGCTCCAGCTCCGACTCCAGCATCTCATCCACAACAACCAAGACAAGGGGAAGATCGCGAAGTCTTCCCAGCAAGCTAGCAAGACTCCACGATCTCGGGGGCTAGTGTCGGGGGAATGACCCCCGGGTATACCAAAGTCCACGACTCGACAAAAGAACAAGAAAAGCAGACCACGAAGATCAAAGCAAGCTGCTGGCTGGAGCTCCAGGCAGCCCGTCCGGCTGGAGCTCCAGGCAGCCCGTCCGGCTGGAGGCTTCAGGCTGCCCTAAGTAGTACTAGCTGGGCCTAATGGGCCAACCCTTTGTCCCCTGGGCATCCCCTTTATAAGGTGCACCAGGGAGCCCTTGAGAGGCGACCTTTGGAGGAAACCCTAGATGCATATTTGGGAGGTGGAGGCTCTTCTCATCCCCACCTACCCCTTCTTCTTCCTCTAGCTAGAAGGAGAGAAACACAGCTCAAGGAGCAACCATGTAGCCCGAGATCTATGCCATGATATACATCAGACATGCAGGACGTAGGGGTGTTACCTCCACAAGAGGGCCCTGAACCTGGGTACATCGCGTGTGTTCTTGCCGTGCTTGTGCCCAATCCCGCCGGAACGCCATCGCCGCCTTGCCCCACAATTCTTTCCATCTCTGATGGATATGCCGTGCAACCCACCATGACAGATTGGCTAATATGAAATGTTCATATCTCTTTGCAATTACTTTGGAAGATACAAGATTGTTGACTCTATTTGCGGCACAATGATGGTCGTGTTCATATGTTATAATTTGAAACCTTGAACATCTGCTGGAAATAGCACCATATATGAGCCAAGGACAACCTGGCCATGCACACTTTGCCCTCACCCTCAGTGGCGGAGCTAGGCTACTCATGGAGCCGGGGCAAACCCAATACACATGTACGTTGTCTAGTGCTGCCCCATGAAAAATTACTGCTAAGCACTGTAATTTAGCTAATCCCTAATGGAGAGTCGCCGGACGAGCCCAGGCAGCTGCCCCGGGTCGCCGGGAGCTGGCTCCGCCACTGCTCACCCTGTCATTTTCTGACTTCATGAACTTAATGTTTCTATAAGTTTTCTGTCCATATTTCATCACTGCCTTTCTAAATTCAGTCTTGCTTTTGAACACCATTCCAAGACTAAAATGTGGGATTTCGGTCTTGGAATCATATCTTGCAAACTTGCTCCTCCGCCTAACAAATTTCTCTTCTTCGTCACTAGCTTCATCATAAGAAAAATCTTCTGATCCCGAGTCATATTCCGCCTCTATGTTCTGTTGTTCTATGACTTCTTCAACATTTGCCATGAGATTCAAACCTCTGAGAATCTCTTAGCCTTTTCTTGTACATCTTTGCAATTTTCTAAGCTGCATTGTTTCCTCATCTTCACCGCTGTCATCAGAACATGGCACATAATCTGAATCTTCAGAAGCACTGTCGGATTCTTCATCCACTGCTACTACAGCCCTGTCACTCTGATCTCCCACTTCAGCCCTAGGAATCCTTGCTTGCACATATCTTTGGACAGCCCTTTGTGAGTTGGGATTTAACACTTAAGAGCTCCCAGCGATAGGGCCTTGTGAGCTATGTCCCTCTTCAAAATTGCCCCTTCTGAACATGTTCAATGTTGTGCTTTTGTCCATATTTAGCTTTGATGGACCACTGAAAACAATGCTAGCATCAGCTGTAAGCACAACTTCGGGCTCTGAAATGCCAGTGTCTTCCTTATCGTCTCCACTTCCTATTTCATTTTCAAAGTCACTCCCACTTTTCTCATCGTCTTCTTCTTCATCCTCCTCACCATGGTACTCCACAAACACCTCTGCTACTCCACCATCAGTAGTCATAGCTGAAATTTTCTTGCACCCAAGGTCATCATTCAGAAACCACAAACCATTAACCAATTCTTTACCAGGAAGCAAAAAATAGTACTTCATCGATGTGTGTACATTCATGTGTTCACTCAGATGCGCCTTCAACTCCAACATAGATAAACTAGCACGCTCAATTTCTGATATGGCCTCATCGCCCCCAATGTACTGTAGCTCAGGACCAATTCGAAGGAACTCCCCACCGAAGTGAAAACGCACAATCAAACTGTCACAGGGATCCATTATTTCCTTCCCAAGAAAAACCTACATTACAAAACGAGAAATATATTGAACATCCTACTCCGAAATAGATATCTAACTACCAGAAAGAACAAAATTAAAATCAATCTTATACCAATCTGCAAACTCAAAATCTAGCAATGCGGAGAGAAAGAAAATAACATATGTTCAATACGGGTGTCGAGTGGTTACCTACGGCCTCTCTTCCGCCGTGTTTTTTTTTTTTTTGCTGTTGGCGAGCTCCGAGTCGCAGCCGCCGCTGCGAGTGAGGGACGACGAAGGCTTGTGAAACCTTGATCGTCTTCCCGCCGCCTTGATCGCCTTGACCGAAGGCTTGATGACGGAGGTATGGCGTCGGAAACAACGTGTGCTGCCTTGATCGTCTTCTCGCCGCCGCAATCAACCGCTGGTCACCATGGCCGCTGCGTCTAAAGTGGAAGGTAGGGAACAAACAGTAACTGAATTTCCGCGCGTCAATTGAGCGATTGCGTTAGGTAGAAGCTATTTGCATCGTGGGGCCATGGGCCAAAAACAACCAGGTCCGTTTACTTGGTTAGACTAGCCCATCACAGCAGTCCCGTAATCCCTGCCACATCAGCTAATCCGAACGCACAAACGAGATTAGGCCAGATAACATCCAGGAAGAACGGGATTGGAGAGATCAGGGTTAAAAAATCCGGGATTCAGATGTGAGAGCTTGATACAGACTTTGACTACAAGATCAAGGTTTGTTTCAGACTTTTGCCAAAAAAAAATCCACTTTGTAGTCGGATATTTTCGTGAAAATCCATTATTGCAATCATTTCTTGCCATTTTATAGCCAGTTGAGTAATGAAACCAAACGCACCAAGTTGTGAGGGACAATCCATATACCAAGGCCCCGATTGGATCGTCGGTACACAATACGGACCGAGAAATTTTGCCGACATGCCTCCACCTGTCGCCCGATTTTCGGAATGAGGTGAACATGTCCGTAAATCTACCTTGTCATTTTGGCTAAGATATGCTCATCCAAGCGGGGCCCAAGAGAAAATCTTTATGGCCACATCAAAGAGCAGAATCAGATTGAATCCTATTTATATTGTTTATTTATACTAACCAATATGCTAGCTTTGCTATATTTTTAGGATTATAAGTATATATTTCACCCTCAAATCTCTTAGTTTGAAGCAAAATCCCCGTGAGTATGATTTAAACGCTCAACTCCTCAATACCATGTAAATCACCCCTAATGCTGGTATTGGGCAAATTTGGGCAGTTTTGCTGGCGTTGACTCTAAGAGATTTGACATCTTTCGGTAATAGTGTGCCACGGCTACACAATGCATATAAACGACGTGGTTGTAGGAACACAGGGCATCATGGCAAAGCGAGACATCACATGCTCATGTTACATTACAAGAGGCATATACCCGCCCACAGAGTATGTGGCTTTCTCAAAGCGAATATACGGACAGATCAAGCTTTCCTCGCTGAGAACCGGAGAAAACTTCATCCCAGGTTGATCGACCAAACGGTGAATAGTCTCTATCGTTCTTGTCGTGGGGCTGTAATACCCTAGCGCCCTGCCTGTGCTGAGTAGCAACCTGCCATCCGTAGGATCGACACCCATCAGTGCAGTCTCTTCCGATGAGTACTCGTGCGAAAACTCTCCGAGGTCTACTCGGCACCCAATAGCCCATACGCCGCCTTCCAACGTCCATATGTCCAGCGCATTTGCGCCCTTGTCCGAGCACACGACGCCAACATTACCGTTGAGCTCGACGATGGACATGATCTGACCATAGCTGCATCGAGGTCCTTGCAACACCTCAAACTCTTCCGTGCTAACATCCAATGCCAGCATCTCACACCACCCTGTACAAGACTTGGAACCAAGATTTGGATCCACCATCCAGTAGAGTTTGCCATCAGCAAAGACAGGCTGCATTTCGGCCACGGGCCTCGGCGGAGAGCTGATGGGTCTCCACGCTGCTGCTTCTGTCTCCGTGAGATGGACATAGCACCGCAGTTGATAACTCCGAGTGTCCATGTTTCTCTCGTGGTACACAAGGCGTACTCGTACATGCTTGTTCATCCTTGAGTCGTACCCTAGTCCGATCCTGCCGGCAAGAAAAGTGGCATCTCTGTCCGGATATTCATCCAGATACATCTGCTTGTAGTAACCAGCGGTAGGATTGCATATGAAATCAAAGGAAGTGTCTTGTATGGTGTAGCTCCCGACAACGAGACCGTGGCATGGTTTAGAACACACCGCTCTAGTTCCCAAGCGAGAACAAAACAAGAACCCAACCATATTCCTCGAGTCTAGCTCCATCCCGCAACCTTGTCCCAGAGTCCAAAAAAGTCCGGCTGTAGGGGCGACGAGCGTGATCCGGGGGCTCTTCTTCTTGTTGCCCATGTTTGCGTGGATACTGTGTTGCTGCATGAACCGGTCGCTCTTGATCATCGCGCGCCAGTCTTTGCACACACGCCTCAGCGGAACAACCGAGCGCGCTGGCAACCACTTGAGGACATCCGACCAAGCCTTGTTCGACGGCGAAGAGAAGACGATCTCCTCGCTCGCGCGGCCTACATGCACGAGACTCTCCTCCAACAGACCCACGGTATTATTGGAGCCATGAATTTCCTCGCCGTAGCTATCCATGGTATGGGAGTCACCTGAACTGGTCTGGATGAAGCTATCCACGGTAGCGTCGCCTGTTGGGGGCGAGAGAAGGATATCCGGTGCGACGCCGCCATCAAGGTTGATGTCAACCGTGAACACCGTGAGAGCGCAGGTGGTGAACATAATCTTCTCTTGTCCATTACCACCGCGGTAGATTTCAAGTGGAGAGATCCGGTCTAAGAGGAGAGCTTCTGGCCAAGCCTGTCGTCGGATGCAACAGAGCTGCTCCCATTGCCCTGCCCCTGCCCCATGGTATGGTGGTCTTAGCCGCCAGACATAGAAATTATTGGCGTCGTTGACGACGTCCTCGTCGCTAGCGGCTTCACCATAATGAAGACACAAGCATCCATCCAACACTGCCAGGTCGAACGGGACATTGCCTATGCCGGATGCCGATGGGAGCATCAAGGAACCGAAGGTCTCGTCGTGGACGTCGAAAGTGATGATGCAGCCGCCATGTCCCAGCTGCTGGAGAAAGTGAAGGCGTCCACTGAAGAACACGGCTGGCGTCGACGGACGCACGGTGCATGATGGGGCGAGCTGAGCGGCGGGCCTCCAGTGCGCCCCTCCGATCGAGAAAACCTCACAGGCAGTAACCGGAACGGTGGAGCCCCCTTCGTAGAGGTAGAAGAGCCGTACAACTTTGTGTTCCTTGGCAGCTGGATCGTAACCCAGGCCGTAGGAGACGCAGTTTAGGTGGGTGTTGGGTATTCTGTACCGCCAGCACATCCTGGACGGCATCTTGGTGTCGGGAAGAGGCGAGAGCGCGCCGGTGCTCGGGTTGCACACGTAGTGGCCATGGCAGGGCCAGCGGTGGAGCAGGACGAGGCCGTGACAGGGCTTGGCGGTGAGCACCCGGAGAGAGCGGTCGTGGTCCAGCTGCGGCAGAAGGGAGAGGGCGGCGGCGCCGGTCAGCCGATGCAGTATGGGCGGAGCGTCGTCGTGGCGCCAACGGCACGCGTGGATGCTGCGCTGCGCTGTCGTGAAGAAGAGATTGGGCGGCATGCCTGCCTGCTGCTGCTGCTGCTGCGGCTGGCTTGATGTTTGTGGTGGAGGTCGACGAAGGTGGCCGTCGAGAGCGTGGCCGCCCACGAGCGCGACAGGCAGCGGCAGCGGCCGACGGTCTTTGCTGGAAGCCGGGCGAAGATCTCGGCAAGCATCTCCTCCGGTAGAGGCGTCCAGGCGTCCTGGTTCTTGCTGCGCTTGGCCGGCCTTCTTGTTGATGCCGGCTGCGGCAGCACCATGTCCATCGTGTGCTTCATGTTCCAGACGTCAATCGCTTGCTGGTTTGATCGATAGGCGAATATTAACTGGGAGATCCGGTTAACTGGGGTGTTTTCGAGCTGTGCTTTTGGTACTGCATTATATAGGTCGGGTAGGGGCAGGAACCGTTTCGAGTTGTGCTTGGTATGGATACGAGTTTGAGTCTAATTAGGAATTAGCAGTAGCGTAGCTAGGATTAATCAACGCCCCAGGCCATCTTTAAGCTATAGTGACAAACAGTGCCAAATAGTGACTGCTATAGCTACAGTCAACAAAGGATCTAGGTACCACGCCCCAGGCCATGGCCAGTGTAGCCTGGGGCCTGGCTACGCCCCTGGGAATTAGCATAGTTTATCTTGCATGGCATATAGTACTAGTCCGACGTGAGCACTAGTAGGTTTGTTCGTGTCCTAGTACTGTTGGTTTCCGGGTAGTACTTTAGTTGGATGTCCTACACGGCTACACCAAAGTTGAGTCCGATGAGTCTATGTCTATTAAGAAGTTGTATACTTGTATGTATACGAATATGAGTATTTTTAGCTAGGTTATATCGTGGGTTGGCTGCTCGCGTGCTCATATACATGCGTCAGGTCAGGGCCATATATACCAGATATACATGCTTTCCTGGAAGGCCTACGTGCTTGTCCACACTGACGGATACGCATAAAAATTACTCGTACTAGACGAAGCAGCGCGCTTCACCGCGCCGGCGATTTTCCGTCCTTACATCACCTAGTTGGCATGTTTTTTTTTTTTTTTTGTTGTTTCTTTGTTGGTCAGCATGCATGTTTGACTGGCAGACGCTGAAGGCATGGAAGTAAGCGGTGAATTTTTTTACGAAGCCATCGAAGTGGGATGAGATTGGGAAGAGGGGCCAGCACCACGCTAGAGCCAGTTACAACCACAGTAGAAAATTAGCCCAGCATAAAGTAAAACGAATTCACCGATGACAACAGACGGCCCAGATGGCTCCTTTTCCAATATCTCACGGTCATGAACGGGCGTTCGGGAGTGCCACAGGAGGCAGGTCATTCACCAAGCTTAGAGCAACTCCAGCCGCCCCCCAGGAGCCCCCCTAGGAGCACTTTTTGATCGCCGGCGGACGAAAATCCTCCCAGTCGCGCCCCCAGAACGTTGTTTTTCGCCGGATTAGAGCAAAAGATTCCCCCGACGTCCCAAGCCGAACCCAGCGGGCTGGGTTCGGCCTGGGGGCGCCGGCAACTCGTTTTTGCATGCAGCAGCCCCACAGTCAGCCTCCCACCATCCTCTCTCTCCTCCTTTTCTCCTCTCTCTCCTCTCTCCTCTCACTTTTTTCCACCTACCGCGCAGCAGCACCACGAACCAACGGCTGGAGTGTACTGGGTTGGGGGGCTACTGGGAAACAGGCCGCCCCCAGGACGCCGGCGTCCCCCCAGGCGGCCGTTTTTTCGCCGGCATATCGCGCTTGGGGGGCGCAACGGCTGGAGTTGCTCTTACAACTTAGAATAATTAAGGACAACTCCCCACGCCCAACCTCATTCGGCTTGTCGGTAGCTGGCATCGAAGTTCAATTTTCCCCGTCTTGGCCCCAGGGTTGTCTTTACTTTGTTTCTACTTGTAGACCTTTTCCCTTCCGACTGATAGTTTTTTTTTACATCTATTACCTGCTCAAGAGAATCTTGTGCAAGATAAGATTGTATAAGCACACAAATTTGTATGTAAGTAATAGTACATTGTTGGTGCAGGAGACGGGCGTCACAATCTAATCTTGTGCTGACATTAGCATGAATGTGTATCATCAAATAAGAGGTTAATCAATCCAATCATAAGACCGTACAATTTACAAATCACAATAATATTCTTCGAACCATTTATGATCCAAGAGAAGATAACATCCATCTAATCTGCATGCCGATGAGGTATGGTCCAGAATATCTAAGAGCCTCCATTAACAGTCCAAGAAAAAAATTGTAAGCTTATGGGGCATGCAAAAATATAATTTACCACCATGATAGTATGGAGTATCAGGGTACCGTAAAATTTCCCTTACCACGACAGATGCCTAAAGTATGTTTTTTCTGCTTGACATGAAACTCATAACTAATCTATTATCCAATACAATGCATTGTCATCACAGGAAGGCTTAGACTTGAAAAACTAATGTTTAATTAGCCATTACACCTAGCAAAGAGCAATGATGAAGTCCTATACTACAACATTAAAATAACACAAATCAAGGGTGACATTGTATAGATATCTATACCAGTTAGTAACAATATCTTCACACAGAATATCGCATGCTGAATACTTACCTTTGGAATAGAGCCGCAATGTCACCCCCTCATGTCCCAGCAAGGTGCCGTTTGGAGTATGTAAGTGTCAAAACTTCTTAGGAAGCAAATTAACCAATTGTAAGCAGAAGGTGCCATTTGTAGTCTGGATAATACTACCTCCGGTCCAATTTAAGTGACATGGAAAGGATATTACGCTCGTACAAAGTCCTACACAACAGGCGACAATAATTACGGATCGGAGGGTGTAATATTAATTAAAAAACATATCGTCCCTCAAAGATTTCCCAACCAATTATTCAAACTCACTTGCTAAAAAATTACGACCTCTCACGTGTCATTAGAAGCCTAAATAAGGGTGTCTCTTTGTAAACTAAACATACTTGAAAGTTGCAGAAACTGACTAAATGGATAAATATAAAAATTTCACGAGTTGCTATCACACTATTCAGGGCTTCAACTAAATCAACATGTGTTGAGAGTAGACAGAATGCATGGACTGAAAGTACTTAACAGTGGATGTAAGTATCATCACTACATGGTATTCCATCAAAATCTTTTATGATGAATGCAAAAGGATGTACTCCGGTGGAAAAGCAGTGTATTTAGATTTAGTGATCACCATTTAGGAATAGCATGAAGTTTTAATACAACTAATACACCTCCCTATTGATCATGTGCGTTCTCTCACCAACCTCTTATAATATGATGCCATCATAGAGCAAACACGATGTTGACTAATAAAGGAAAAACCTGATGATGAATGGCAGCGGCACCTTTATTTGGATTAGGGCCATTTGCAGAACACTGAACACATAATTGCTTCCCTTGTAGCAGTAGTTATGTAGGACGCAGAAGGTCACTCGGCCAGCGGAATCAACCGGACAGCTGAAGCTCCATCTCGCCCACACACTCCATTGTATGGTAAGCAACGTCTTTGAATCTAAAAATCAATGAATAAAATAATCACACTAAAATATTTCAGTGTCCATTATATTTGCTACGAATTTCATTAGTTCCCAATTATGTACATTCTCCCATCTATCTCTAAAAATGTGATGCAATCCTGTAATTGAAACGATACTAAATAATAAAGGAAAAAATGATGAGTGGCATCAAACATTTCTTTGGATTAGGGGCTATGTGAAGAACACCATACCTTTTGGCTATAACGAACTAAGCAAGTAATAATGGAGAACTATCTGCACTGAAAATAGTACAGAAATTGCAACATGGAATAGGAAAATAGAGAGTAACTTAAGATAGAAATTGATTCACCTCAGTTTGGTATGAGCATCTAAATCATGTACTCCCTCCGTCCCAAAAAAGATGTCATAAGTTTGTCTAAATTTCGATGTACCTAGACATGATTTAGTATATAGATACATCCAAATTTGCACAAATCTATGAGATCCTTTTTGGGGCAGAGATAGTATATGTAAGAGTGCAGTGCGCTAACCTTATAATAAAACTTTCCTTCCATTGGTTCGTTTGCATGTATAAAATATATAGTTAGATTTGAGTATTGTACTTCGGCGCGGAGCTAGGCACTTATTCACAGAGGTGTTTTATTCTTTTTATAATATTATTAAATTTTGCCATGACGTTAAAGAGAGGAACGAATAAGTGCTAGTTTGGACATGTTTGTTTGAGGAGATAATCAGGTACTTGTGCAGGTAAACATGACGAAGATACAGAACAGAAGATGACATCTATAAAGATGGATTATGGATTTGGCCATGCTTGTTTGAGAACAGGATTAGGTACTTGTGCAAGTAAACATGATGAAAATACAGAACATAAGCTGCATGTATAAAGATGGATCAGAATGAGCTTATAAGCTGCATGTCGAGGCGGGATGTGACTGAGGGTGGGACTGGCAATAGGCCGGGGCCAGTTACGTCGATCTACAAACGCAATCCAAAGTAAAAAACGATGGAAACGGACGGGCTCCATCACTTCTGCCCCAACATCGTACGGCCATAAATACGTAAGCGCGGGGATGGCCTCACTAGGCGGGTCTTTTGCCGGACTTAAAGCTTTAGGGGGTGTTTGGTTAGGCTTTCTAGTTGGCTTTTGGCTTTGGCTTATAAGCCCAAAAAGCAACTAAATAGGTGCTTTTGGCTTTTAGCTTTTGACTTATGTTTTACTATGGTATAAGCCAAAAGTCAAAAGCCAAAAGCACCTATTTAGGTGCTTTTATGGCTTATAAGCCAAAGCCAAAAGCCAACTAAAAAGCCTAACCAAACACCCCCTTAGTTAATACCGAAATGGTAGACGTCATCAGTAGCTAACTTAATTCTCCGTATACAGAACCAAAAGCGCGCCGCCTTTGCACGTCGACAAGTACAGCACGCACACACACAAAAATGCAGACCAAAAGGGGAAGGCACTGTGCCAATTCGGTGGGACTGCGCGACGGTTATTATTTCCGGACGGAGGGAGAATGATCCCAATTATCACAGACAAAAATTAGTACCCACCACCTGGACGTCATCAACACAATGGTATATTAAACCACGATCAACATTGAACAACAGTACAGCTGAAACAGTGATAATGTACTAGAAACGTACCAAGCACGCGCGGTCAGGTTCTAGTACAAATGACATCTCATAGAAACAACGTAACCAAGTTCTAGCTGTCCTCAAGCAATAAGTGATACCAAATACCAAGTCAAAGGGATGTAAAATAATTAAGACGTGCAGGAATATTACACTTACAAGGATACCAAACATGTGAATCATACTATCAAGAAAGCAAATCATACCTCTTCTCTCCCTCCCTGGTCGTCCGCGCGGGCGGCTCCGGAGGGCTCCCAGCTCTACACAAAAAAGGCCCCAAATCTGCGCCGTCCTGGCCGCTGCCGCCGCCGGTGCCGGCGGTGGTGGCGGCGCCGAGCTGCCTAAGGCGGAGGGCGAGGAGGGCGCTCTCCTACGCGGTCTCTACGCGCGGAGAGGCGGCGGTCAGGGAGGTCGCGCGGTGCGGCGCTTTGCCGTGCTGGCGAGGCGACGGTGATGCGGCGGCGCGGAGGGGGCAGGGCTGGCGGTGGTGCAGCAGGCAAGAGGAGCGGCGCGAGGCTCGGGCTTGGTCTGGAGCTCGGAGGGGCCTGCGGCGGCGCTCGGGCCAGATCCGGGCCCGATCTGGGCCTGGTGGGCCGCGGCTGCCGCGTCCTCGGCTGAGCAGCAGAGATGGCAGCGGCGCCCAGGGGCAGCACCCCGTGGTGTTCGCGGCCGTCGTCGGAGGACCGTTCGATGCTGAGCATGAAGCTGCCCACGGGTGCAGCCGAGGTGTTGGTGCGGTGCTGCTGGCCGTGTGGGCAGCACCGAGGATGATTGTGCGGACGACGAGGAGGAGTTGCTGGACGCCGGAGCGGCGGCTCCGGGAAGGTGGTTGCGCTTGTGGAGCTCCGACCGTGTGGACGGTGGGGCAGCAGACGGTGCGAGATGGCTGACGCTGTGATGTAGCAGGTTGGTGCTCGGCGGTGGATTCTGGGGTTGTGGATGTCGGGGTAGCGGCCCCGAGAAGGCGGATGTGCGCCGAGGTGGCGGCCTCGGGCGGCGGTGCAGTGGTAGCCCCATGGGGCAGGGCTGCGACTTAGCATTGCTTTGGGTGGTGACCTTGACCGGCATGGGCGGCAGGGTTATCGGCTCGGTCGGCGCATCCCAGAGGGGATGGTTGGGCGGGATGTCGGGGCGGCGGCCCCGGGCATGGTGTGGCGGCCGTGGTCTGCGGGCAGTGATCCTGTGTAGCTCGGGCTACAAGCAGCTGTGTCGTGCGGCGTTGCAGCTCAAGCTCGAGCGGTGGTATGTCGGGGTGGCGGCCCCGGAAGGTGGTGTCGGTGGAGTATGCAGGGCATGCTGGAGAGTTGGATGTCGGGGCGGCGGCCCCGAGAGCTTCGTTGCTTCAAGGGTGTTGACCTTGTGTCGTGTGGGCGACAAGGTTGCTCTTGACGTTGGTCGCCGGCGCGTTTGTAGGCGTCGAAGTTGCAGCGATCGTGGAGCTTAGTGTCAGGTGTTCGCGTTGCGCGGTGGTGTTCCAATCCTAGTGTAGCTAGGTTGTGTGGCCGTGGAGTGTGTGTGGTTTTGCCGGTTCCCATAAATTAACCGTGCACTGTGTGGGGTTTGGGTCCGGTTTCCCTTTCTAAACTGGATCAATTCTTTTCTTCTATAATGCAATGTGGGAACTCCCCGCCCTCTGACGAGGTTCGTCAAAAAAGAAAGCAAATCATGTTATGTCAAATATAGTTGATCCATGGGTGAAAGCAAATCCATGAGTAGTTTATAGTTTTTTTTTTACTTGGAACGCTTCCATTCCATTAAACTTGGACGGCAGAATCACCGTACAACGCCCTGCTTCCTCCCACACCTGGTGGTAATTGTGTGATCCACAAAGCCCTAATGCAGCTAACTCATGTGCAGGCTTATTAGATACTCAAGGTACATGAATAACTCTGGAAATAAGGCAATGTAGTTGATATAGTACAATAAGACCACGGCATTTGAGAGCTAGTAGTAGTTATACCATGCTGAAAGTGTTATCTATGTCATAAATAAAATGATATGTGAAAAGTAGAACAAATTCAACATGCTATCAGAAACAAAAATTGAACAGTATCACTTTTCGTAGGAGAAAGAAGCTGCCATCGTGCAATAACACTGCAACAGATTTCTCATAAAGCATGAGATTCAAAATTTACCGCCTTGATGCAGCTACATAGACAAACACCGGATCTTCAGGGGGGCTACACTTCAAATCAAGCACACTGCAAGAAGTTAAAAAGTTCTGCAATAATAGATACAGTTGTGAGCCCAAATGTAATAGGTGATAACTTCTAAACTTGGAAAATCTTTGGACCTACTGAGGTCACAAACAACTCCCGCTGAATCAGCATCCTAAGCTTTCATGTATCCATTACCTGTGCCTGACCGCTGGATCAACAGGAGATCTTATAGTGAAATCGCCACTCTGCTACATGCTTGCATCCCCAAGCGACAGCGCAAGCTCTGGACAGTCACCGACGGCCTCCAGGCGCACGGCTGGGGTCGCGGTATCCATGGCACACTCAGCATCCATGAGAACTGTCAATACTTGATGCTCTGGCAAATGATCGAACCCACCACTCTCACCAACCAGACGGATCTCCTGGTCTGGAAGTGGAGTGATAACGGCACCACCGTGAGCTCCTGCTACCAAACCACCTTCCACGCCTCCATCCTTCTTCCACTGGTTTGCGAACCAAGACAGCTGCTGAACTGCAGCCCACCTCCAGCGCATGTGGCCTCCAACACCACTCACGTTGCCTACTCCGCGACCAAGAACCGGAAATGATGCCCCATCTACTGACGGCAAGCCTGTTCTCTTGGCAGGTTTAGCACAAGGTCTTATCGTGTCTGATGATTACTTGCAAGTCGTCGGACCGCCAAACCTCACTCACTGATGGTGGCTCCATGCCAAGCAAGCAACACCAAAGCTGATACGCAAAGGCCTGGCTTCCGTTACAGTTTTGACACCATGGCTGATCTGGAAGCAATGCAACTGGCGTCCAACCGTTTGTCGACAACCTGGTTGCGGGAATCAAGGACAAAGCCGCCATTTTGGCTAGAGACTGTGCCCCTGGTTTAAGAGTGGTGCTACCAGCGACATGGGACGTCCACTAAATGATTTTTCTTTTGCAATGTTTCACCTCCTAGGAGGCTTGTAAACCTGGAATCTCTCCCTTTTCAATGAAATGAACGTAAAGGCTTTTTGCGTTTTCTCGAAAAATATTACCTATGTATAAGCAGCTATTGTCAAGAGAAATGAGTGATAAAATATACTCCCTCTGTCCCATAATATAAGATGTTCTAGCTTTTTCTGAATCACATGCATATAGACACATTTCAGTGTGTCTGCTCACTCATTTCAGCCCGTATGTAGTCCACATTGAATATCCAAAACATCTTATAATTTGGAACGGAGGGAGTAAGTCTTAAATATGTTCTTCAAAGGTGAACCGATGCAAAAACAAAAAATATACAAATCAATATCCAATGGACATACCAAGCAGTCAAAGCTACATCATTCCCAAGAGTGTGCTGCCTTCATCCCCACAATATGTAGTGGTATTTTTAGATGATGGTGTTGATGAGTCACATGTGCAGATTCTTTTTAAGAGTTCAAAAACCAATGGGTCAAAAAACACAAACTTCTGTTAGGCAACAGAATCAGAATTAAGATTGCACAATTACCTCACAGCGCACTGCCATGAGTCGAAGAACTAGCAATACTTGATTCAGAAGAAGAAAATTGACAGCTTATTAAATTGTTATGGCCAAAATATGTTTCATGTTAGCAGGTCTAATTAATCATATAGGAGCCGTCGAAAATGGATAATTGCAAGGTATAAAGTATAGCTTACCTAAAAATCCATCTTCAATTCAGGAAAGTCTTTCTATGGCACCTAAGTCTGCTCATTGTCTGCAACAAAAGAAACATATTATGCTTCAAGTTTTCCATATATGAGACGAATGTAGTCTTGTGGGGTATTGCAGAACATCAAAAGAGAAAAAATAGGTTCGGTAATGCATAAAAATAATCCAGTATGGTAACATTTGAATGGATGATGGAAAAGAGAGGTTCATGTTTGGTGCAAGTAAGAAAAGAATAGGTAGACCTAGATCATTAGTTACCTCAAATAAACTGAACCGTAAAGAATCATACCTCTGCTATAAGAAATCTAGAGGTCTACAAAAATGCCATAACATAGAACTAGCCAGTCTGTCAGATCAGCACAGACATGGTTCGCATCAATACTGATACGCATGAACAGACAAGCACCTGATGAAGTATCATGTTCCGCATGAACATCCATCACAAAACTTCAGCACCTCAAGCTAGCTCATGCCAACAAGTGACAACACAGCACCAAGCTCACAACCATTCATCCAATTCTTCCGACCATCTAGGGTTTTCTGAATTCACCATCCTCCGCTATAACATCGTTAATGAAGAAGTAGGCAAATCGTTCTCTAACATCTATGATGTTGGAGGGCTTGAAAGGTTTTGCGTTCATCGATTGCAACATCTGCAGGATGTAAGAATAGATTTACTAGATAGGTAAACGAAAAATAAATAAATAATATATGTACTAACAGTTATCAGGCCAGTGGTGTTAAACGTTCTCGAACTTGGACGGAGTTTCATCATGTGCCAGCAAACATAATAGCCACAAATACTGGTTCCTTTGGTATGTTGAGGACACTGAAAAAGACAGATTTACAGATTCAAAGAATCAGAGCTACTAATGGCACACTTAGCAAAAAAGAAAAAGACAATTGGTTGTTAAGAGTACACTGGCATATATAGTAGAACTAGATGGCAGATATACTAATGGCACACTTGGCATGATCTAGAAACTTTGAAGCATTATCCACACTTAGCCATCTGTCACAGTAGTTTGTGTATTCTTTTCATCTAATAATGATCCATATTTTCTTTACATTTAAAGAATCAGATTTGGTTCTTTTTGGAACTGATATGGTTTGCCACTGTATGACCCAAACTTGAACCTGATTAGGTTCTGTATCACAAACAGAGCAAATGTAGCTACTTCTACTTTCGTTTTGCAATTTTCATGTAAGAATCTTGTTTACTTTAATGGTTTCATTCTCCTCCTCTTTCAATCCTTTTTCAAAAGCATGCTGACATTTACCATGCAGTTGCAGGTTTCGAGTTGATATTAGCTAACTGCCATCAATATATTTTAGTAGTATGTAATGATAAATATTCGAACTGATGTTTGACAGTAAGTTAGGTGTTTCACATTGCTTTCATATTATAGTTGGTAGTTGAGACAAATAGTGTCTGCAATCACAGTAGCCATGGCTCAATGGTATGGCTGTCATTAAGCACAAAAGAGAAGGAGGAAATCGATATTACCTCATAGTCCAATATGTGAAACAGATTCTGATTTTTTTCTGTCTTGCATCTCCCTCCACGATTAACATACTTAGCGAAAGTAGTAAAATTGTCGATGGCTTAGTAAATTGACGAAGGAAATGAAAAAGTTACAAAAAGACTGAAATGTGTTTTATCACCTTCCCAAGAATCGTCCAATATCCGTGAAATCGTGGGGCTTGAGGGAATCAAGGTAGATAACCTTGTTCCATTTTGGTACGATGATAATTAAGATCCAATGGTCGCTGCAAAAAAACTCTCAAACCGTGTGAAATGATGGCAAACAAATTAAAGTGCATGTATTCTAAACTTACCCCTCATGGTATGGAAGTAGAATAAACTCTTTGCGCTGCTGAACCAACAATGCCTCTACAACGTAGTTGTGGACCATTTCCTTGTTTGTGTCAATTTGTTGCATCGAACCCAACTGTGGGTCCAAGAAACCAACCGGTTCTTCCATTTTTTTGGACTGGCTGATCAGGTGCCTAAGAATAGAAAAACTAAAGTTATCATGTAGGCATTTAGTGACAAGTTACTTGAATGTGGAAAAGTAATGTGAACTACTTACAATGTGAAGCATCTCATAAGGCTGCCATCGAGTTCCCCAAAGTTAAATAGGAGGAACATGTCCTCAAAGTCTACCGTGCAAGCCCCCGCATCATGAAGGAAATGCCCCGACTTGAAATACACCGGAATACTCACGTCGCCGACTTCAAATAATTTCATGCAATGTTGATGCAATCTTTGGCAACAAAAATCTGCATTCTTGAGGTCTTTGGGTAGTAGGAATGGCTCTCCGCGTTGGTACTTGCGCACAAGCTCTGCTTTGGGGTACAATCTGTTCACCTCTGCGTCGCTTAGGGCCTTGGCCTTGCCCTTGCCATTTCTCCTGCCCTTGCCTTTCGGAACTCTTTTAATCTTGCAGGTAATCTTCACCACAGGGGGTGGTGAAGATAAATATGAGTCAGCAGGAAACTTAGCTAGAACCTCTGCTGGTCCCGGGCTGGAAGGTGACTCTGGCTGCAAACTCAGACGTAACTGTGGTGAAAAGATCAGCTCAGATGTAGGAGTCAACGATTAGGAAGCAGTCAGTGGTGGCGATGTGTGCTCCAGGAGGAGTATGTACTTTTTGGGCCACTGGACAAGTGACAACACTGCCTCTCCCAAAGTCTGGTGCTCTGCATCCTCACCTCTGTGAAATAGTGGGATGCTCTCAAAGCCAGGCTCAACCTTATTGACACTACACTTGGCAAAACATGGCTGTGTCAACACACCGTCCACTGTAGCCCCCTTAGTCGGTGGATGAACCAATCCGATAGCAGCTATTAAGAGAAAAGACATATGCTCTATTTGCACTTGGAGCTTGCATTTTGTCAGCCCCGTGATGTCATCGATAGGAGATCTAATGATCTCATCAAGGCATTCATCCGGCAGACCAGCTGATTTGCAACTAATCCTGAGTGCAGCTGGACTTGGGTTTGTAGGACCTTCTACCTGTGTTGTGTACCTCTCCCCTGGAGCAGCTCTTTCCTTTGCCAGCCTGGCCTCAAACATAGCGTCAACCATGCCTTCAACCTCTGGCATTAGTTCTGCGCGTATCTCATCTTTTATTCGCTGTTTTTTAGCTCCGCTCTCAGTCTTTTACACTCACGCTTCCCATCATCATCGAGCGGAAAGGCCTTGATATGCGGGACATTGTTTCCTATTGCCCGAGCACGACCTGAGGGCTCTTTGGTTCCCAAACTTTTTGTGAGAATGTCATTAGAGCCTAGGGACTGAAAAGTGCCTTGTGAAGCTTGAAAATTCAGTAGTTTCTGCGAAATAAAAATAAAAACAGAAATGCTATGTAAGTAAGCAAAGACCAAAAAATGGTGTGTAAGTAAGCACAATGGCATTTTTTGAACTACTAAATCAGGTAGTCGATCTTACCATTGTTTGGTACAGTTTTTGGTCTGCTGGGTTTGGCAATACAATTTGACCTGACTCGTCGGTTACAGACCTTGCTCTCAAGAAATCCCTGGACCGTTGTTCCCGAACATCAGAAAATGGCAATTCAACCCCCAAAAGGCATGCATCTTCATCCTCTTTTTTCCAAATTTTCCTATGCATAGAGTATCCAGAGACCCCCATTCTATGGGGGTGTTTGTTCTTTGCAGTCAGGGCCTTGTGTTGTTTGCTTTTAGCAATAAATTCCTACGTCGATTTCATAACCTAAAATCTCTCCCAGTCCTCCCTACAAATTTGTTTATATGCTTCGAAGGGCTCTTTTCCTTTTTGCATGAACTTTGTATGAAGTTCATATTTCCAGGTTCTCCATGCATCCCTTGCCTTGATGATGGCACAACCTTTCACCACCTTAACCCAGTCTTTTGGCACCTTGAAGTGCTGCATGATCTTCTTCGCTATTGCCTCCTTCTCATTTTCACTAACCTGTGTCCAATCCTCCAAGAGAATGCTGACTTTGTGCCATGCAACATATCCGCATACAGTACCAAATTTTGCCTTTATTTCTTTTGGTTCGACAGGAGCGCCAAATTTCTCATCGATGGCCTCCACTTCCCATTCTCCTTTTGGCTCTTTTGTTGGTTTTCTAGGACCATGCTTCTTTTTGGCTTGTGCACCAACAGCTTGTTAGTTTTCTGGTTCAGTGGTTCCTTCCTGTCGTGATAATGTGCTTTCTTCGGACTCCCTCGCAGAAGTATCCGACGATTTGTTACTGGACATCATCTGCAAAAGGGCAGATTTTAAGGGTTAAACATCTCAGATTTTAGTGAAGTCCAAGAGCAGTATTATAGGGTCTTCAATAACTAATAATACTGAAATAGGGCAGATTGTAGTATCTGGTCTATCAATAGGCAAACTTTTTATTAGGGTCATGACCACTGAACAGTAGCTGTTTACCGAGAAATGAGAGGAGAAACTTCCTAACAGCATCCCAATTCCCAAATACTAACAGTGGCATCTCCCAGCTATGTTTAGTAAACAAAAACAGAGGCGGCTCAGATATGTGTTAGACTAGACTTAATCGTTAAAATCTACCATATCCATGCAATGCATGCTGCACATTTACTCCTCCCCAATGGCAACCATCTCCCTCTCTCTCTTAGAGCTACATGTGTAACACTCCTGAACTGTGTTACAATCAATAAATTGAGTGCGTTCCTATGCATAAAAGTTCATCTATCATTATTCAATACAAATCCACTATAATTTCATGACCATTGCTCGATGGCCAGGTTACATGAGCACAGAGGATCCCCTAAAAAACAAAAACAAAAAGCACAGAGGAGGAAGGGGGGCTTACCTGCGGTGTCACCGAGGGCGAGTAGGGGCCGTGGGTGGCAAAGCCACAGAGGTGCGAGGAGGAGGCGGCGGCGGGTCCTTGTCGATAGCGGTGCGACCACAAAGGACGCGGGGCCGATGGGGCTGGGTCTCGGCCACAGACGCCGAGGAATGTCCGGTGGCTCGGGAACTCCGAGGAAGGAGGGCACGGACGCTAAGGATGAGGCGCGGCGGCGAAGGCTCGAGTGGGCGTCGTGGGACGGGTCAGGTGGGTCGCGAGGATGATCAATTGGGACGAGGAGGCGGGGTGGTCGCCGGTGACGGCCAGTTGGGAGAAGCACGCTGGGCCGGTCGTCGGCGACGGTCGAGTCGGTGGCGGCGTGGTTGGTGGTTCGATTTCTGTGGCCCACCGAAGCCACATCGCCCACGAACCATCCGCCTGTACCGTGTGAGAATATATCGGTCCAATGAACCAAAATGTAGTTTTCCATACATTGTGCACTCTTCTAGTGTTGGATAAAAAAGGCTCATAGAACGACTTAAAATTAGGAAAAAATTGTTTTTGCCATATTGACTGTTTCCTTTTTTTTCTACTCTAGTTTTTGCTATTTTTTGTTCTTGCTCATTTTCCTCGGGAGAGGGGCAAAAGCAAAAGCAAAACATATTTTGGCCATTTTCGAGAAGAATCAGTGGGAATGGCTTCCACTAAGTTTTTTTATTTATTATATAAAAGGTATTTATAGGGTATTTACATCTGTATGAAACCAAAGGATTTTAGAAAAAATCAAAGATATCTAATCATACATCTCAAGCCAATCTTTGAATTGCTGAGCATAGCTCTTTTTTATTCTATGGCTGACAAGTCTCAACTCTTGATAATAGATTGCCTTCCAATTTGTAAGATTTGGAAAAAAAATTCTTTTGTTGCTTCTAATGATCTGTATTCCCCAAACAGCAAGAATCATGATTTCCATGTAGAATTTCACCATTTTCATTTTATTTTTGCCAGATAGGAAAAAAGTGTATTACCCTATAGCTGACGGGGTTAATGATAAATTTAAAAATGCTTCCACACCACCACGGGTGGAGCCCAGCCAGCCACTTGAATTTATTCACCGTGGAAGTTTGGGCGAATCCATATGTTCAACATAGGTTTACTTGGCCGCAAGCTTTTCTTCAACCATGTGTTCACCCTAGTGTCTCAAACTGTTAGAACTAACTAATGCCTAGAGAGATTTGTAAAGAACTTGTTGCATAGAATAAGAGTGGTGATGCATCCAAAATGCATCCACTTTTCCAAGCACTTTGCCTCATAATTTGCTTCGGGATCCTTCCATATTTGAATAAAACTACTGTTTCTGACGCTGTTTTTAGCAAAGTCTCTCCCCTGGCTATTTTTGCAGGAAATAAAATCGGGGAAAAATACCACGTCATTTTTATGGAAAAGAAGCACTTTGGGCAAAAGATGGACACGAGGGGGTGCCGGAGGGCCAAAAGGGGTGGCCCCACGCGGCCTGGTACTGTAGCCGCGTGGGCCCCCCTAAAATGGGCCTCGGGCACCGTCTCGCCTCTGGTCTTCGACGTATGCCTTCATATATGAGAAAAAACGCTTGCCCTAGGAGGAGAGGAGCTTTCGTGAAACACACCGCCGCCACCACCACGATCTTCATTTCGGGGACAGATTGATCCAGGATTTCTCCTCCGGTGGAGGGATCCGGAGGCCGTCTTCACCGCCATCTTCACCGCCTTCATCTCCATCAACCATGAGCTCTTTCTCCATCACCATGTGTGAGTAGTTTGCTGTAGGCATGTGAGGTGGATGGGGATTGGATGAGATTGACCATGTAATGCTACCCGTTGTTCGATAATCTTAGGGTTTATCTTGAGGATGCTTTTGTATTGTGTTGGTACACTTATGCTATGTTTAATGCTTGCTACTAGGGCCCGAGTGGCATGATTTCAGTACTGAACTTATTTGCTTCATCATATAATTGAGTTTGGTATTTACCTGCAAAGTGTATCACCTGCTATTATATTGAACCTGCGAACCCTAAAAGTGACATATAGGGAAAACAAGGGGGAGATGTTCTAGTTTTAGGAGCCTATGTGTTCATGGAGTGTTAATGCATTGTCCCGGTCTACACGAAAGGGGAGACCTTAATTACCTGTAGTTCCAAGTTGGCCCCGGTGAAATGGGCAGGTAGGGCAATAGATGTTGCGCAAATTCTCTTTGCTAGTACGCACAACTATTTAAGGAACACATACCTACATATATCGGAGTTAGAGAAAAGCCCCATTGCTAGCTTTACTTTATTATATGATCAATCTCATTCATGCAACGCCCCGCTGTCACCTCATGCCTACGTTTTAAATCTCTGAGTTACACTTTCACTTTTCCGGTGAAAACTGGGAAATCCTTGTTACTATTGCTGTTTTATTTCTGCTCGCTTGAATCCTTTACTGCCATCACTACTACTGCTACAAGTTATTGATATACAGGTGTGGTTGAGAGTGACGCCTCAATTGCTAAGGTCTTATTAATATTCTTGTGTTCCCATCGCGTCGAACTATAAATTTGGGGTAATACTTCCCAACGAAGACTTCAGCGATCCCCTATACTTGTGGGCATCAAGACGTTTTCTGGCGCCGTTGCCGGGGAGCCTAGCTTTATTGGTAAGACAACTTGATATCATTTATTTGCTGCATTTGCTTGTTCCTAACCATGGGAAAGGAAAAGACCACTCCGAAGGAAATTAGGCCTTCAACTACTCGTGCAGGTAACAATTTGCCAAGTAGGCCAAACTTTTCACCTGATGTTGCTTCTGCTGTTGTTCCTAAGAAAAGGGGAAAAATTGTTTCTAGTTCACCATTGTCTAAAATGTCTACTAGTAATGAAAGTGATTTAACATGTGGTAGCATAGACAAAGAAGTGGCACTTGAAACACCTGAAATTCCTGAAATATCTGAGATAACTGAAACACCTGAGAATCCTGAATCTTCTATTAATAAAAATGTGGAATCTGAACTAGAAGATAGGGAATATTGTGATGATATGGAAACTTCTTCTGAGAAAGAGGATGCTATTATTAAGGCTTTCATGAGTCCAGATTATGATGAAATGGATAAACTTGCTAGTTACATAAATTCTCCTCTTGATGACTATTTTCTTGTTACTGATAAAATGAATGGTCCAGCTATTAAAATTAATGATAAAGACTATGAGTTTAATGTTGATCCTGAAATTATTGAAAGGGCTGAGAAGTCTAAGTTTTATGGGAGAGAGGATGAGTTCCCTTTCGATCACATTGCTGACTTGCATGAATTATCTGAGTTATTTGGGAAAGGTGAAATTAACCAACGCTACTATTTCTTGAAATTGTTTCCTTTTTCTTTTGGAGGAAGTGCTAAAACTTGGTATAATTGTTTAGAACCTGGATGTATTACTAGCAAGGAAGAATGTTTGCGGATGTTCTTTGATAAATACTTTCCTGCTAATAAAATTCATGCTCTAACCCTTGAGATTAGTAATTTTTCACAGAAAGAGAAGGAGGATTTACCCCAAGCATGATAAGATGGTTAGGAAATGTCCTACCCATGGCTTCAAAGATAATGAAATACTTGATATATTTTACAATGGACTAACTGAAAACACCAGAGGCTATCTTGGTAGTATTGCAGGTAATGTTTTCAGGGAAAGGACCGTTGATGAAACAATTGAGTTATTGCAAACTATCTCAAAGAATTATGATGATTGGAATACTGATGAGATATTTCCGGAGAAGAAAGGAGGTATATTCAAATTGAACAATGAGGCAATGAAAGAGGCCTCAAAGGACATTAAAGAGAAGGGAATTAAAACCTCTCATCTCAAGGAATTATCTGAAATGGGTGTCAAACTTCCTGATGATCGACCATGTTTCCCTATCCCAGTCAATGTTATTAGCACCACAAAAGGTAATGAAAAGGTAACATCTTTTACTGAAGAACCATATGAGAATGATTTTTCTTATCATCATGACCCTGAAGAGCATAATATTAGAATGATGATCATGGAAAACTCTCACAAAATTAAATTTCTTCGTGAAAGTATGCATGCTAATGTGGGAGAGGTAAAAAGAATTGTTAAACATTGTGAGATGATGAATAATCAAGTAGAACAAATGATTTCTCTTCAAAATCAATTGTATGAAAAGCTTAATGTGAAGAAACAGGTTTGTGGAGTTAATACTAGGGGAGGTGCAAGTACTCATGACCCTGACTATCCTGAAGGCCATCCCAAGAGGAAAGAGCAAGAAGCTCGAGAGAAGAAACTTTCTGCAGGCAAATCTCCCAATGAAAACCAAGATAAAGATGATTCTGAAGAACAAGATAATGATATCTCTATTTCTGATGCTGAGACTGAAGATAATAATGATGAAGAGGAGGAATCATCCTCACCTGAAGAAGAACCACAAGAAGTTGAAAATGTTGAAGAACCTAAAGCAGCTGAGAAGGAAGACCCTCAAACATCTACTGAGAAGAGAAGAAAAACCATCCAAATCCACAAAAAGGTAAAGAGAGGGATCCATGGGTACAAAGACCCATACCATATCCTCAAGAGGTAATGAAAACTGTGGATGAAACTAGATTTGAGAAGTTCTTTGAGTTGATTAAATCTTTATATTTGCAAATTCCTCTTGTTGATGCTATTAAAATTCCTCCTTATTCAAAATACATGAAAGATATTGTCACTAATAAAAGAAAGATTTCTATTGATGCTATTACTGCCATGCTTGCTGATTACTCTTTCAAAGGGAAAGTGCCTGAAAAACATGGAGATCCCGGTATTCCAACTATTCCTTGTCAAATTAAAGAAACCTATATGAGATACGCACTATGTGATTTGGAGGCTGGTGTTAGTGTCATGCCTTTCTCTTTGTATAAGAAACTTTATTTAAACAAATTGGTTCCAACTGAAGTTTCATTGCAAATGGCTGATAAATCAACTGCTATACCTATTGGAATATGTGAGGATGTACCTATTTCTGTTGCTAATGTGCTAATCCCTACAGACTTTGTTGTATTAGACATGCCTGAGGATGATAACTTGTCTATTATCCTTGGTAGACCTTTCTTGAATACTGCAGGGGCTGTGATAGATTGCACTGAAAGCAAAGTGACATTCAACGTTAAAGGAAAGGAGCACACTATCTATTTCCCCAAGAAGAAAGCTGTTACAATGGTAAACCAAATGGTGAATTGCATTAAAAGAAATACTCTTATAATTGGAAGTATTGAAATTCCTTTACCACCTCCTGAACCAAAATATGCTACCATAATCATTGGAACTATTCCAATCAAATATGAGGTAACTTGAATCTCTTCTTCACTTATAAAAATAAAAATCATGTGTTATATCCTTTACATATTATTAATGAGACTTGATCAACCTCATTATTAATGTGGAAATGATGAAACTTGATTCCTATAAAGATTGCTTGCACTTTTTATTTTATATACTCAAGAATTCTTAGAATATTTGCTTGGGCATATTTATTTCAAAATGCAGAAATTTCAGAAATCTAGTTTTTAAAAGTCTCTGTAGAAAATTGTCTCTAAAAATTCCAGAAAAATTTGGAGGTAAGTTATTTTACCAGAGGAACTAACAGCCAAAAGGGGAACACCAGAGGGCCACCGGGGCCCAAAATAAGGTGTCCCACACGGCCACTGTACATGGCCACGTGGGACCCACCATTTTGGCCCACAGAGGGAGTTAGGTGGATGGCCAGTGCCCATCTCCTTCCTCTCGACAGAAAACCAGCCCCAGCAAGGTACCATGTTTATCAAGGGAAAAGGATTGCCTGGGATGAGCTCAAGACCCAAGAGAAGAGCATGCAAAGTCTCCCTCAACTACGATGACAATCAACTTTGGGAGGATTCCGCATCATTTGTGGGGGAGAAGTTGAGGATTCACACGACGAGATGGCAAGACCCCCATGTTCTTCAAGAATGGGGAATGGAAGAGGATTTCAACTCCTTCGCCACAGCGACCGGGTTGCTGACATTTGCTCAAAACCCACAGGAGACGTATGAGGAGCTCTCAAGAGAGTTCCTCTCTACCTTCAGATTCGAAGGGCCCGAGACTTACAAGCACAAGAATAAAAGTAAGGCACATTCTTTAGTATGAAGGGAGAGCGTCTTATTATGTCTCTAGATGAGTTTTGCAATGCTATAGGTGTAGCAAACACGGGGAGTTGGGAAGAAACCGGTGCTGATTCAAATCCTGAACTTTTTAATTTCTGGCGCTCTGTTTCTGTTAATTCCCTTGATAGACTAAATAGGGGCAAATTTACTCACATACAACACCCTAGCTTGAGGTACTTTGCGTTATTCCTTGCAAGAGGCTTTCTTGCAAGAGACAACACTTCTGCCTGCACCGGACCTATTATTTATTTGCTCAAATGTGCAAAAGAGAACAAGTCATGTGAGTATAATTTGGGGGTAATTCTTGCTAGATCATTGCATAATGTTGTAATTAGAAATGCCACTGATGGAACCCCTATTTACGCTGGTGCTGTTGCTACTTTGGTCTATAAATACATTAAAGATGAAAGAGGATATGATGATAATATGGGAACCCGTGTAGAGAAGTCCACATTACTTGATTTTGCTTTGATGTCCAACATGGGAATGAGTGTTCCGTATGGGGGATTCATATCTACACATGTTTGAGTACTAATGGACAGAAAGTGTTCATTAGGCTCCCTTGTACTGATCTCTTTGACAGGAGCACTGGAAAGTGAATCGTGAGGGAAGAGCCACCGCAGGAGGAGGCACAAGCTCCAGCAATGCAGGGGTACCAACCTCAAGAGATGCCACAATACCCAAGCATGGGAAGCTACCCATATGGTTACTATCCTGGAGGTTGAAGTGGTGGATATGGCTACCACCCAGGATATTAGCTTGACTGCAAGCTTGGGGAGTACTTCTCTTCCTCTCATTTTATTGTTTTATATCACTCTTAATTTGTTTCGGTTTATTTCTTTCAAATTGCAAAAAACACAACAAGATTTTATTTGTTTTTCTTGCTTATTTACTTCTGGTCATTTGCTGTATGGTTCTAAAAACCAAAAAGAATAAAAAGATTTTCGTTTTCTTGAATCCGTTGCAAAAATGGAGGTGCAGGAGTTTCTGAATCTGCTCACTATTTTATTTTTCATCTTTTTTCTGCAACTCCAATTGAGCTGAAATTTTAACCACAACTGCAACTTTTCATAACCTACACACCTGTAAATTATGAGATTATTCTGAGGTGTTTAGGTAGGATAAAGACAGTACTGTATGCAGTGATATTTTTCTGGCAGACTTGAGTTTTATTGCGCAGTTCAAGTTTGGAGGGGAGAACAACAATGATGAGCTGATGTGCATAAATTAGATAAAAGGTATGACACCTTTGCCATGCTTATGAGGACTTTTCAATAACAGCAAGTGTGCACATCATAATTCGTTTAACATCTAGTGAACTGGTAGCAACTGTTTATCTTTTTCATGTTTTAGTATGTATGATGATGCAAGTAAGATATTATTTAGTGATAATACTTGGCTATGGTTTGAACAACTGTAGTTCTAAACAAAGGTCTATGCATCCTATTGTGCTTACTAAACTTACCAACCACGGAGAAAGTAAAAGAATTTTTCAAATATTAAGAATAAAATCATATGCTTGACAAGCTTAGTGGTTAGGAGCTAGCACTGCTCCGGAGGATGAGCAGGACGGCGAGGACCAGAAGGAGATGTTCCTCGCCTTGCTGACCCACACAGCCGAGTGGCATCTTCACTACCACCCGCCTGCGATTCCTTGTAAGTCAAATCTTCCAATTTCTTGGTGCGCTGCAAAACAGTACCGATCTCAATGTGATCATGGTCTTTTTGCTTCTTCTCAGGTGACGGCCGCGCTGTAGAAGCTTCAGACCGCCGTTCGATGCCGCTTGCAGCCATCAGGCAGCGTTGCCACGACTGCAAAATATGTCCTGCTGTTTGGATTGCATCGTGTTGTTGCTGTGTTCGGTGCCCTTCCTGCCTCGAGTCCGGCCTACGCCGCCGCCATGGACCCTGCAGATCACCGGGCGTTCTCGGGACGCTCCCCTACGCGCGAGCTACCATCGAGCCCACCGATGATGGAGCCAGCTACTACGTCCGTCGTGAGGTGCGTCTGTCACTTCAGGGGAGACTCCGTGAGGAGCTCCTGCCAGCAATCACGTATGTTCTGAGGCATTGCGTCTCGCTCACCTACCTGCACAGCCGCCGCCGCCGCCCAGCTCGCCGGAGCACTGTGCTTCTCCGAGAGGACGTCGTCGGAGGCCAGCCTGTTCTACGCCGGATGACATCATTTACTTGCTAGAGAGGTTGAACAACTTCGTCTTAGAATTTTAAACCGAAAGTTTTGCTAGTGCCAGGGGTATCAGTATGATGTATACATTCACAAAACTGAAACTCTTTTATCTTCTAGTAGATGAAATACATGTAGTACATAATTCAAAATTACAAATTGATTGGTCAATACGTAGCTACACCTACACCAAGTTTCTCCAGCATCTCTCTTAGCATGCCAACAGATGTATATCTTAAGGTTGCTTGGTCAGTATGCTCTGCACAAAAGAAGCAAGTATGAAAGTAAGCCCGTTAGGCATGATTCCTGCACAAGATGAAAACGAAGAAAGTGAGAGCATGTGAGCAGAGAAGGCGATGTTGGCCAATTCAGTATGTATAGTTGTCCAATCTCCGCAGCTAACTAGCGGCATCGTAGGCCTCTAGTCGGAAGGTGCTTTTCTGATTAGAAATGGAACTATACAATGACCCATAGAAACATATACTTGGTGCAGGTGCTTTTCTGATCAGAAATGGAAGGTGTGAACTGTGAAGCCTCTATCCGGTAACGAAACTATACAATGACCCATAGAAACATACAATGACCACGTTGGCCTAAGCTAGCAATCATCACATGTAGGCAGTGAAAACACTGAACCAGGCAACCAGCACAGGGAAATGAGATAGTGTAGAGTGTAATTTACACACAGTAAAAGGTCCTCCATCCTACTTGCTGCAGCAACAACAGGTTTACTTATGGCGTGCGCCACTGGATGGAGAGACACACTACACATTATCCACTCCTTGATCATCCCGGCTCGGGCTTCACCAAGCAGCAGCAGAAGAGGAAGAAGATTCCTGGAGGCCTGAATAAGTAAGCTACGGCCTCGGCCTCGTCGGTGGCGTCCGCCCACGCGCATGTCCGCCTCTGCTTCTTCTCTGCAAGCCAACCTCTCTGCTTCTTCTTGGCATCGGCCTCGTCGGTGGCGTCCGCCCACGCGCATGTCCGCCTCCGCCCCCTCCTGCTCGCGGCTCGCCGCCGCCGCCTTCCGCATCCATCACACCCACCACGCTAGCCTTCACGTGCTGAAACCACTGCTGCACCGACACGCCGAGCGCCTCTTTTCGCCTTGGCCGCCGCCGCCTTCCTCCCGCCCTCTTCATCTCTCCTGCCCTGGTGGTGGCTCTCCCGGCGGTGCGACAAGAGGAAAAGGAGAGAGATGAGATCATGCGAAGTCAAGTGTGATGTCTTGTCCCGACTCTCATCTCGTAGACGACGAGACACGTAGGCTCTCCTGGCGCATCCTCGAGTTTCCACGTGGACGATGCAAAGGTGCGATTGCGCAAAGGACTCGGTGATGCTGCGCTAGGATGGATGGTGGCCGTCCGATCTGAACCAAGCGGTGCTTGATGCAACACCAACGTCACTGCATGAGCCACTGGCCCGTCTGACTTCCACGCCATCTCCCGACTGCTGGCAGAACAAGGCCGATAGAAACAAATTTATAAGGTCTCGCGAGCAATACCAATATATCCAACTATTATGCTTGTACTTTGCATAAAACAATGTTGCATACATGCTTCTTTTTCTGTATGTTTTGAAAAAAGATCGCAATGAACAACTTATTGTTTTTCTTGAGATAACATCTTCTCATAGCAATGAAAATCATCTCTTTTTTATGCATGTTTCCGAAAAACATGCAATTACTATCCATAAAAGTGTCGCTCATTTTGTAATAAGTTAGTATAAACTTAGTACTAAGTGAGCAATATTTTTTATGGACCGGAGGAAGTATAAAAAATCAAGCAAAATTCATTGGTTCTCCAATAATAAATCAAAGTCTTGTAATTTCTAATAATTTGACAACAAGTGTGCAATTAAAAAACCTTGTATCAAATAACCTATGAATTAATGGCTCGACGGCAAATTAACAAGTGTTTTTTGAAACTAGTTGCAAAAAAAATTGTATAAATGTGCAATTTTTAACCAGTTTTAGATACGAGTTGCACTATTCTCAAGAAATGTGCAGCTATGTTGCAAGGATCGTATGGGCAACTAGAAAGGGGGTGAATAGGTGCTACACCAAATTTTAATTCTTTTTCAAATTAGACTTGGCACAAAATGTAAATTCTCTAGATATTTAACTACGGTGAATTACCTATATGACAAGCGAGTAACTAACACTAGGCAATTGTCACGATACAAAGAAAAGCTACTAAGTGATAGAGATAACCGAAAGTAGAATTACGCGGAGACAAGGATGTATTCCCGAGTTCCTCCTTGTTAAGGGAGTGATGTATGTAAAATGCATACATGAACTTTGCATTGTATTACTTATATTTCAATCATATTTGCATCATATAAGGGTTATATCATTGTTTTATATTGATTTTGGGAATATTTCACAGTTTCCCTATTTTTCTGGAATTAACCCTGCACTGGCAGAAAACCCTATTTTCTATATTTTGATGTTTCAGGGACCCAAACGACGTCCAAATGACCTAATATTTTGCGAGCATCAGTTTTTGGAATGAACGAAGCGTAGGAGCGAAGGAAGCGAACAAGCGGAGACCCGAGGGCCAAGATAGGTGGGCCCATGCGGCCAGATTCCTTGGCCACGTGGGGCCCACTATCCTGGGCCTCGAGCCTCCGATGCCGTCGATCTTTTTCCCCGAGCCTCGTCTTGACCTAAAAACGACTATAAAAATAGTCTCCCGACGCCTTTCGGAAGAGAGCGCCGCCGAAACACAAAAACCACGAAACAGAGACCTGGAGTTGCAGATTGGAGGGGGAAAACTCCGGCGGGGCGCTGCCAGCGTGGTCTCCATCTCCTCCAACGACTTCTCCACCGTCTCCATGATGAAGGAGTAGTCCACCCCTGGACTATGGGTTTGTGGAAGTAACTTATGTATCTCTCCTCTCTTTGAGCTTCACTAATTAGCACCGTATGAGCTGCTGAACATGATTACGGTCATCTATGTAACACCTTTGTGGTGGATCTTTTTATGAGTTAATATATATTTAAGATTGCAATAGTTTTGTTTCAGTTATGAAAGTAGATGCATATTATGTACCCCGTTCTTGTTTACTTGTTTTGATCAAGCATGTGTATGAGAGCGTGTGAGGGGGAACGTATGCATTAGATGGAGTAACGGGGGGTGGCTAGTGCGGTGAAAGTGAGAGAAGTTCCGCGATCCACTTGGGTATTTTACCTTACTTTGTTGCCTCACTAGGGATAAAGAAAAATACCTTGCTACCGGATATGTGGGTGTGACCTTGCCACTTCTCCATGACTAGATCTAGCATGTTCTTATTTAACTTCATGTCATAGAACTTAAAGCTATACTTTGATTTATCTTAATTACCGAGGTGCTAAGATTTAGTTCACATCTTGGTGGAGTATAAAAGAGATTAATAAATAAAAGATCTCTATGTTAGGACGTTATGCCCATATAATTAGTAACTTGTCATGAAACCTTTATGTTGCAATCTCATATGTCAATTCTAGTGTTCCATTATCTACCACTCTATTAAAAAGAGAGTGCACTTGTGAAACCATGAACCCCGGTCCATTTTTAATCATAAGAAACACCTTTCTAACAACTTTTATCCATTTTTCATTTTCTGTCATTTAAAAATCCGAAAATACAAAAACACTTTTACATCATTCACAATACAAAACCCAAAAATATCATCCATTATTGTTTCCACCATCCTTGCATATTTATTTATCATCGTTGCATATTTATTTACCATCATTCACAATATGCAAAAGTGGCAGATATCTATACCTAATAATAAAAGCATTAAGTCTTCTTTGGTTCGTCCGTTAAAATTTTACCGTTTTACCCTCCCACCGAATCACATATTACAGCCAATTGCCATCATACCGGTTCGCGTTCGTATGTTCCCAAGCTAGGCTCTGAAAAAATCCCCAATCCATCGTTCGCTCAATCCCCGATCCACCCAGTCCATGCGCCACCGGCCGATGCCCCACCCGCCTCCCGTTCCCCCTCCGCCGGATGGTGACCGTGGTCGGGTTCCTTCGCTCCGTGGCCAGTGCCCCCACTCGCCTCTCCGACCACCGTGTTCGACGAGATGGAGGTGCAGATGCTAGCGGCCCATCTGCGAGTAACTACGGCCAGCGATCTACATGCGGGGCACGCAGCTGGTGCGGGAGCTGGACCCCGTAGACTCCATGCTCTTCGTCATCAGGGGCGACCTTGACTCGTGCAAGGCGGGAGGTTCGGGTTCTTCAAATCGAGCCGGATCGGGACCGGGGAGTTGGCTGACCTGGGCGCTGGACCCGCACCCGGCAAAGTATATTTTGCTAAATTGAATTTTTGTATATTTTGTATGGTAATTTTTTAAATACAAAGTAGTATTGTACAAATTGTAGTTGAGTTGGGGGGGGGGGGGGGGGGGGGGGTAGGGCTGTCAAAAATATTCGGGCTCGACAAACTGTTTGAGTTCGGCTTGTTAAAAGCTCGGCTCGCGCTCGGCTCGAAATATTAACAAGCCAAACTCAAGCCTAATGTGCAGCTCGCGAGCCGTTCGAGCTCGAGCTCGAATAGTTCGGCAAAGCTCGGTCAAATACTCGTATAGTAAAGTTTCCCTAGAAAAAAGACAGTATTGTGAAGTTCACCCATCGTTGAAGCATGGTCATCCAGCTTGTCTTTCGTGATGTTCAAAACAAGTCCAATCCCAATGCACCTAATGCCCTGTTTGGATGCACAGAATTGGACCTCGGAATTGGAATTGGGTTGATTCTGCTGTTTGGGGTGGTCAAGGAATTGGGGTCCGGAATTCACTGGCAATTCATCAATAGCCCATGTTATGAAAAAAAAACATGTTAGGTCGTTATTTACTACCAGCAGCTAGACTACGGCCTTTTACGGACTGAAATGGCCCATTTAGAAATGGCTCCTGTGTCGTACGTGCGCATGCTACAGCTTCGATGCGTTTTGTACCACCTCGCTTACGCATGGGAATAGCACTTCACCAACAGGTATAAGAAGGGTAGCGAGGCAAACGTCTGACTGACAAGCGATTCGCTTCTACGCGTTTTGCTTGGATGAATTAAATTACAAAATGTTCGATAGGCTCGCAAGCCCTGTCCGAGCCGAACACAAGCCAGGCTATAGGCTCGTGAGCCGAGCTCGAATTCGCCGCATAGCTCGAAAAATGAAACGAGCTCGAGCCCCATTATATTCGCTCAAGCTCGGCTCGTTGACAGCCCTAGGGGGGGGGGGGGGGGGGCCTCTGATGTCGACTACGGTTCTCCGGTCGGCGTCCGATGGATTAAATCAACCTCCAGGCCTTGGTGCCGCTGCGGAGGCCCTTCAAGTTGTGTGCAGCTTGCTCCCGTCTTCTCCTCCCAAGTGGTTCGTCCCCGGCGAGGTTGAGATTGGCTGTGCGCAGCTCCGAGTTCGTCGCTCTGGAGAGGAAGGAGCTGGACCCAATTGCATTTCTTCTTTTTGCTTTGAGGTCCTTAATGCAAAATGTTTGGGCTTGTGTGTAATTTTCAGATTTTCTGTAGCCTTATCTGCAGTTTGTATCTCCAGTGTTGAAAGATAATGAAGCTTCTCGGTCCTTCGGGACCGTGACCCTGTTAAAAGGGGGGGGGGGGGGCATGGCCCCTTTTGACCTGTCCGGCACTGCATCTCCGTATAGTGTGTGTGTGTGTTTTTCTTTTTTGAGAAAAGTCATCTCCGTGAAATTTTTTTTTTTTGCGAAATAAAAACTCTATTAATTAAGGAGCTGCCTCCAAACGGCACAAAGCCAAAACATCATCCGGTCCAGACTCCAACCAGGTCATGTGTCTACGGGTAGTACGACCTAGATTTGCCAAAACATGGCTTACAGAGTTTTGATCACGATGAATAGCTACAAACTGTACGTTCTGACCTCTCCGTAGGTCCTTTATTTCCTGGACGAGGAACGTGAATGCAGACCTATCAATGTTTGGCTGCATAATCAGATTTAGAGCTTCAGGACAATCCGTCTCCACAATGCATTGCCGATTGGTTTGTCGCAGCACTTCAGTAACACCCTCACGACAGGCAACTAGTTCCGCCTCCAGCGGCCCTAGACATGATTCAAGGAATCTGCAAGCCGAGAAGATGATAGCTCCAGTGCCATCACGCAGCACCATACCAGCTCCACCACAGCCAAGATCAGCATCATAGGAACCATCGACATTGAGTTTTAAAACACCGTCAGGGGGCTTCGTCCACTGCTTCGGCCTTGCTGGTCTAGGGGGGCTAGGCTGTGGCCGGAACGATGGCAAGGTAGAGCTCATATCCACCACCATCTTCCCCTTTGTTGTGTCAGCTTGTGGATACTGTTTGATGGTAAGAATAGACTCAATGTAGCTGCACAAAAATCGCTTGGAGCTCTCCACCGGGGGTGCAGGCTTGTGGTGTACCACCTCATTACGGACATGCCAAATACGCCAAAGTGTCATGATAATCATGGTGCACTCCATCTCCGACTTCCTATCCAGAAGGTGAAGAAGCCACTCTGAATCAGTGTTTGTGAGCTCGGCCAGGTTCGGGAGCCTCCATGTTTCCGCCATAGCCTGCCATAGCGCCCGAGCCAAAGGACATCTGCAAAGGGCATGGAAAGATGTTTCTCGTTCCATACCACAAATGACACAGTTGTCAGATTTCTCCATATTACGCCGGAATTTATTATCCCAGGTTGCCAAGGAATTGGTGGCGACACGCCAGGCGAAGATTCGTACCTTTAGGGGGGCAGGGCACCCCCAAAGTGCATTCCAGATGGCCCTCCGGCCAACCGGTGCCCTGCTCGTGGCGCCAATATGTGACCGTTGGACTTGCTCCATGGCGAGCCAGTACGCACTACGGACAGTGAAGGTGCCCGTACGCGATGGCGCCCATGCTAGCACATCCTCATGGAATCTATTTGAAGGCCGGATCATCATGATTGCATCAATGTCTACCTGCAGGAAATGACGATGGAGAAGTGGGATATTCCACTGTCCATACTCATCGATAAAATTAGCGACACGCCGTAGCCGACAATCTCCCTGTCTAGTAATCGGCCTGTACGAGTGCGGCCGTGGAATCCATGGATCACGCCACACCCGCACTTGCTTTCCGTTGCCGATTCGCCATATGAGGCCTTTTTTCAGCAGCTCCAGCCCATACATAATTCCCTGCCAGGACGCCGACGCATTTGCTGAAAAGACTGTGTCCTCAAGTTTTCCAGCTGGGTAGTACCTTGCTTTGAGTACCCTAGCACACAGGCTTACAGGATTTGTGAGGAGGCGCCATGCCTGCTTTGCAAGTAATGCCTGATTAAACAATCTGTAATCCCGAAAGCCCAATCCGCCTTGTGCCTTTGGAACCGTAATTTTCTCCCATGCTCGCCAATGAGTCTTTCGTTTACCTTGGCTTGAACCCCACCAGAAATTTCTCACCATACGCGTGAGATCATCACACACTGCCATAGGTAACTTGAAAATGCTCATAATGTATGTTGGCAACGATTGAGCTACAGCCTTTATAAAAATCTCCTTGCCTCCTTGAGAAGGGATGCTGTCACACCATAAAAGAATGCATTTTGTCACCTCTCCTGCAAGTTGTGGAACTTGCCCTTGTGCATACGCCCATCAGGTGTTGGTAGGCCGAGGTATTTCTCTTCAAACGTATCAGCCTGCACTTGCAACACCTCCTTTACTTCATCCTGTACCACCGAAGGACATCCCTCACCAAACAGAATGGAGCACTTTGTACGGTTTATAAGCTGGCCAGTAGCTTCAGCGTACATATCAATGATCTGGCTCACACGTTGTGCTTGGTCCCTAGATGCCTTGAAGAACAAAAGAGTGTCGTCGGCGAAGAGAAGATGTGAAATACCCGGAGCCCGAGGACAAACTTTGATTGGCACCACTTCATTTTGTGCAACTGCCTTTTTCAGCAAAGCCGAAAGACCATCAGCTATAAAAAGAAATAAGAACGGGGAGAGGGGATCACCTTGCCGAAGCCCACGCGACGGTGCGAATGAATCCAGTAGAGCTCCATTGAATTTTACAGAATATCCCACCGAGGTGACGCATGACATTATCCATTGCACCCAGCGGTGAGCAAAGCCCAACTTAATCATCACTCGCTCCAAGAATCCCCAATCCACACGATCATAAGCTTTCGATAAATCCAGCTTATACGCACAATAGCTGCTCTCAGGCTTCCGACCTTGTCTGATATAATGGATGCATTCAAAGGCTATCAAGGCATTGTCTGTAATTAGACGTCCTGGTACGAAAGCACTCTGTTCTTCCGAGATAATATCACCCAAGATAGGCCTAAGGCGGTTGACAAGGCATTTTGAAATGATTTTATAAACCACATTACAAAGGCTGATGGGCCGAAATTGGGAGATCACCTCTGGGTTTTCAACTTTCGGAATTAAAACTATGGCTGTGTCATTAAAACCTGGCGGCATGATGCTTGTTGCAAAAAACTTTTGGACTGCAGCAATGATTTCCTCCTTAAGCGTGCTCCAATTGTATTGAAAAAATCTCGCAGGAAACCCGTCCGGCCCTGGCGCTTTTAAAGGACCAATCTGGAAGAGAGCATCAGAAATTTCCTTCTCTGAGAAGTCCTTACATAGGTTTTCATTCATTTGTTGTGTGACCTTTTCTTCAAAAAGACCAAGCAATGGGTCATAATCTAGGTTCGGAACATTTTCGAAAATGCTTCGAAAGTACGCTGTAGCCATATTTCCCATACTAGCTTGGTTTGTCTCCCACGTACCATCCTCTTTTTGCAACTTTTTTATACGGTTTCTTCTAGCACGCCACACTGCTTTGTTGTGGAAGAACTTCGTGTTTCTGTCACCCTCACGTAGCCAATCTATACGTGACCGCTGCAACCACATCATCTCTTCTCGGTAGAGCAGTTCATTTAATTTATCATTCACTTCACGTATCTCCTGCCGATCAGCGTTCATGCACATGAGTTCCTCAAGCTTTGTTCTAGATTGTTCAATCAATTTGTTCACTGAACCAAATTTTGTTTTGCTCCAAATCTGCAGGTCCCTCATCACTTTACCAAGCCCCTTACGAACATCATCCAGATCAAATTTCGGTCCAGCATTAGACCATGCCTGAGCAACCCTCTCTTGTAAGTTAGCATCTCTTTCCCACATTATTTCATACTGCTTCCTAGCGGGCCGTCTGCCCACAGCATGCTCCTTCTCACATTGCACTAGCAGCATCAAATGATCTGAGCACGGTGACACCTTGTGAACAACTCGAGCCTCGGCAAAAATATTTCTCCATCTATTGTCTGCAACTGCACGGTCCAAACGCACCTGGACATTCGCACGGCCGCGTCGTCTATTGTCAAATGTGAAGGGTGGGCCCTCAAAGCCTAAATCCATCCCTGTATAGCTCGATTCCCCTCCATCCCCTAGGCCTTTCCCACTTCCCAACTCCCAGGCAGGAATATCTCCGCTTGCCGCCGGCGCCGCGCCGCCGTCCCCTGCCGCCATGCTCCGTCTGCGAAGCTGCATCCTCACCCATCTCCTCTCTTCTCCCGCCACCTATCCCATCTCCCCTCTCCACCGACTGCTCTCAGCGGCTGCGGCTGAGCCTGCTGCCTCCCCAACCACCGCGTTCGCCATCAAGCAGTACCTCGTCGACACCTGCGGCCTCACCCCACCCCAGGCCCTCAAGGCCTCCACCAAGCTCTCCCACGTCAAGTCCCCCACCAATCCCGACGCCGTCCTCTCCTTCCTCGCCGGCCTCGGACTCTCCAGAGCCGACGTCGCCGCCGTGGTCGCCAAGGAGCCCAAGTTCCTCTGCACCGGCGTGGAGACAGTCCTTGCTCCTAACGTCGTCGGGCTCACCGGCCTCGGCCTCTCGCATACTGAGATCGTGCGCCTCGTCTCGCTCACCCCCAACAGCTTCCGTTACAGATCCATCGTCTCCAACCTGCCGTATTACCTGTCCCTCTTCGGCTCCTACGAGAACCTCTTCCCGGTGCTCAGTCGCAACTCCAATCTTCTCGTACGCAGCCTCGAGAAGGTGGTCAAGCCCAATGTCGATTTCCTGCTGGAGTGCGGGCTAGGTGCTTGCCATATTACCGAGCTGTGCATGTCTTACCCATGGTTGCTCACCGCCCGCCTGGAACGTGTCCAGGCGACAGTGGCATGTGAAGAAAGTCTCGGTGTATCCACACATGCGCTGCTCACCACCAATCCAGAGCGCGTCCAGGCAATGGTGGCATGCGCAGAAGGTCTTGGTGTGCCCCATGGGTCCGTGATGTTCAGGCACGCGCTGCAGGCTGTTGCTTTCCTTGGCGAGGAGAAGGTCGCCGCCAAAGTGGAGTACATGAAGAACACATTCAGGTGGTCTGATGCCGAGGTGGGCATTGCTGTTTCTAAATCTCCACTGATGCTGATGAGATCTGAAGACAATTTGCAGAGTAGGTCAAAATTCCTTATTTCTGAGGTGGGGTTGGAACCGTCCTACATTGCTCATCGGCCGGCAATGCTCTCTTATAGCTTGGATGGCCGGCTCAGGCCACGGTATTATGTCGTAAAGTTTCTTAAGGAAAATGGATTACTAGATCACGACCGGGACTACTATTCTGCAGTCGCGCGGGTCGAGAAGGTATTCTTGGAGAAGTACATACAGCCTTATAAGAAAACTGCACCACACCTGGCTGAAGACTATGCAGCCGCTTGCGCAGGAAAAGTGCCCACTAGATTCGTATTTGCTTGAACCAAGAACAGGGTATTGAGTTTTGAAAATGCATACTGCACGGAGCAAAGATTTCTCTCTGCTCCGTGAGTTTCATTGTTGTTTGCCTAACTCGATGTTGGTTACTTGGTTGTCTACTATTGCATGTCAGTTACGTTCTCATTTTGGCCATTGCTAAACTGAAAGCTGTAATTTGATTCGTGACTCCTGGTATTTCCATTACATCAATCAACAGAGAAGAAAGCATGGCATGGTTGTGACTTATTAATCCTCATGTTATATGGATACACATATTGGAACTAAATGAGTGTGAGATCAGGCCATTCTGCACTCTTGGTATCTGTATGGATACTGATATGGAAGCATCAGAGTGTTCTGAAATGGTCCTTGCAGTTTCCGTGAAGAAATTCCTCAGTTTAGCCATGGGGATGAGAGTTTCACCTTTCTTTTTGTGGGGAACAAGTTTAGATTTATTGACGACAACTGGTCTCAAAACTGAATAATGCAGTAGTACAATTCATGCATACAGCCTACCATCTACTCAAGATACTATGGGTCTATATGGCTAGTAGAAACAAAGCCTCCTCAGGTTTACACCAATCAAGGGCATATGTTCTTTATGCCTAGAAAGCTAACAGGTATGAATAAAGTTATGTTGTTATATCATTATTTATACCCAGAATATAGTTAGAGCATTTATCCTCTATTTTAGCGGGGTATCCAATCTACCTAGATTGATCTCATGCATTACATATACAGGCTATGCTTTATGCAAACCAGAGTTTTGATCAGTATAATTTGTTTTTAGACGCGAGCATTCATGAATGACATTTGAAATGGTTCAGAGTCAGGAGATTGCTTCTCAGCTGTCTATCAAGTATTACTACTAGTTAGGATATGTGAGATGAGCGCGCTCATGTTAGTGGAGGCATGTTTATCATATGGTTCCACATTACTGCTGCACATACTTTTGCCATTTAGATTTGCACCTTATACTTTCTTAATGTGTCCTGTTCCAACCACTCAAGCTTGTCAAAATTCAGCACCTATAGATGGATGCTAGCTGGTTCCGTGATATTTTGCTATATGCAATTATAAGTATGTCATACCAAGTACCCTGTCTCTGATGTATATTCTGTAACAAATTATTACTTTTTTATATGACTATACTCTTGGGTCGGGTACGAAGACACTTGTAACTGTTGTTCAGTGAGAAAGATACAATTCAGATCCTTTTCTGGCATGTGAGCATCAGTTTTCGGACCTTTGTTGCAGCTAGTGTTGCGCGCTTGATCAAGCTTTAATTTAATGTGGGATGACGCTAGCTTGCACCATATATTCATTGTTGATCTCTGTTTTGGCACGTCTGCTTCAACTGTTTCTTTGTGTGTTCACCTATTGCAAATAAGAATTTAGCACATTTACATGTCTGCAAGGGGTGACAAATCCTTGTCATTTCCAGACCTTTGGCAACAATTTGAGAGGCCTTTGAGAGCATGTATCATATTCTGAGAAAGCCAGTGAGGGTAGGTAACAACAACCTGGGGTACCATTTGACTGTCCCGATGAGTGGTATTTGGTAAGCTCCGCTCGTAGCATGAGCAATAGAATGCAGCAAGTTTGTGGACAGGTCTTGAGTTTCCCTTGACTTGAATAATAGAAGGTTGTTGGAATAGCTTCATTGTTGTGGATTTAGAGAACGAGAAATTCGGCTTCTTTTCAGAGTAAAAGTTCCTATCCAGTGAATACCAATCCTAGTGATTAACTTGTTTTCATTTTTTTATTACTGTTTGCTACTGGATCACCTACGCACTGGGCTGAGCCACAGGAGACAGAAAAGTGAGACAGATTGTCGTTCGAGGTGTTTGGAGCCTAGCAGGGGTTTAACCAGTTCGGGCCTCGCCCACACGCCGGGTTTGGGGAAAGGATGCCGTTCCTCTGTGAGGAGAGGAGGTGGTCTCCGCCGCGGCCAAATCCGAAGCATAAGCTACAATTGCTTGAGATCGAGCCCTCCGGAAGACCTGAAATACGTGTGCACAAATCCTCCTCTGTAGATTCTTCAGACAAGGGCGATGTAGTCGTACTAGGTCTGATTTTTTTTTCCAGATTTGGCATAAAATGTGCTACCTGTCTTAAAAATTCTTTCTGCATTTATGTTCTGTCATTTCAGTGTTCTGCACACTATATTTCCTTTTTAGCTTAATGTTGTTATACACTTTATTTCAGTTGGCCTAGACTTAAACACTTTATGCTGGCGGTAGAGGAGCTCTGGCCGTGTTGCGGTGTTGTTACTGCCTCTCAGGCACTCCTATATGATTAATACACCCGTTGGGGTGTATTCTCGAAAAAAAACCTTAATGGAATAGCTCCGGATAATTTCTCTTTGATAACAGGAATTATTTGATAGGCATATGGGGTGAGCTTGAGTGGAAAAGAAAATATTTCTTTTGTAGAAAAGAAGGGTGCAGCCGTGCAGGTGAACAGGCCATAGATCATTGTCACCACTATTTAGTGAAAGTTATAAGGTATCGTAGTAGTATTGCTAACTAGTCATGTTTTGTGTGGAGAGATGTTGTCGATCAAGAGAGTTAGATTCAGCCAAGCGAATACCCAAAACATGCTATTCTTCCAGAGCATCAGGTTGTTGTTACATATGGCCACCCAATTAACCGCTGCACTGAAATGTTCATTTCAGGCAAAAACAAAGGTTCTGAGGATGAAGAGGAAGGCAGATACAGTTGTTGAACCCACTCTACCAAAGAAAGTACAGAAACTAACCAAGGACTGGAGCTGTGCACTATGCCAGGTAAGTGCAACTTGTGAAGCTGGTCTGAAACTCTGAATGAGCATCTTGAAGGATGAAAACATAAGGTGAAATTGGCCCACCGTGGAGCCAACAAGGTGATAAGTGATGACAAAGGCAACTCGCGGAAGATCACCGGGAATAAGAGCGGGATAGACCCCTGTGATGCACCTACGAAAATATGCATACTAGTAGACGGAGAGGTGCATGAAGTTGTTCAGAAGAACAACTACCTGTGGTGCGATCGCTGCAAAGTCAGGTGTGATAGCAATGTGACCATGGCTGGCCATCTGCGGAGCAAGAAGCACAGTAAATTAAACAAGGTTTGGACATCAATAGAGGCAGTGAGGGCGAATACCAAACTTAATGAAGGTTTGACCTCTCCTTGTGAAAGTATGGTAAATATGAATGACTCTACTGAGATTCCAGCATTAATTAAGGGCGACAAAGACATGGCGATCGAAGTAGATGAAAGGCGGTCTATAGAAAATCCAGTGGAAATTAAGAAAGAAAGCACAAGCATGGACAATGAAGTAGAAAGAACAATCACCGACACCGTAGTACATGAAAATAGCCCTGTGGAAACTCCAGTTGAAACTAATATAATGAAAGCATGGACATGACAACTGATGTGAGTCAACTTGTTCGAGAAGAGGAGTAACACTACACCCTGATCTACATATTCGTAGCTCAGTTTCATCATGACCTAGCCTTTTTTTCTTACCATCTGTATGTATTTAATATGGTAACAATAATAAATATGAGCACTGTTTTCTTGTTAAGTTTCTTGGCTATTGGTAATAAAGTGATATCTCGCAAGTCGATTATTCCAGTGAAATAGATGGCTTGTAGGATATTGAACTTGATTACTAATGGCCAAGCAACTTTGCATGAGAACATTGCTCACTAGATTTATGCATTATTGTTACTCTGTGGGCATTTTTTTTACATGGAGAGGATGTTTTTCATGTAGAATGCCTGCTGTGAATTGTGACTTAGTTGCCTCTGTGGTACTTCTATCTAGTTTTGATTTTTTTCCCCTCTGTTTAGTTGTACTGTGCTGGGGTGAGATGTGTTGGCTGGGTGATGAGTAGTGTTCCCCGTGTGCCAACTTGACTCTAGTTTGCAGTTCATTTAGTGCTTTCAGGACTGAGGTTTACACTTTTCACATACTGCGGGGAAGTTGTTATTTCCAGTAGTTGCAGCATGTACTCAGCAGTAGCTGTTTCAAAAAGGGTTTATTCATCAGTAGTCTACTAGTTGAATTTGGCGTGGCGTGCCTTTGGTGATTTTTTTTTAACAATATTTTTGTTTTGTTGTTCAGTAAAATTTTAGCCAAATTGAAGTGTTCGAATATGTTTTTATTTTAGTATGAATAGACAATATTTTGATTCCAGTTTTCCCGGGGAATGTTTATTCGTATGGTGGTAAAAATTTGGATAAGTTGAAAATGTCTGAATATATTTTGTATTTTGATATTTTTTTCCAGCACTCTCGATATATTTTATGGAATGTTGGTGTATTGACTTGAATGTTGGTCAAATTGGAATTTGCAAACATGTTGTTTATTTTGTATGTAATTATCCAAATTTAAGCATTTTTTGAATTAGTGAAGTTCATTTGTTTTTTGTCAAAAATAGTAAATAATTTTTCTTTCTCTAGCATTTTGATATATCTTGAAAAAATTGGCGTTCAAATTTTAAAAATGGCAACATATTTTTAAAGTTGTCTAAGTTTGGAAATCGTTGAAATTGGAAAATGCTTGCGTCGCGTTTTAAGGTTGTCTAAGTTTGGAAATCATCGAATTTGAAATTTTTTGGAATCATTAAAGTTGAATTTCGGCGTGTCGCCCTTGGTGGATATTTTGTAAATATATATATATATTTTTCTTTTGCCTTGGTTACATAATATATTTTTTTAACAAATTCGTGGAATTTGGTTTCATTTGATTTGGAAATGTATCTAAGCAAACATTTTTCTTAAGTTACTTATATTTATTAAATTCATTTTAGAAGTAAGCTATAATTAGAGTAAATGAATTTGCATTTTGTCAAAGTATTTATCTAATCAAACATTTGTTTTCAATTGTAGTGACTATTTTTTTTTTTACAAAATTGTGGAATTTGGTCTCATTTCATTTGGAAATTTACCTAATCAAATTTATAATTAAAGTAAACGAATTTGTATTTTCTAAAAAAAATTATCTAATCAAATATTTGTTTTCAAATGTAGTGACTATTTTGATTTTCTTCAAAGATCCACCAATTTAAAATATGGAAACATATATATATATATATATCTACAAATATATATATATTTTTTTTTGTTGGCATAAATAGTTACTATTCATTTTGCCCGGAGCATTCTGTTGTATTTTTTTTTTCTCCATGCAAGAATTTATAGAGATACACCCTCTATTTCAAAAGTTGCAAAAGTTTTGGAATCAGGAAAAGAATTATACAAAAAAAAAAACGACGCAGCAACCCCAGCAGCCAGCCCGGCCCACGCAGCGGCCAATCTGGCCAGCCCAGGCCCGCTGGGACGTCGCGGTGACGTCACCGGCGGCCGGATCCCGCCGCGGCCGCATCGACCCCGCCGGCGTCGCACCATCGCGTGCTGGTACACAAGCGTGCACACGTGGACGCGGGGTGGCCAGAGGTGGCGTAGCCGCCCATTTTGGGTCGCCGGAGTGGCGGCGGCGGCGTGCGAACGCGGCGGACGGCAGCGGGCGCGGCAGCGGCGATCCCGGCGACGGCGCGTCGTCCCGGCCGCTGATCTGCGGCGAGGAGGGAGAGGCGGCGGCGGCGGAGCTCCCCGCATGCTCGGATTCGTGCGGGGAGGGGCGTGGCGGCGGCGCGGCGCGTCGGCGGCGGCGGCGATTTCCGGCCGCGCGGGAGAGAGAAGGAGAGGAGAGGGGGAGGGGGGTTATGCGGGCTGTTTTGCAAAAAAGTCACTGTCTTTCTCGTAATTCGCAATTCAGTCCTTCCCCTCGTGTTTTTGTGGACTGCGGGTTCAATTTGTCGATTAGTGAGGGGCCTTTGTGCAAAACCGTCACGAACGCGTCATGTGGACCGTCGGATCGCCGGCCAACGGCTCAGATCAAATGACTGTAGCTACGATTCCTCCCAACAGTGCCCGAGCGAGGAGAGAGCGCCAAAGGGTTCGTCTTTCATATAGTTAGTAGATAGAGGCATATAAGTTATTCTCGCATCTCGACGAAGAGAGAGAGCCATAGATACAAAATATCAGGTGGAAATGCTCCCAAAGTTTTGGATTCCATGAAAATAAGGTGTAAATGTTTCGATGATTCTCAACTGACTTGTAGTGCTTGGGAAAGCTAGGTTCTATATCCATGCGAAATTTCAGGATCATATATGATGTTACTTGCGAAACATTTGACACTGAACTCTTGCATGGATGTAGAATATGTGCTTCCCGGGTATCACAAATCACTTGAGGTTTCGAAACCTTTCACCTGTTATTCGTGGAATTTGCAACTTTAAACCATTTTGGCTCGACAGGTTCGTGCACTGTAGCTTAGTTTAGGTGTGTGTTGCTGGAAAGAAAACAATAAGCCATGTGGAGTTTGAACGATCAGGCAAGCTTGCAGCCAAGAAGGAATCCATGACCATCTAGGATCTGAGCATTGCTCAGCTGTTCGACCCGGTCTTGTTTGAATTCGAGATTGTTATATAATCTACACCCAAAAAATTCTGGTGCAGTAGGCTGAACACCCTTGATCTTATGAAACAAATCTGGAACTGATATCCGCCATACTAGCTTGTGTTTACTCAGGATGTGGTAGCTTCTTATTCGAACTCGCTGGCCTGTACCTAGTTTGTGCATCACATGTATGCAACATGAGCACTAAATGTATTGTGACTTTCTGAATACACGACATCGCACAGGTGTTCCAGTACATTTTTAGTGATCACATTCACATCCTTATCTATGTATACATATTAGCACACAGTAGAATGCCTGCTGAGACTGGTTTGGATCAATACAAGACGCAGTTCCATTTCCTGATAAAAGTTGCATCTGGCTCGAAGAAAAGCCCAGAATCTAACACACGTACATACATGTCCTTAAACTTAAAGCCATTACAGTTTCTGCTTGAACAGAGAGGCTTGGATGGATCAAGCATCTTCTCTCTCTCTGCAAGCCACCATCATATCACCGGCCGAGGTGCTTCTTCTTGGCCTCGGCCTCGTCGGTGGCCTGCACCTGCTCCTTGGCCACGCGCATGTCCGCCTCCGCCGCCTCCTGCTCGCTCTTCGCCGTCGCCTTCCGCGCCACGCCCATCACGCTGGCCTTCACCTGCAGAAACCACTCCTGCAGGGACACGCCGAACGACGCGGCGCCTCTCTGCGCCTTGGCCGCCGCCGACACGTCCTCCTCCTTCCTCCCGCCGCTCTCCATCTAGATCCCCTGTCCTGGGTCGTCGAGGGTTGCTTCTCCCGGTGGCGTGAGAAGAGAAGCGTGGGGAAGATGTTCGAAGTGTGCGTGTTATGTACAGCGACAGCGCCGACAGGAACATCTGATTCTCATCGGTGCATATCTTCTGGACGAGACACGTCGGCTGACAAAGATGCTCTGCTGGCGCGTCGACAAGCTTCCACGTGGGCAGGACATGCCGACTGCTTCAAGGCCGAAGCAAAGGAGTGCAGGACTCGTGATGGATGCTGCACTACGGTGGCTGGTGGCCGTCCGATCTGCACCGAGCGGTGGTTGATGCAACACCAGCGACGTTGCTCCCCTGTTTTCTCGTGTCGTCCCGTCGACATCCCTCGCCGCGCGCGTCAGTTATTAGAGTGCTGACAGAGTGACAGCACAGGTAGAACAAGGCCGGCGTTCCCCTCGCATCGACGATCTCGCCGGAGAGCCGCCTGTCTTTCTCAGCACCGATGAGCAAAACGCCCTGTCTTGTATCTTCTTTTCTTCGATTTCCCTGTATCTCTGCTTGCGGCCGATACTGTGAGTGTGACACTGTCTCACGCCCCGTCTGCTTTTCAACAATATTATTTTTCTCCCAACATCCACTTCCGTCTTCCAGCATCGGCATGCTATACTCTCTTCGAAATTAAGAGATGCCTTTTTATTGTTGACATGTTTTTTTTTGGTTCTATAAGTAAGTAAGATTTCCGGTTAGTATGCTATATACTTTTTTTTAAAGAGGCTCTTAGAAATTAAGAGTTGTATTTTTGTTGTTGAAAAAGTTTGTTTGGATCTATAAGCTGGTAGTTGAGCTTTGTAGTTAATATGTTATAGGGCAGCATTAAGCGTCCTCCCGGAGATAGGAACACACGATCCCCCCGCCTTCGTAACCGTCCGATTGAACCATTGGGTCCAAAAGGCACGCGAACGACGCTTTCCCCATCCCGTGAGTGGACCCGGTCTCCCCAAACCGCACCGTACATTTGTCTCACTCCCCTGATTCCTCTTCGCATAGGTGCTCGCAAGACGCCGAGGTCACGCGTCCATGACCTTGTTGTCCAGAACTCCGGCGAAGAGTCCCCCGCCTCCACTGAGCACCAATAGCATCGTCGTGCTCCTTCGACAGCACCACTGCCCTCCCACGAGAGCATCACCGCCGCGTTCTCACGGGAGCACTGCCGTGCTCCTTCGGCAGCACCACCGTCCTCCCACGGGAGCACCGTCGCGCTCCTTCGGCAGCACCGCCACGCTCTCACGGGAGCAACGCCGTGCTCCTTAAGCAGCACCACCGCCCTCCCATGGGAGCAGCGCCGCGCTCCTTCAGTAGTACCGTCGTACTCCCACGGAGCATTGCCGCATTCTTTTGACAACACCGTCGTCCTCCCACGGAAGCACCGTGGGCTCATTCGACAGCAACGTTGCCCTCCCACGGGATCACCGCCGCGCTCCCTCGGCAGCACCGTCGCCCTCTTTCGACAGCACCACCACACTCCCACGGGAGCGCTGCCGCCTCCCATGTGAGCACCAGCGTCAGCGTACTCCTTTTGGAAGCATCTCCTGCCTACAGCTGGCAGCAAGTACCCCAGCTCACTGGTAGCATGAAGCGCCTTGATTTGCATCACCAGCTGTCGTGGTGGTGCACGGCAGATGCCTAGGGGTAGGCTTAAGTTTGGGGCCGATTGGACGCTAGAGGATTCGGGGAGGGATTGTGTGAAGGAAAACACACGAACACACACACGAACACACACGATTTACCCAGGTTCGGGGCCCTCGTGAGGAGGTAAAACCCCTACTCCTGCTTGTCTGACTATATTTGTGTATCGATCCGTATTACAAGAGTGCTCCTTGAGCTGTATCTCTATCCTGAGCTAAGCAGCACAAAACTCCTACGGGGAGAGGAGCTAGCAGGGAATGCGGGGGCGAAATGAGCTAAGGAGGCTGCCTGCGCCGTGTCCCCCGTCTCCTCCCCCTGGTGCTCTTTAAATAGAGAGCCCAGGGGACAAGCAGGAGACAAGCAGACAAAGAGTACTAGTCCAGGTACACTATTGACGATATGACTACTGGGGTCTTATCACACTGTTGGCGCATCATGCGTACACTGCTGCCATGCTGCCTGCGTCCTTGGCCCTTGTCAGCTTGTCCTTCGCTCCTATCTCTGGCAGGTGGTGGCAGTCAGTAGCATACGTCGTCGCCGTATACGGGAGGCCAGCTTGCTGCTTGCTTCTTCCTGGAGTGGAGACGTAGCCTCGGTTGGCCTCGGCCTGGAAGCCGTTGCGGGAGACTCTGGCCCAGCGGAAGATCCGGCTAAGAGATCCTGCACGCCGACCTGCCGTAGACTCGGCAGGGGAGTCCAGGGTGTCGACCTACGGCTGACTCGATACGAAGGATCGATAGAAGCTTGGACTGGCAGGCTGGGGAGCGTCCCAGGACGACCCGGTCGCTGGCCTCCCGTCCGAGGTATCGATCCAGTCCAGGATCACTGGAAGCCGGCCTGGCGGAGGGTGAGAAGTTGGCCTGGGCCGTGACGGACACCGAGACAAGGAAAGTCCGGCCTGCTGGGAAATCCCGGATCAGGCCAGTGCCGGGCCGAGCCTGGCCGAGGAGCACTGGGTGCCGGGATGGGCCATCCGAGTCGCTGCCGAAGTCGGCCCACCCGGGACGGGAAATGCCAGGGCGGAGCATTCTGGCCCATCCGAGTTAGCCCATCTCAGTTTTGACCGGGTGAGGGGAGATTCGACCCAGCCAGCCGGGTGCTGGGAACCACCGAGTCAGGCTATGTCGGCCCTAACCGACATAGGGAGCAAGATATGTCGGCCTGGGCCACTCCGAAGTCGGCCCATGCTGACTTTTATGCTTTTTTCTTTATTGTTTTGCTTATTCATTTGCTTATTTCTTCCAGGTATCGTATCGATAAACCTCTAACTCTAGGTACCCGGGGTTACATCCCCGACACTAGTCCCCGAGGCTGCGGGGGACTCGCAGAGTCGCGCGCAGACTTACAAAACAAATAACAATATTAAAACCTCCATGAAGACAACATCACGCCGGCATGGGCACCAGCAAAAGTCCGTCGTCTAGCCATGCCCTCTAGTCAAAACGAGCCATCCGGTTGACCGAGCTCACCCGAATCAACAACAAGATGGACTGTTTGTACTGGAAATGTGTTGAAGGCATGGACATGGCCATATACATAGATATCTCTGCCGACATTAGGCAATTTGGCATACTGCCTGCATGAGCATGTTTCATATGCCGGATGCCAACAAACTTTTGCTGAATTGATATTGTGCCTGCATGGGCATATTTTATGTGTCGGTTTACCGACATCCGATGTCTCCAGCATTAGCTGGTTCGACATTTTGGCCTCTTGGGCACATTCCTTATGCCGGTTTCTACCACTTTGGGCTTTTTACCGCATAGATATGTCGGCAGCATGAGCTGGACCGACATATTGCCTGCTTGGGCATCACTTTATACCGATTTCTAGCCTTCATGGGCATTTACCGAAATTGTATGTCGGCAGCATAAGCTGAACCGACATATAGCCTCCTTGGGCTGAATCTGACAATGCTATGATATTCTGATAAACTTGGTTAACTGAAGAATCCTGATAGTCGGTAAGGCCGATAAAGATAACGATTTGTGAGATGCCTGATGATGTTAGATAAATGCCGTGATATTTTGGCAAGCCGAAATAAACGGCGATTCAAGATATTGCAAGATGCCCAGATATTTAGGCGAACCGATATAGACAGCGATTTGAGATATGAGGTGATACTGAGATGTAACTGCAAACCGAAATAAACGGCGATCTGGAGAATACCGATAATGCTATGATATTTTGGGTGATCAGAGACAACCGATAAAGCCGCAATCTTGGTGATGAATATTCACTCGGTAAAACCAATATTACCTCTCAATGTTAGTTCAAGCAGATATATAATGAATATTTAACAGGAGTAGTAACTATATTCCACAAATATATTTAAGTCTAGCAGCGTAATTATGTATATGAAAATGCAGACTCGGTTTCAACCGAGTCCCCGAGTTGCTTTTCTTTATCTAGGAGATAAAACAAAACTAGACGGGCAGTCCAGTCCCCGGGTCAAGACACCTTGGTCCCGGGGAAACAGCTAGGCAAACCAGAAAAGAGGGGAGAGTCCCCGAGCACTATTTGAGACTATCTAAAAAAGTGATGCCGACATATAAATGATACTTACGAGGCAAAGTTGTTGGAGAAGTCGAGGAAGACGTTGATGCTGGTATAAATATCAATATGTCGGATTCCACAAGCTTAACTCGGATTTTCCCATCTTAACTCGGATTTTCCCATCTTAACTCGGATTTCCAAACCTTGACTCGGATTTCAACCCTTGACTCGGATTTTCCAAGTCTTGACTCGGATTTTAACCCTTGACTCGGATTTTCCAAGTCTTGACTCGGATTTTCCACCTTTGACTCGGATTTTCCCAGCCTTGACTCGGATTTTCAACCTTGACTCGGATTTTCCAAGCCTTGACTCGGATTTCAACCCTTGACTCGTATTTTCCAAGTCTTGACTCGGATTTTAACCCTTGACTCGGATTTTCCAAGTCTTGACTCGGATTTTAACCCTTGACTCGGATTTTCCAAGTCTTGACTCGGATTTAACACATAGGGACGATGTCGAAGTTGAGTCCCCGAGTCACTTTTCTCATCCGTGCCCTGTCGATGATGTCCGTTGATGGAGGCAGCGCTAGCCTCTGCCCACAGCAGCAAGCTAGAGCGCGGCGGCAGTGTTGACGTAGAGCCGCCGGGCAAGCCAGAGGCACAGCTAGCCGACCGTGCCGCCCCTGGAACTCGTTGACGACGTTGGTGCCGGTGACGAACAGCTTGATGAAGCGGCCCGGCGAGCGGAAACCCCGCAACGCCATGCGAGGTGCTCGCCGGAGTCGATGAAGAGGGTCCCGTCCGAAATTAGCCCAGCAAGCGCCACTGCTGGCCCCACGATGGGCGCCAACTGTCGTGGTGGTGCACGGCAGATGCCTAGGGGTAGGCTTAAGTTTGGGGCCGATTGGACGCTAGAGGATTCGGGGAGGGATTGTGTGAAGGAAAACACACGAACACACACACGAACACACACGATTTACCCAGGTTCGGGGCCCTCGTGAGGAGGTAAAACCCCTACTCCTGCTTGTCTGACTATATTTGTGTATCGATCCGTATTACAAGAGTGCTCCTTGAGCTGTATCTCTATCCTGAGCTAAGCAGCACAAAACTCCTACGGGGAGAGGAGCTAGCAGGGAATGCGGGGGCGAAATGAGCTAAGGAGGCTGCCTGCGCCGTGTCCCCCGTCTCCTCCCCCTGGTGCTCTTTAAATAGAGAGCCCAGGGGACAAGCAGGAGACAAGCAGACAAAGAGTACTAGTCCAGGTACACTATTGACGATATGACTACTAGGGTCTTATCACACTGTTGGCGCATCATGCGTACACTGCTGCCATGCTGCCTGCGTCCTTGGCCCTTGTCAGCTTGTCCTTCACTCCTATCTCTGGCAGGTGGTGGCAGTCAGTAGCATACGTCGTCGCCGTATACGGGAGGCCAGCTTGCTGCTTGCTTCTTCCTGGAGTGGAGACGTAGCTTCGGTTGGCCTCGGCCTGGAAGCCGTTGCGGGAGACCCTGGCCCAGCGGAAGATCCGGCTAAGAGATCCTGCACGTCGACCTGCCGTAGACTCGGCAGGGGAGTCCAGGGTGTCGACCTACGGCTGACTCGATACGAAGGATCGATAGAAGCTTGGACTGGCAGGCTGGGGAGCGTCCCAGGACGACCCGGTCGCTGGCCTCCCGTCCGAGGTATCGATCCAGTCCAGGATCACTGGAAGCCGGCCTGGCGGAGGGTGAGAAGTTGGCCTGGGCCGTGACGGACACCGAGACAAGGAAAGTCCGGCCTGCTGGGGAATCCCGGATCAGGCCAGTGCCGGGCCGAGCCTGGCCGAGGAGCACTGGGTGCCGGGATGGGCCGTCCGGGTCGCTGCCGAAGTCGGCCCACCCGGGACGGGAAATGCCAGGGCGGAGCATTCTGGCCCATCCGAGTTAGCCCATCTCGGTTTTGACCGGGTGAGGGGAGATTCGGCCCAGCCAGATCGCCGGAACCAGCCCAGCCGGGTGCTGGGAGCCACCGAGTCAGCCTATGTCGGCCCAACCGACATAGGGAGCAGGATATGTCGGCCTGGGCCACTCCGAAGTCGGCCCATTCTGACTTTTATGCTTTTTTCTTTATTGTTTTGCTTATTCATTTGCTTATTTCTTCCAGGTATCGTATCGATAAACCTCTAACTCTAAGTACCCGGGGTTACATCCCCGACACCAGCGATTGAAGCTTGCAGCCATGGCATCGTCGGAAGACGTCGAACTTGCTGCAACACCGGACCTCACCAGAGCATCAACCAACAGCCATGATTCTAGCCAGGGTTAGAGGCACACCGACGCACCGGAAAGGAGGGGAAGGAGGAGCAGCTATCTCTTGTCATAACTTTTCTACTATTATGATGCCTTGAACACTACGGTTTAATGTCCTGAACTATGGGCTATGTATGCTATTATAACTTTTTTACTGTTTGTACCCAACATTTACTTTTAGTTGGCATTTTTTTTTGACTGGGAGTTCATGTACAAGATCAACAAGAGAAAGAGCACACATGCACGAACACAGACAAGATCAAACCCACACACAGCGGACACGGATCCACCGAGCAGCACGCCGTCTTCAAGCGCCAGCAGCACGCCGCCGGAGAAGAAGAAAGCGGCCTCACCTCGCACCGGAGCAGCCAGCTCGAACAACCGCATTGAGATGCCGCAGGAGCCATCTGACGCAGGCGCCAGAAACTGGACGTTGAAGGAGCATCGGCTTCGAGCTGCCGCCACACCGCCATCGCTGTCTCACGCCGGAGACAAGAACGACAGCGCCACCCAACTTCCACCGCACCCACCGCAACCACCGACGAGGGAGATCGATCCGCCTGCAAACTCCCAGAAGAGTTAAGCAAAAGCACCACCATCCACCGAAGTGGAGGCTGCCGAACCCCAAGAACTAGAACCAGCGCCGCCACCACGGCCGCCAGCTCGAGGAAGAGCACGCCGCGACTCCGGAGAGCAGCGGCTGCGCCCGCGACGGCAGATCTACCCAGGGCCTCCACTGGAGCACCGAGAACAGAGGAGGGAACCGCCGCCGCCAAAAGCCTCTCCGGCCACGCCGCCATCTCCACAGCGCCGCCGGCAGGCCACCCACACACACCTAGGCTATGTACACGGCGGGATCCGTCGATTCCCCGTCCTCCCGCCGCCGGAGCGGCCGCGGAAGGCGAGGAATCGAGCGGATCGCCGCCGGCGAGCTGGTCCGCACGGGTTCGCCCAAAAATTGCCTCTGTTCACTGTAGGTGGGGAACGAGGAGAGGGTCGGGGGCGTTTGCTTCGCATTACTCTGTTACTTTCAGTTGGCATTGTTAAGAAGCAGGAAACAGAATTGTTATGACAAGAGACTAGTTGAATTTGGCGTGGCGTCACGCCACGCCGTTGGTGGTTTTTTTTTTTGTGTACAAAAGTATTTTTTTTTGTTCAGTAAAACGTGGGATAAATTGGAATGTTCAAACATGTTTCTATTGTGTTGTGAATAGGTAGCATTTTTTTTGTGAGCATTTTTTATATATTTTGTAGAATATTTAAATATTTAGTGGTTTGGAATGTTCAGACATGTTTGTATTTCGACGTCAATATTTAATTGAAATTAGAAAAATCCATTTGAATTTGATTCCACATTTGGACAAAGTTTGTTCGTGTGGTGTCGAAATATTGGCGAAATTGAAATGTTCAAATATGTTTGTATTTTTTGGTATAAGTACATAGCATTTTTTTTGTTGAGCATTTTCGACATGTTTTATGGAATATCGGAGTATTGTTTTTTGTTTTGCTATGATTAGGTATTTTTTTGACCATTTTTTATATGTTTTGCATAATGTGCAAATATTTAGTAGTTTGAAATGTTTGGACATGGTTGTATTTCATCGACAATATTAATTTTAAATTAGAAAATATGCATTCGAAATGGTGACAAAATTTGAATAATCTAAAAAAAAAATCTATGACATAAGTAGTTTGTATGCATTTTTTCTGGTTGTTTTGATATTTTTTTCCAACGGATATGTTTAGAGATGTTGATTTATAGTTTGTTTGAATTTTGAAAAACTGGTGAAAGTGGGAGGCTATTCGGGTTTTTTTTTGTAAACTTGGATTTTCTTACATATTTTGATTTTTGTGACTTATTTTTTTTATGGAAATTATCCAGCCCTTAAGGTTAGCTATGGAAATTCTTTTTTCTTTTCTTTACGGGTTTTTTTTTCAACTTTGTGAGTACCGTGGTGTAAACAATTTAATTCTGGAAATGTGCGTATTTAAATATTTTTTTAATTTGAATGAAAGTGTGCATTGTTGAGCTGTTTGAATGCCAAAATTGGAAGATTTTTGGAAGTCATTTACATTTATTAAATTTAATTTGGAAGCAAGGTACACTTAGAGTGAATGAAGTTGCATTTTTTTTTAAAAGGGAAAATTTTTATCTAATCATTTTTTCTTCCGTCGAATGTAGTGGACATTTTTCTTTTCCTTTTACAATTCTGTGGATTTTGGTTTATTTTGATTTGGAAGTGGATGTAATCATTTTTTTTAAGTTTGAATTTATTTATATTTGAAGCAAGCCATAATTAGAGTAAATGAATTTGCATTTGTAAATGCAGTGATTGTTGCCATGAAATCTGTATTGTAATGAGAGAAAATGTGTTACAATTATATATAAATGCTGGCTAAATTTATTTTCAATGGTAGGGTAATTTCAAATACTTAGCAAATTTGAATATTCGATTATGTTTGTATGAGTCCACAATCAAAGGGAATACATAGTGTGAGCATTTGTTAAATACAACTCTACATAATTATGGCGAGTGCATATTGTTTCTTTTCAAATATTCACAAATTCAAAATGTTTGAACACTTTTTTTCTGTAAATAGCTGGCATTTTTTTTGTGAGCATTTTGATATATTTTTTGAGTATCTCTATTTTTTTTATGCAATTTAAAATGTTCAAAGATTATTAATCTCATTTGGACTCCATAGCTAGAGATTTTTTTTTAATTTAACTTTATAACTTAATTAACATTTTTTTTATTGAAATGTTCAATTAGAGTCCAAAATTAGAGGGCATACGTAGTGTGAGCATACGCCACACCTGCTTGTATTTCGACGGGAGTATTTAATTTAGTAGGGTGAAACGGTCGAACATGTTTGTACTTCGGCGGGAGTATTAAATTTAAATTAAGGAAGATGCATTATAGTTACTTCCAATTAGTGACAACAGTTGAATTCAAATTAGGGAAGGTGCATTTGAATAACTTGCAAATAGTTACAACATTTGAATATTCCTAAAAAAAATTACTTCAGCATACGCCGCACCTGCTGTATTTTAGAATATCCTAATTTGTCGAGATGCATCATCTATTTTATCGAAAATTTTACTAAATTGTTTCTTTAAAATTTGACTAATTGGGAAATGTCAAAATTCATTGGGTTTAGTCGTATAATTTCTCTAAATTTTCACTAATTTGGAAGTGTTTATTTTTTTTGTTCTTTTTGTTTTCTGTCATAAGTAGGTTGCATATTTTATGTACTTTGGGAATCTTGAAATTCTTTGGAAATTGATGTCAATTTTATCTAAATTTGTAATAAATTTTTTTTTTTTTGAAATCTTGAATCCCATATTTAGAGAATGTTCATTTAGGTTGTAGCAAAATGTTTACGAATTTGGAATGTTAAATTTAAGTCGATTATTAGAGGGAATGCACTATATGACCATTTAGCAAATAGAACTCTGCATAATTAGAGGTTATGCATTTGTTTTTTTTTCTCAAATATTTGCCATCTGGAAATGTTTAAATATGTTTGTTTGTATAATGAGTGGAAAATCCTACATCTATTCAACTGAATTTTGCAGTTGGTTTTTTTTAATTCAAGTCCATACAATTGTCCATATAGTTGGAGTGAGTGCATTACTTTTTTTTTAATTATTTGGTGAAATAAAATGTTTACTTATGTTTGTGATTTCTCATAATGAGTTACCATTTTTTTCCTGTGTGATTATCTTTAGTTGTTGCTCATACTGTTTGGTTGGATTATTTTTTTTGAATTTGTAACATTTGATTTTTTTATTGTAATATACTGTGTAGGATACTGAAATCTGTAATATATTGTGTAGGATATTGGAAGTATTAGTGGTTTGAAATGTTCAGACATGCTTGTATTTCAACGTCAATATTTAATTGAAATTAGAAAAATCCATTTGAATTTGATTCCACATTTGGGGAAAGTTTGTTTGTATGATGGTGGAATACTCGTGAAATTGAAATGTTCAAATATATTTGCATTTTGCTGTAAGTATGTAGCTTTTTTGTTTTTTTTTTTGCGTATTTTGTTGATATATTTTATGGAATGGCGAATATTTTTTTTCACTTTGGTATGATTAGGTAGCATTTTTGTGAGCATTTCTTGATATATTTTGCAGGTTTTGCAAATATTTAGTAGTCTTAAATGTTTGAACATGTTTGCATTTCAGCGACAATGTTAAATTGAAATTCGAAAATATGCATTTAAATTACCTCCAAATGGTGACAAAACTTTGATATTTCAAAAAAAAAAAATCTTTAACATAAGTTTTTATTTCTGCATTTTTTTCTGATTGTTTGTTATATTCCTCATATTTTTTTCCAGCGGATATATTCGGACATATAGGTTTATAATACGGATATTGTTCAGGGAAATTATATCGGCATTTGAAAATTTTAAATTTTCAAATTTGAGTTGTGATGATATGCCATAAATAGTTGCGATGAAATGTTTAATTTGAGTCTAAAATTATAGGAAACGTATTGTCTGAGCATTTTGTAATTTGAACTCCACATAATTAGAGGAAGTGCATTTGGTTTGTTTCCAAATGTTGACCAATTCTAAATATTCAAATATGTTTGTTTTTAGACATAAATCATGTTTGTATTTTTTCCCATAAGTAGTTGGCATTCATTTTTCTGAGCAGGTTGACATATTATGGAGTATCTTTTTTTTGTGCTAACCATTTTGAATTTTTGAAATATGTTTCTATATTTCAGTAACATTGTGGAAATGCGCATTTATTCAATTGAATCCCATATTTAGGGAATGTTCATTTAGTTTGTAGCAAAATGTTTACGAAATTGGAATGTTAAATTTAATTCAGGGTAATTGTATCGGCATTTGAAAATTTTAAATTTTCAAATTTGAGTTGTGATGATATACCATAAATAGTTGCGATGATATGCGATGAAATATTTAATTTGAGTCTAAAATTACAGGAAACGTATTGTCTGAGCATTTTGTAATTTGAACTCCACATAATTAGAGGAAGTGCATTTGGTTTGTTTCCAAATGTTGACCAATTCTAAATATTCAAATATGTTTGTTTTTAGACATAAATCATGTTTGTATTTTTTCCCATAAGTAGTTGACATAAATATTCATTTTTTTTGTACCATTTTGAATTTTTGAAATATGTTTCTATATTTCAGTAACATTGTGGAAATGCGCATTTATTCAATTGAATCCCATATTTAGAGAATGTTCATTTAGGTTGTAGCAAAATGTTTACGAAATTGGAATGTTAAATTTAAGTTTATTATTAGAGGGAATGCACTATATGACCATTTAGTAAATAGAATTCTACATAATTAGAGGTTATGCATTTGTTTTTTTTCTCAAATATTTGCCATCTGGAAATGTTCAAATATGTTTGTTTGTATAATGAGTGGAAAATCCTACATCTATTCCATTGAATTTTGCAGTTGGTTTTTTAAATTCAAGTCCACACAATTGTCCATATAGTTGGAGTGACTGCATTCCTTTTTTTCAAATTATTTGGTGAAATAAAATGTTTACATATGTTTGTGATTTCTCATAATGAGTTAGCATTTTTTCTGTGTGATTATCTTCAGTTGTTGCTCATATTGTTCCATTGGGATTTTTTTTTGTATTTGTAACAGCTCTCTTTATTTTTTTTTTGTAATATATTGTGTAGGATATTGAAATTATTAGTGGCTTTAAATGTTCGGGGTTAATATTCATTTGAAATTAGGAGAAATGCATTTGAATTACCTCTAAATGGTGGCAAAATTTGAGTATTCGGACATGCTTTTATGTCAGTGTCAATATTCATTTGAAATTAGGAGAAATGCATTTGAATTACGTCTAAATGGCAGCAAAATTTGAGTACTCCATTTTTTTTTCTTTACCTTAACTGGTTGGAAGTTTAAAATTCTACAAATTTTAGCTATTTTTTGCCACGTTTGAAAAATTTCCGACAGGGGACCCACACGTCTTTTTTTTTAAGTTTAAAAATTGTTTCCCTTCTTTTTTGAGCATTTTTTTGATATATTTTATGGAATATTTAAGTATTGTTTTTTCAGTTTGCTTTGATTAGGTAGCATTATTGTGAGCATTTTTTTGATATATTTTGCAGATTATATTCATTTGAAATTATGTCTGATGTCAAATTGAAATTTGAAAATATGCATTTAAATTACCCCCAAATGGTGACAAAAATTTGAGTATTCCAAAAAAAAATCTTTCACATAAGTTCAATCCATATTTTTTTGAGATTTAAAGAATTTTTTTTCCAATATTTTGCTTAACTGAGATGTTCAATTAGAGTCCATAATTGAAGGGAATACGTAGTGGTAGTTATTTGGAAGTTTGGAATATCCCAATTTTAAATTAAGTAGCTAGCATTTTATTTGTGATTGTTCTGATATAATTAGCATTTTGTTCTGATGGACGTAGTTGAAGTCGCTAATTTTGCAACATTTATTAGTGTTCGAAAATTGTTTAAATATCGTAAACAAATTCACATAAACTATTTTACATAATTTATGTAAAGCATGCTCAATTTCATATTTTGTTTTTTTTATTTCAATTATTTTTAGTTCAATGTTTGTTTTATGTTGAGAAATGAGCATATCTAGAATTTTATCAGTTTGGTTTGTGATTGAGCACCTATTTTTGAATATTGTAAGGAATTATGGGAAAGGGAAGAATTTGGTAGCCGGGCCCACATCGACGTCACGATGACATCAGCAGTGGCCAAGGCCGCCACTACCGCGGCGGCGAGGAATAAGTATGTGGAATGATTGTGGTTTCCCCAAATTTTTTTTAAGTTTACCTAAATTCTCGCAGGTAAATAATGTTTAGTTTTCCGAAATCATTCAATTTGGGAAGTTTTTTCATATTCATTTTTTTTTCAGCTGTAAATGTGTCAGATGTGGTAGATATTTGGAAGTTTGGAATATCCTAATTTTAAATTAAGTAGCTAGCATTTTATTTGTGATTGTTCTGATATAATCTACATTTTGTTCTGATGGACGTAGTTGAAGTCGCTGATTTTGCAGCATTTATTAGTGTTTGAAAATTGTTTAAATATCGTAAGCAAATTCACATAAATTGTTTTACATAATTTATGTAAAACATGCTCAATTTCATATTCTTTTTTTTATTTCAAATATTTTTAGTTCAATGTTTGTTTAGCAAACCGTATGTAAGTAAGATGTGATTGAAATTTATTTGTCTGGGAAATAAATTTAAAGCATCTATTTTTTTGAATATTTGCACTTGTGGTATTCTTGATTTTGATAATTTGAAGGCCATGATACAAATATGGGTTGTTGCATCAAATTCTTTTATCTGGACGGTCATATTGAATGGTGTTGCTAATACTATTTTTATGGTTTTTATTTGAATTCGGACGGAATTTGTGAAATCGATTTTTTTTTAAAAAAAATATTGATGTGAAGGTGTCAAATGAGCCGTCACGTACAATTTCGAAGTTTTGTGGTTTGTAATTTCTTGAAAAAGGTTACAAAGTATTGGAAATATCTGTTCTGTTTTTTTTTTTCGAAGTTAGTCCGATTTTGTAAATAAGAAAAAGGACAGATTGGAGGAAAAGAAAAAAAAAGGGCCAAGCGGGCCGCCCAGGAAGCAGCCCAGCCCAGGAAGCAGGTCGCCAGCCCAGCACAGGGCCGTGGGGACGTCGCGGTGACGTCACCAGCGGCCGGATCCCGCCGCGGCCGCATTGACCCCGCCGGCGTCGCACCGCCGCGTGCTGGGACGCGAGCGGGCGCGCGTGGACGCGGGGTGGCTGGAGGTGGCGTCGCTGCCACGTTTTGGTCGCCGGCGTGCGAATGCGGCGGACGACAGCGGGCGCGGCAGCGGCGATCCCGGCGACGGCGCGGCGTCCCGGCCGCTGATATGCGGCGAGGAGGGAGAGGCGCCGGCGGAGCTCCCCGCATGCTCGGATTCGTGCGGGGAGGTGCGTGGCAGTGGCGCCGCGCGTCGGCGGCGGCGGCGACGCCGGGGCCGCGCGGGAGAGAGAAGGAGAGGAGAGGGGGAGGGGGGGTTATGCGGGCTGTTTTACAGAAAGGTCCCTGCCTTTTTCGTTATTCACTTTTAGGTCCCTCGTAGCGCGTTTTCGTATACTGCAGGTTATATTTCTTTGTTTTCGAGGGGCTTTTTTGCAAAAGCATCATTGACGCGTCTCCCAGGCCGTCGGATCGACGACGGACGGCCGGGATCGCAGCTACTGTCGCTACTGTTTCTCCCAACAGTAGCCGAAGCGCTCTCCGTTCGCCAAAGGGTTCGTCTTTTATATATAGTATAGATTCAGTTCCGATCTTGCTCTTTGACTGCTTGCTTTTGTCAGAGATATGGCATTTTGAGTCTTTGAAAATGGTTAGTTTGGAACTTTCTTTCCATAAGCCGGCAGGTTATCTTTGCTGACCAGTATACTATACCACCTAGCTGTTCCTGCTCTCTTGTGTTGAAATGTTTTTGTCAAGCATAGTACTTGCATCGCATAGGCACAGCTGTATATATTTTGTACTCAATTAGCACCAATTTGTATCTGATCGATACTTCAATACGGTCATCCGTGAAAATGTTGGCAAGTAATTTAGGTCCTTGATGTTTGGAGAATGAACTTTGTATGCCGTTGGTCCTGCATTGAAAGAGTCTACATTCCTTCCTGCCCTTCTTTTTGCGTCCAGAATTTTGCAACACTTCATGAGTACTTGTGCTGCATATCTGTATGTATTTGGTACTTAATTACCTCCGATTTGTGTCTGATTGTGACTTCAGTATATTGTTTGTTCTGCATTGGATGTATCGACATTGCTTCATGCTCTTCTATTTGTGCGACCAGAATTTTGCAACGGTGCACCTCCAGGGTGCTAGTGCACTGTATATGCTAATATTTCTCTGATCATTTAATCATGGTTTGGTTTCGCGAAAATGATCCTGGTTAAAAGAAATCGAACTTTTCGGGGGAGTTTATCACAGTGCCTACTGGTGTAATCTATCCACAAAACTGAAAATCTGCACTACTTGGTACTCAAGCAGTCCCACGGATTTGCTGACTCTACTGATACAGTAGGTATCTTCCTAGAAAAGATCACTGCTTCATCCTTTATCTGTTGCCCTTCCACCTGTTTTGGTATCCACAATTTGGCATCTTCTGAAAAAATGCTGGTATGTACTGGTTGCACCATTCTGTATTCATAGTTTTGTTTTGTTTTGTTGACGACAATGGTTCATTTATAGAAGTACCATGGCATTACCAAATTTTGGATGCAGACAAGTTGATAACCATGTTTTTTAGACGTGCCTTGGTTTGTCGAGGCCTGTTTTCGAAACAAATTATAGTAGACAGGTTGTGTTGAAATATAGTAAACAAGGTAGGTAGAAAGCACGCGAGGCAACCAAATTAAATAGTGTAGAGAATAATAGCATGATGTACATAATTCTTCAACAAGTTTCCTTTGTGGAGGAAAGAAAAAACTGAACCTTTTGTTTTGAGTTATTTTTGTTGTTAGTCATATCTAAGCCGTGTAGCGTTTTGCAGACAAAACGGTATTTTCTACACGCATCTGTTTCGGTTCCATTGAACAAACCACAAGATTACTCGGAAAAAACTAAACATAATTTTCCCATAAAGTTTATAAGGAAATAAATAACTTCTTAACAAAACTCATCTAGTTTAAATATTTTCTGGATTTCATAAATGGGCCAGATAGTAAATTAACTGATTTTGAAGAAATTTCAATGATCTTACATTTTTCATATAAATTCTAAACATGATTGAATTTTTTTTCACAAAATCCATATGGTCTCAGAACAACTTCAGATTAGTTTCAAAGCATATTTCACCACATATTTTGTACATATCATTGACATTCAAAGTTTCATCGATTTAAAAACAAATCTAGATATTTTCCAACAAATTTCATCAACACAAAATTTCCAGATTTTTTTTTACAAATAGTTCAATGAGGTTTCATTGATTTCAAAAACATTTGAATGATTTTACGTTTTCACTTACGTTTGAAACATGATTGGATAAATTTTCACAAAATCCATCTTGTTTTGGAATAATTTTAGATATGTTTCAACGAAGATGTTTGCTATATTTCTAAAAGTATACTTAACTGATATCACAAACATCACAAGCCTCACCTCTCCGAATGGGGTGGAATTGGCTTTCTCATGTAAATGCCCAATTTCAACGGATAAACATCCAGCTAGAAAATTTGAATTAGCTGCTCTATTTGATTCCAACTACCTATATATTGCACAATCAAACATTAATTTGATATTGACTGCACATTTCAATAGAAACACTGGTTTGGTATTGGCCTCAGATCAATTAAAAACCTTTCAATACAGAGCACAATCGGTCGGAGTCAACAGTCAAAAAGTCATATTTCCTTTCCACCACAATTTTCCCCAATCGGCCGCGCAAGTCAACCGTCAAATCCCTCTGCCTCGCACATTCTAGACTCGAGAGGCCTAGCTCGTCCTCACTTCAATCCCGCGGCAGCAATGGCGGCGGAGCAGGGGAAGAGCGGCGTCAGGGTGTGCGTCACCGGCGGCGCAGGGTTCATCGGCTCCTGGCTCGTGAAGAAGCTCCTCGAGGCAGGGTACACCGTCCACGCCACCCTGCGGAGCATCGGTACGCGCGTCGATTAGTTTACTCTGGAGTAGCTGAGGTGGTCAGTTATTTGTGGCTGCGAATCAGTAGCCGGCGAATTGCGGCGGCGGGGTGAGAAGCTAGCTGATCCGGGTTGGTGTGTGCTGGATGCAGGAGACGAGGGGAAAACAGGGCTGCTGCGGCGGCTCGTCCCCGGCGGCGCGCCGCCGGAGCGGCTGGTGCTGTTCGAGGCCGACCTCTACGACGCCGCCAGCTTCGCGCCGGCCATCGCCGGCTGCCAGTTCGTCTTCCTCGTCGCCACGCCGTCCGCGAGCGAGGCCGCCGCCTCCAAGGTGAGTCAAACTGAAGCTGAACACCCCGCGCTCCGATCTGTCATTTGTGGCCGTAGGCTTGTCGCATGGATAAATCCGATCGATCTGCAGTGCACAAATACAGCTTCATGATCAGGTTGCTATACATCCGAGCGCGTTGGGTGAGATTGAATTTTGGTTTGTTCCATTGGGGAATAGCATTGGACTGTGCACAGATACGGTTTCAGAATTCAGAGTTTCATTTCAGTGGTCGATGTTGATTCAGTGTTACCATTACTACCTTTTGCTGTCAGTACAAGACTGCAGCGGAAGCAGCCGCGGATGCGGTGCGCGTCATCCTCCGGCTATGCGAGGAATCCAAGACGGTGAAACGCGTCATCCACACCGCGTCGGTTACTGCCGCTTCGCCGCTGACGGAGTCCTCCAGCGCCACCGCCGCGGTGTACGGAGATTTCATCTCTGAATCCTGCTGGACCCCGCTCGACGTCGATTACCCTCTCCGGAGCTCACACTTCGATGTGAGTGGTTCCGTTCTTCAAAACTCAAGCATGGACACATGATCAGAATTCTGAACTTCAAATGCAAAATGGCAATGTTGCTGCTCACATGACAACACATCATCAAAGTGACAGTGTTCAGTGTTGGTTGACCATATGCAGAAGTACATAGAGTCGAAGCTCCTGTCGGAGAAGGAGCTCCTGAGCTACAACGACCGCGAGAGCCCGGTGTTCGAGGTGGTTACCCTTCCCTGTGGCCTCGTCGCTGGTGACACGGTCCTCGGCCAGGTCCCGGAGACGTTGGAGAGCGTGGTGGCGCCGGTGACCAAGAAAGAACCCTACTTCGCGCTGCCGAGGATCCTGCAGAGGCTGCTGGGCTCGGTGCCGCTGGTGCACGTCGATGATGTCTGCGCCACGCTGATCTTCTGCATGGAGCAGCCTTCCCTCTCCGGCAGGTTCCTCTGCGCCGCCACCTACCCGACCGTCCACGACATCCTGGACCACTACCGCAGCAAGTACCCCCACCTCGACCTCCTCACAGAGTAAGCTCTGTACTCTTCGGTCCATTGAGTCATCATCGAACTTCTCATGAAATGAAGTTCGACAACATCCATGGTGATGTGTTTTCCTGCTGTGGTTGGTTTATTGATGGACTGAATTGGTGCCAGGACTGACGAGGCACTTGTGAGGGTGCGATCTGAGACCGACAAGCTTGGGGAGCTGGGCTTCAGGTACAAGTACGGAATGGAGGAGATACTAGACGAAAGCGTCGGTTGTGCGGTGAGGCTGGGCTGCCTGGATGCATCCAGGCTCAGCGTCCAGCTGAAGTGACGAACCCAATGGAGCAAGTGATCATAGCCCTGTCCTACTGTTCAATTGTTCTGCATTTTACAGTTTACAGACATGCATGTGTTAAGAGAAGAAAGGCGATACATAAATAACTGGAGCAAGGAGCACTGAAGTAACAATCAGAAGTAATTTCGTGCTGATTAAGTTACACAATGCAGACAGCATGAGCAAACAAGTGCTATAAGCAAATAGGAGTACTGCTTACAGTATGATTTAGGACCGAATTGCATCTCTAATTTTGAACAACAAATATCCAACTACAGCTGAATAACCATTTGAACAACCAAAAATGCAATAACCAATTAACCATTCTGAACAACAAAGATCAAAAGAGGAATGCTGAATAACAATTATAACAACTAAAAACGCAATAACTAACATCTAATGAAATGCCAGAATGTGTCAGACAGAAGCATTCACTCAAAAGAAAGTCATACCTTTGCTCCAGGGGAGTGCATATTTCTTTTCTTTTGAAATGAGGCAAAATCTTTATCTTTTATATTGATATAGAAGAAGCAAGCATGATACGCCGAGGCCAAAAGAAAAAAAAAGGCCATGCAGGCCAGGGAGTCAGGGACTACGAAATGATTTCTGCTAGATTTTTAGCGCCCGTGAGGATCCAGTTCCTGCCTTCATCTTTAATCTTCTCAAGCAGGGCTGACACACCAAGAAACGTTTGTAACCAAAAAAGAAAAATAGAGCGCATATTTCAACTCGTTTGTAACCAAAAAACGTAAAATTCTGGAAACAAATATCAGCACAAAGACAAAAGCCCTGACAGTACTACCAAAACACCAAGATTCTTTGTTCGATCATAGCAGCACTGAAGTAGCAGTCAGACACAACACTGCCAATTAAGTGTCAGTAATACACGCAGTTGTGCAAGTATGGCCAAATTGCGCACCAACCAACGGAGACCAAACAAATAGCCTATGGAAGATATCCAGAATAACATTGCAATAGTTGAAAATGTAGGAGTTACGACTAAATTGCACACTAAACAGCAGAGATCAAACTAACAACCTATGGAAGAGACACATAATAACATTTCAACAACTCAAAATGCCTTTGCTCAAAGGACATGATCAATAACCAGCACATTTATCTTGTTCCAGGATAGTGCTTCTTCCACTCATTTCTACCTGAAAAGAGCCAAAACCTGGACAAAAAAACAGCAGCAAGCAGAGGCCTTGGCGACACTCCCATCAGACAACCAAAGCATCAAAGTTCCTTCTTCAATCATAGAAGGGCTGATGTAACAAACCGGACACCAAACTGTGCTAATAATCAATAAGTGATGTAATAGACACAGCTATGCAAATACGCCTGACACACAAAGAGCAGGCGCAGCATAGGAATTATGGCCAAATTGCCCACTGAGCAAGAGATCAAACCAACATCCTATGGAAGAGATCCAGAATAACATTTCGACAACTAAAAATGCATTCACTCAAAGAGCCTGACCAAGAGTGAACTAAAGTAAAATTTGGGAGGCAGGGATGAACATGAATAAAGTTCTATGTCGCAGATAGGTACTCCACAGCTCACGAGTCAGGACATTAACAAGATGTTCAAGACATGATAATAAGAAACAAACGATGACATCGCAACTGCTACTGCAACCATTCAAAATAAAATGTTCTAGTGGTATAGTACTGATAAGTAAGAAGATCTAAGAACAGAAGACATGATCTCAATCCAAAGGCAAAGCAAACCAGGACTCCTGAACACTCAGACATGACCCGCGGAGAACGGAGACTCCTCACCTTCCTGCATCTCATGATAAGGAATTGGAACAATGCTCTCTTGGAGGCGGTGCTGAGTAAGCCACATATAATATTGACATTTTCCAACGTTCACAAGTCCTAAGAACTTGCCATCAATGTCGCAGCGCATCACATGTTTTTTATTAAACTTGATCAGTAGCTCACGCTCGTTGAGCACAGTCATGTCATTGAACCATCGCACGGTTGAAGCAAGTAGCACTTTCCTTTTCTTTTTGAAAGAAGTTAAATAAAGTTTCCGTGATGCTTCCACCGTTGACACGTCAATCCGGTACTTGAAAGCCCAGATTTCAGCCTCGTAATCTTGCATCACCCAGACATCCATGGCGGTGAAACCAGGAGCCGAGCTGCCCCATAAAGCAAGGGCCCCGTTCATGTTGAACAACTTCCTACGAAGGCACGAGTGGGTGGGACTGCGGATCCACCGGAATGACTCAGTTTCTGTGTCAAACACAATAACGTCTCCACCGCCTTCCGTAATGTCGCTGGCACCATGAGGGCACCAGTGCAAACTGCCACAATGGTGGACTGGTGGTGGACAATAGGACGAATGGCACAGCTTCTCCAGTAATCTCTGTTCCACGAAAGGGGATGAGAGTGCTGGCATTTTGACTCTAACCTGCCTAGACTCGTCGGATCCCACTGCGAGGGAGTTGTTACCATAAAACCACCACTTTTCAGGTCAAATTCCGGAAAACCACCACTTTATGTTTTTTTTCAAAATGTGACCACTATTCGGTAAGTTTGTTGCAATGTACACTAAAACCAAGTTAAACACGAATTGACAACAAATCTGACAGCGGGACCCATTCTCCGGGCTGACGTGGCAGTCCCGGACGGAGCGTCGTTAACTGTTTTGCATGTAGGTCCTCAGGTTTTGAATAGAAATTACGCACGGGTCCCCGGACCATGCTGTTTTCAGAAAACATGTTATTTACTTTTCAAACCTTCGTAACTTTTGAATACAAATTCAAATGGAAAAACTTTTAATATAAAAAGTGCTCAGAAATATTTGAATATTCCAAATATAAACTTTTTAAAAACCTTCATAACTTTTGAATACAAATTCAAAAGAAAAAATTTTAATATGAAAAGTGCTCAGAAATATTTGAATATTTCAAATATAAACTTTATAAAAACCTTCATAACTTTTAAATACAAATTCAAATGGAAACACTTTTAATATGAAAAGTGCTCAGAAATATTTGAATACTTCAAATATAAACTTTTAAAAATCTTCATAACTTTTAAATGCAAATTCAAATGGAAAAACTTTAAATATGAAAAATGCTCAGAAATGTTTGAATATTTCAAATATAACTTTTTAAAAACCTTCATAACTTTTAAATACAAATTCAAATGGAAACACTTTTAATACGAAAAGTGCTCAGAAATATTTGAATACTTCAAATATAAACTTTTTAAAAACCTTCATAACTTTTAAATGCAAATTTAAATGGAAAAACTTTTAATATCAAAAGTGCTCAGAAATATTTGAATACTTCTTCAAATATAAACTTTTTAAAAACCTTCATAACTTTTAAATACAAATTTAAATGGAAAAACTTTAAATATGAATAGTGCTCAGAAATGTTTGAATACTTTCAATACAAAGTTTTTGAAAACCTTCATAACTTTTAAATACAAATTCAAATGGAAAAACTTTTAATCTGAAAAGTGCTAAAAAATGTTTGAATACTTCATAACATCTTATATTTTGATACGGAGGGAGTAGCTTGCTTGGGTCCCACGATCCGTGTATTCGAATTTGTATTCTGAGCACTTCATAACATCTTACATTTCTGAGCACTTTTCATATTAAAAGTTTTTATATTTGAATTTGTATTTAAAAGTTATGAAGGTTTTAAAAAAGTTTATATTTGAAGTATTCAAATATTTCTGAGCACTTTTCATATTAAAAGTGTTTCCATTTGAATTTGTATTTAAAAGTTATGAAGGTTTTTAAAAAGTTTATATTTGAAATATTCAAACATTTCTGTGCATTTTTCATATTTAAAGTTTTTCCATTTGAATTTGCATTTAAAAGTTATGAAGATTTTTAAAAAGTTTATATTTGAAGTATTCAAATAATTCTGAGCACTTTTCATATTAAAAGTGTTTCCATTTGAATTTGTATTTAAAATTTATGAAGGTTTTTAAAAAGTTTATAATTGAATTACTCAAACATTTCTGAGCATTTTTCATATTTAAAGTTTTTCCATTTGAATTTGCATTTAAAAGTTATGAAGGTTTTTAAAAAGTTTATATTTGAAGTATTCAAATATTTCTGAGCACTTTTCATATTAAAAGTTTTTCCATTTGAATTTGTATTCAAAAGTTATGAAAGTTTCTAAAAAGTTTATATTTGAAATATTCAAATATTTCTGAGCACATTTCATATTAAAAGTTTTTTTATTTGAATTTGTATTCAAAAGTTATGAAGGTTTTTAAAAACTTTATATTTGAAATATTCAAATATTTCTGAGCACTTTTTATATTAAAAGTTTTTCCATTTGAATTTCTATTCAAAAGTTACAAAGGTTTGAAAAGTAAATAACATGTTTTCTGAAAACTGCATGGTCCGGGGACCCGTGCGTAATTTCTGTTCAAAACTTGAGGACCTAAATGCAAAACAGTTAACGGCGCTCCGTCCGGGACCGCCACGTCAGCCCGGAGAATGGGTCCCGCTGTCAGATTTTGTGTCAATTCGTGTTTAACTTGGTTTTAGTGTACATTGCAACAAACTTACCGAATAGTGGTCACATTTTGAAAAAAAACATAAAGTGGTGGTTTTCCGGAATTTGACCTGAAAAGTGGTGGTTTTATGCTAACAACTCCACTGAGAGGACATATAAGCTGGATTTAGAGAACTGTTCTGACCATGAGACCAGCTGCAAGAGCACCCTGTATTCTCCAGTTGGACGGTGCCGGTAGAAACCGATTACAGAGGATTGCCCAACTTGAGGCAAAGGTAGGAGAGCATGCTTGCGGATTACCGGGTTGCAGATGTAGTGTCGGGATCTCTGGTAGACGATGATGAAGCCATCACAGGCAGCACAAAGCGAATTCTTGAAACGGTTTTTGGCGCCCGGGAGGAAGGGCCAAAGCTGTTGATTGGAGGCGCCGGTGCCGACACCGGCATCGCGGAAGACGACGAGACTGGCAGGCATCCCCCACCCGTTGATGATGGGGAGCGACGGTTGGCGGCGGCGATGTTCGAGCATGAATCCGGGAGTGGAGGTGGCGCTGCGCCATGACGTGCTGACGGCACGGCAGCGTTCGACGTCTTTGGACGGCAACCGGATGAGGATGTTGTCAATGATCTCCTCAGGCAGGTCCTCGAGCAGGGTCACGCCTCTACTGTCCGGCATGGTGCTCCGTGAGTCGAGTCAGCTAAAAATCAAGCGGCAATGTTTAGAGAATTGCTCCGGAGACACAATTACACGAGGGAAGACGCACAAGACAGAATATTTAAGAGAATGGCGGCATCGCGGGTGTGTTCCATCGCCTCTAGGCACCAACATATTAAAAGAATGCACCGTAGAAGAGGGAAACCGACAGTGCAATGTGCTCACCTGCGTCGGGGAAGAAGACGCGCCGGCGTGTTCCCGTCGGCGGCGTGATGGGGGGGGGGGGGCAGCAGCGCGGTGGAGTGGTCAAACCATACCGGGGCCGTGCTCGTCCGATCTGGAGGTCATCGCGCTCGATTCGGAGGCCAAGACGCGAGGAGGAGCGGAGGCGAGATCAATCCACTGGAAAGTGAGGAAAAATTAGGTCACATATTCCTTCTGCGCTTGCACCGGAAAGGGAGGAGATAGACTCGGCCGAGTCTTCCAACGGCGGTCGAGCCGGAGGACGGGGCTGAAAATAAGACTTTTCCTTCTAGCAAGGGAAAAATGACCGAAAATAACTAAAAGTTGAAAAAAATTCACAAAATAAATGTCACGCGAAACTATTTCACGAAATAACCTTTTGGGTAGCGCCCAACAGAGAGGCACTGCACTATACGTAGTAGCGCCTTACTCATCCTGCCTATGTGGCGGCTACGGGCCCACATTTGATTGTGTAGCGCCTAGTGATAAGGCGCTACACTAGGACTTAGCATTTTTTCGGCCAAAATTTGACCGAAACTTTAAAGTTTCAAAAAAATCAAAAATTTCCAGAAATTCAAATACTTATATATAAGCAATCTGGGTAAGTTTGAGTCAATTTGGGTGGGCGTGTTGAGAGAAACATTGATTTGAATGTTCAGTTTCAAATTTCAGTCAAAGATTTAAACTTTCAAGAAAAAATTGTAAAATTCCAGTAATTCAAGTCTATATATATAAGAAATCTGGGAAAGTTTGAACAAATTTTGGTTGGCGGATTGAAAGAAACATTGATTTGAATGTTCAGTTTCAAATTTCAGCCGAAAATTTAAATTTTCAGAAAAAATTGAAACAATTCCTGTAATTCAAGTCCATATATATAAGCAATTTGGAAAATTTTGAACCAATTTGGGCGGGTGGATTGAGATAAACATTGATTTGAATGTTCAGTTTCAAATTTTAACCGAAAATTTAAATTTCCAGAAAAAATTGGAAAAATTATGTATTTCAAGTCCGTATATGTAAGCAATCCGGGAAAGTTTTTTTTAACAGAACTCCCTTCGTCATCGCTCGACTCGTCTTCCTGCATGTCAACGGTCACCGACGGTCGCTCCTTTTGTCCCACGCTGAGCGCGTCGTCGACCGTCGGATGAAACTTGTACCTTCGCCATCGCTAGACTCGTCATCCTGCGTGCCGAACGGCCACCGACGGTCGCTTCTTTTGTCTTATGGTGAGCGCGACGTCGACCGATGTCCCACTTGTTGTGCGGTCGTCTGGTTTGCTGAGCGCATCGTCTGCCGCCGTCCCCCTGTGTTTCTTTTTGACTAGCACATCACCTTGGGTCTGAGCGCGTCCTCGGTCGTTGTGCTCCTGCTCGCCCAGCGAGTCGCTGGAACCTGTGATAGTCATTGTTGTGCGGTGACATAAGATATATTGGGTTCATCGTCAGTGTTTAGATCCTCAAAGTTTTCCGAATTTATTTAAATAATTCCATCTAGAAACTTTAATTTTCGGCTAAAATTTGAAACTGAACATTCAAATCATTGTTTATCTCAATCCACCCACCCAAATTGGTTCAAACTTTCCTAGATAGCTTATATATATGGATTTGAATTACATGATTTTTTATATTTTTTCTGGAAAGTTTAAATTTTCGGCTGAAATTTGAAACTAAACATTCAAATCAATGTTTCTCTCAATGTGCCCACCCAAATTGATTCAAACTTTTCCAGATTGATTATATATAAGTATTTGAATTACTGGAATTTTTTCAAATTTTTCCGGAAACTTTAAAGTTTCGATCAAATTTTGACCAAAAAATGCTAAGTCCTAGTGTAGCGCCTTAGCACTAGCGCTACACAATTAAATGTGGGCCCGTAGCTGCCACGTAGGCAGGACAAGTAGCGCCTCAGGCTGAGGCGCTACTACGCATAGTGTAGCGCCTCTCTGTTGGACGCTACCTAAAAGGGTTATTTCGTGAAATAGTTTTGCCTAACGTTTATTTTATGAATTTCTTTCAACTTTTGGTTATTTTTGGTCATTTTGCCTCCAGCAAGGAGCTCCGTAAAAAGATCCCAAAAATAAATTGACGGGGACTACGGCGGACAAAAGTCAGCCTGCACCTTTTTTCTTTTATTTATGAAAACGGGAAAAAAACCTAAATTAAAGGGAAGTACAAACAAAGAGAGTGGGAAACAACCTAAAAGCTACTCCTAAATATAAGATGTTTTAGCTTTTTACCAAATTCATGTGTATCTATATGTATCTAGACACGTTTTAGGTGTATGTTTACTCATTTCAGCCCGCATCTAATTAACATATGAAATAGCTAAAACATTTTATATTTAGAAATGGAGCGAGTAGAAGCTGCAGAGAAGTTGGAACTTTACACGGCGGAATTTACATCGATGGCAGACAGGGGTACATCGGAGTTGTATAGGTGGGAAAGCATAGTTCCCCAATTTGAAAGAACACGATTCACAAGGCAGAGGAGTTGCAACGGTGAGTCCATGAAACGCTCAAGGGGCCTCGATGACGCCGTCGAAGAGCATGGAGTTTCTCCTCTTCCAAATGTCCCAAAGGATTGCGATTAAAACCGTCGATCTAACCTTGTCTAAAACCGAATGCCCCCATAGGTCGGCCACAAAGTTGCATTGATGGGTGTCGATGTTCAAGGTGGCCAAAGTACCCCCAAATAGCTTGAATGGAGTTGCAGTATAGTTGCACATGAATATTTGTTTCAGGTTGGCTGGAAAAGGGGCATCCATCAGAGGAGGAGATGCCACGACGAAAATGATGGTGAAGTTGTCCCAAATGACTTTAGCGAAAGGTTTCTTCGGCCGAGAACTGAAGCCAGCAACGTAGTCTAATTTTAGAGTAATTGGTTTCCTTTCGAGTCTCGATAGGCGAGCCGGAGACCTGCAAATTCAAACTTACAGTATCAATAGTATAGCGTAACGTTGCAAGCTCAATATTGTTAGAGTTATATTATGAGTCCATATATATCTTTATAGTTTCCCCGTTGTATGAGGGGTTATTTGCATATTTTCCACTTATACATGTACTATATATTGTGTCATTTAACCCCTAAGAATACAAGTTTATGTTTCCCTAACATGGTATCAGACCTAGGTCAAAAAAAAAATAGTACGTGCAACTTGTATTGTGACCTGACCGCCACTCAGCCGGCCGCTGCCGCTGTCCTTTGTTGGCATCCTGTCCGACCGCCGCCATGGTCCGCCGCTGTCGGTCTCTCCTCTTCTGCCACCACCATCCTGGCCGCTCCACCCTCTGCTCGCCTACTTGCGCTCGAGTCTCCAATCTGGGCGTAGTGATGTGCGTCCTGTTCACGTCGAGCTGTCAGGCTCGCTCGATCTGGTGTGCTCGTTCCGGCTTGATCTTTTTTGGCAGTTCGGCTCGGTTTACGCCGGCTCGTCTCGGCTACATGAGCTCTGTTTAGTTTTGAGTCCGGTAAAAAAAAGTACAATGTCTTCTTCTTCGTTCTATGTCACCATCCCTCGCAGCCCGTGATTTTTTATGGTGCTAACTACACTGAGTTTGTTGGCTTCATGCGCATTCACATGCATGGTCTTTGTCTATGGGGAGTTCTTACCGGAGAAATCCCATGTCCGGCGCGCCCATTTCCTCTTGTGGTTCCTACCAAGCCGACGCCCCCAGTTCTTGTCGTTGATGCTTCTCAAGCTGATAAGGATACAACCAAGGATACTGATGCTACCGTGGTTCACTCTTATGAGCAACATGTCATAGATTACGACGCTTCTCTTGTCGATTACCAAGATGATTTGGGTGCCTACACTTAGTGGATTGATAAGGATGTGATACGTGTCTCACGTATGTATAATTTTTGAATGTTCCATGCTTGTTTTATACCATTGTCATATGTTTTTACAATGTTTTTATATCATTTGTGGCATTTTATGGAAGTAATCTATTGACAAGATGCCAAGTGTCAGTTCCTGTTTTCTGCTGTTTTTGTGTTTTACAAAATCTCTTCAGGAAAATTACTCGGAATTGGACCACAATTTACAGAGATTTATTATTCAGTGAAACGAAGGAGGAGTCCGAAGGGCGGCCCAATAGGAGCCCTAGGAACCAGGGGCGCCCCCAGGTGCGGGTGCGGCCCCTAGCCCTGGAGCCCCCCTCAGGTTGCCTCTTCGCCTATAAATTTTCTCTTAACCTAAAACATCAGGGGCGACTAATATTTTCCACGATATTCCTGAAGTCGCCATTATCTCTAAACCCTTTTTGGGAGGGTTTTGAAGCACTTCTCGGCACCCCATCGGAGGGGAGATCGTCATCGGAGCCCCCTTGACTGCCATGGTTGCCTCCGCGGTGATGTGTGAGTAGTTCCCCATAGCAGTAGCTACATGATGTATCTCCTCCTTGTGTTTAGATTGTTTATGGTCTTGTGAGTTGCCTAACATGATCAAGACTGATATTGTGTAATGCTACATGTTGTGTTTGCTGGGATCCTATAAATTGTGAAGTTATAATCAGATTGTTCATGTTTCTTATATGTTTTATTTATTATCTTGCATACTGTCCGATGTGTGTGGTTATTTTGGCCAAGTGATTTCTTATATCTCCAAGAGAGAGTGTTGTGCTAGATGGTAGGAATATATGCCTCCTCCGTGTCTGGGTACGAGTGACAGAAACGTCTAAGGACGAGGATGTGTTGTTGACTAAGGGTAAAACAACGATTTTTATGTCTTAGTGATCATGAATATTCCTTACATCATATATTGAGTTTAATGCATTAGTTCGTTACTTGCAACTTAATACCAGTGGGAGGCAAGCAAATAAGCGCTCCCAAGCCCCCCGCGCCTGGTTTGAGCGCTTCGCCTCTGTGGTGACTGTTGTTGGTTTTTCTCCTAGTGCTCATGACCCAGCATTGTTTGTTCACCTTTCTGTTCGTGGACGGATGATTGTTGATGTTGGTGGTACCCTAAGCGAAGGTTTTGGATGTACGTAGTAGCAGTTTTCCCCTAGTTAAAGAACCAGAGTTTAATCGAACCAGTAGGACTTTGAAATCAACAGCGAGGTGCACGTTGACGATCTCTGGCGTGTAACCGTCAGCGAGCATGGACCTGCACACAGTCAACCAATTACTTTGCCCCCAACGGCAGGAAGGTTGTCAAGCTTCCCGGTCTGCTGAAAACATAGCGGTTAATTTTATAGTGTAGTGGATGGAAATATGGAAATGGACCACGGAGCAAGTGATTGACCTTATGATTGATTCAAAAGGAAGCTTCTTTCTATTTCTAGGGAAGTGTTCCATCCCTCTTTTAAGGGGGAACTGAATGTTGGAGATATGCCCAAGAGGCAATAATAAATGATTATTGTTTATCATATTTCTCCGTTCATGATATGTTTAATTCCATGCTAGAATTGTATTAACCGGAAACAAATACATGTGTGGAATATAAACGGTAATGTGTCCCTAGTCTTTCCTCTTGTGACTAGTTCGTTTGATTAAGTGATGGTTAGATGTTTCCTAACCATGGATTTGTGAATCGCTTAATAAACGAAGTTTGTATCATGGGTGATGATATAATGGACAAGACTCAAATTAAATAGATGTCAAATATAGTTTCCTTAGACCATGAGATTATGTCACTCCCGTTTATCGGAGGAGAGCTTTGTGGACATCAAACGTCACTTCGTAACTGGGTGATTATAAAGGTGGCTTTCAGGTTCTCCGATGATAGGTTGTTGGGTGGCATGTTTCGAGACTGGGATTTGTTCGTCCAACAGTTGGATAGATATCTCTGGGCCCTCTCGGTAGGATAGCATCCAAACGCTTGCAAGCATATGACTAAGTGGCTAGTCATAAGGGATCCTATTCTATGGGAACGAGTAAAGAGAACTTGTCGGTAACGAGATTAATCAGATATGGAGATATCGGTGGATTGAATCTCGGACAAGTAATATATCGTGAAACAAAAGGAATCGTATATGGATTAATTGAATCCCAGACATTGTGGTTCGACTAGTAAAGTACTTCGTCGAATATGTAGGAATTAATATGGACATCCCGGTCCCGCTATTAATATGACATATTCGCGAACCCGCAGAGTCACACACTTAACGTTCGATGTAGTTAGGGTTCGAGATAAATGATGGTGAGAACGAATATTGATTCGGAGTCCCGGATAGGATCCCGGACGTCACGAGGAGTTCCGGAGTGGTCCGGAGAATGAGATTCATATAAAGGAAAGTTGTTTCCGGAGGATAAGGAAGGTTCGGGAATTTATCGGTAAAGTACCGGAATGTTCTAGAAGGTTCTAGAAGGGTCTAGAAGTGGGGCCCATAGCAGTATGGGGCCCACATGAAAAGGGGGGCAGTGGGCTGGCCTAATGGGCCAGCCGCACCACCATCCCATGGCCCACCCGGGCCATGCTTCTAGAAGCAAGGGGGGGGGCCGGCCGAAACCCTAGTGGTGGCTTGGGGGCCAAGCCACCCCCCCCCTTACCCCTTGCGCCGGCCCTAGATGGGGGTGGGGCGCAGCCCCCCCGGCCCCCTATATAAGGAGGGCTAGAGGGAGGGGTGCGGCACCCCAAGGCCACCCCATAGGTGCCCTAGCCGCACCCCTCTCCCACCTTGCCGCCGCCCCTCCTCCTCTCTCCTCCGACACCGCTTGGCGAAGCCCTGTCCAATCTCCACCATACACACCACGCCACCGTCGTCGTGCTGTTGATCTCGAGCCTCTTCACCAACTCTTGCGGGATCAAGATCGTGGAGTCTTCATCGAGCTGAACGTGTGGATCTCTCGGAGGCGTTGCTCGTGCGGCGCTTGGATAACACATCTCCTCGCGACTAGACAAGTCTAGTTGCGGGGATCGACTAGCCAACCCCTGCCTCGACAAAACGCTCACGGTTTTCTTCGAGGGTGAGATTCGATCTCCTTCTTGCTACCAACCTCTCGTAGATCGGATCTAGATGTTGGGTTTATTCCGCTATCTTTGCGTAGGAAAATTTTTTCTTTTCTATGCTGCGACCCTACAGTGGTATCAGAGCCTAGATCTATTCGTAGATGTTGGTGCGATTAGACACAAGTGTTGTGGGCGTTGATAATTTGAGTTGCTACCTTCTCGCGTGCACTTTGCATCTTTGCGGTACTGTAAGATTGAAGCGGCCCGGACCAACTTTACTCGTCCACGCACGAGAGACCGGTTCCACGATTGACATGCAACTTGTTTTGCATAAGTGGCTGGCGGGTGTCTGTTTCTCTTGCTTTAGTGAAGGTGCAATTTTCAATGGAAGGCCTTTCAAAAGGATGAGTAAATCAGCAACTATTTTATCACCGTTGTGGCTTTGCGTAGATTAGAACGGTTCTATCTAATGACCCATTAGAAGCCACGTAAAATTTGCATAAACAAAGTAGAGGCGTCTAACTTGTTTTTGCAGGGTTTGTGATATGGTATGGCCTCAAGATATGATTATGTGATGTATGCAATGATCATGTTTTGTAATTATCACGACTTGCATGTCGATGAGTACGGCAACCGGCAGGAGCCTTATGGTTGTTTTTGATTTATTGTATGACCTGCGTGTCACTTTAAACACCATGTAATTGCTTTACTTTATTTGCTAAGAGTAGCCAATAGTAGTAGTTGCAATAGTTGGTGGAGACAACCATGGTGATGGCGTTTGAGCTGGTGATGATGGAGATCATGCCGGTGCTTTGGAGATGGAGATCAAAGGCACAAGAAAAGGCTATACCATGTCACAATATTGAATTGCATGTGATGTTAATCCTTATATGCACCTTATGGTTTATGCTTAGATACGATCTCGACGGTAGCATGATAAGGTGATCTCTCACGTCAATATCAAGAAGTGTTCTCCCCTAGTATGCGCCGTTGCGAAAGTTCTTCGTTTTGAAGCACCACGTGATGATCGGGTGTGATAGATTCTACGTTCACATACAACGGGTGCAAGCCAGTTTGCACATGCAGAAATACTACGGTTTCCTTGACGAGCCTAGCATGTACAGACATGGCCTCGGAACACAAGAGCCGAAAGGCTAAACACGAGTCATATGAATGATATGATCAACATGGAGATGTTCACCATTTGAAACTATGCCACTTCACGTGATGATCGGTTGTGGTGTAATGGATTTTGGATCGTGTGTCACTAAACAACCAGAGAGATGTTGAGTTTAGTGGGAGTTCGTTTTATAATTAGATTATCTTTCGAACTAAATATCATGAACATAGTCTAAGCACCTTGCAAATAATGTTGTAGATCAATGGCCCTTCCCAACATCACCATGAACTTTAACGCGTTCCTAGAGAAAGACAAGCTGAAAGACGATGGAAGCAATTTCTCGGATTGGTTTATGAATCTGAAAATTATCCTCAAAGCTGCCAAGAAACTGTATGTCCTAGATGCACCGCTAGGTGAGGCTCCAGCAGAGGGAGCGGCTGCAGACATTAGGAATGTCTGGGCAGCCCGTTCAGAGGACCACGAGATAGTTAAGTGCGGTCTGTTGTACGGCTTAGGACCCAAGCTTCAAAAACGTTTTGAGCACCATGGCGTTCATCAGATGATCGTTGATCTGAAAGCTATGTTTCAGACTCAAGCCAAGGTGGAGAGGTATGAGGCCTCTTCTAAGTTCTTTAGCTGTATGATGGAAGAGAACAGTTCCGTTAGCGAACACGTGCTCAAGATGTCTGGGTACGGTGATCGTCTGGCGCAGCTGGGTGTTGTGATTCCCAATGAGTTGGGGATTGACCGTGTTCTCCAGTCACTTCCACCGAGCTACAAAAGCTTTGTGATGAACTATAACATGCAAGGGATGGAGAAAACTCTCCCTGAGCTTTTCGCGATGTTAAAGACCGCGGAAGTGGAAATCAAGAAGGAGCATCAAGTGTTGATGGTCAATAAGACCACCAGTTTTAAGAAAAAGGGCAAAAGAGACAACTTCAAGAGGGACGGCAAGCGAGTTGCCGGGTCTGCGAGGAAGTCAAGGAAGGGCCCTAAGTCTGATACTGAGTGCTTCTACTGCAAGGGAACCGGACACTGGAAGCAGAACTGCCCCAAGTATCTGGCGGACAAGAAGGCTGGCACCGTCAAACAAGGTATATTTGATATACATGTTATTGATGTGTATTTGACAAGTGATCGTAGTAGCACCTGGGTATTTGATACTGGTTCGGTTGCTAATATATGTAACTCGAAACAGGAGCTGCGGAATAGACGGCGCTTGGCAAGGGACGAGGTGACGATGCGAGTTGGAAATGGATCAAGAGTTGAAGTCATCGCTGTCGGCACACTCCCTCTGCATTTACCATCGGGATTAGTTTTAAACCTTAATAATTGTTATTATGTGCCTGCGTTGAGCATGAACATTATATCTGGATCTTGTTTATTGCGAAACGGTTATTCATTTAAGTCTGAAAACTTTGGTATTTCGATTTATATGGATAATACTTTTTATGGTCATGCACCTGAGAGGAATGGTTTATTTCTATTGGATCTCGATAGTAGTGATACACATGTTCATAACATTGATGCCAAAAGATGCAAAGTGAATAATGATAATACCACATTTTTGTGGCACTGCCGTTTGGATCATATTGGTGTAAAGCGCATGAAGAAACTCCATTCTGATGGACTTTTGGACTCACTTGATTTTGAATCATTTGAAACTTGCGAACCATGCCTTATGGGTAAGATGACTCGAACACCCTTCTCCGGCACGATGGAGAGAGCAACGGACTTGTTGGAAATCATACATACCGATGTGTGTGGTCCGATGAGTGTTGCAGCGCGCGGTGGATATCGTTACTTCTTAACCTTCACCGATGATTTGAGTAGATATGGGTATATTTACTTAATGAAACACAAGTCTGAAACGTTCGAAAAGTTCAAAGAATTTCAGAGTGAAGTTGAGAACCATCGTAACAAGAAAATAAAGTTTCTTCGATCTGATCGTGGAGGCGAATATTTGAGTTACGAGTTTGGCATGCATTTAAAATCGTGTGGAATTGTTTCACAACTCACGCCACCCGGAACACCACAGCGTAATGGTGTGTCTGAGCGTCGTAATCGAACCTTATTGGATATGGTGCGATCTATGATGTCTCACACAGATCTGCCACTATCATTTTGGAGCTATGCATTAGAGACAGCCGCATTCACATTAAATAGGGCTCCATCAAAATCCGTTGAGACGACTCCATATGAGTTATGGTTTGGCAAGAAGCCAAAGTTATCGTTTCTCAAAGTTTGGGGTTGCGATGCTTATGTGAAAAAGCTTCAACCTGATAAGCTCGAACCCAAATCGGAAAAGTGCGTCTTCATTGGATACCCTAAGGAAACTGTTGGGTATACCTTCTACCACAGAACTGAAGGCAAGATTTTCGTTGCCAAGAATGGTTCCTTTCTAGAGAAGGAGTTTCTCTCGAAAGAAGTGAGTGGGAGGAAAATAGAGCTTGACGAGGTTGTTGAACCTGTTCTTGAGATGCCGAGTAGCGCTGAACTGGAAGGTGTTCCAGAACAGCCATCGCCACCTGAAGAAGGAGCAAATGATGTTGATCATGCTGTTCCAGTCAAGGCTGCTATTGAACCTCGCAGATCAACGAGGGAACGTACCGCCCCTGATCGGTATGACCCCGTCATGAATGTCATGTTGTTAGACAATGATGAACCTGCGAATTATGAGGAAGCAATGATGAGCCCAGACTCCGATAAATGGCTAGGAGCCATGAAATCCGAAATGGAATCCATGTATGAAAACCAAGTATGGACTTTGGTAGACTTACCTAACGACCGTAAGGCCGTTGAGAACAAATGGATATTCAAGAGAAAGACAGACGCTGACGGAAACGTCACCGTGTATAAAGCTCGACTTGTCGCAAAAGGTTTCCGACAAATTCAAGGAGTTGACTACGATGAGACATTCTCACCCGTAGCGATGCTGAAATCTGTTCGGATTATGTTAGCAATTGCCGCATATTATGACTATGAAATTTGGCAAATGGATGTGAAGACCGCGTTCCTTAATGGTCATATTAAGGAAGAGTTGTACATGGTACAGCCCGAAGGTTTTGTTGATCCAAAGGGTGCTAACAAGGTGTGCAAACTTCAGAGATCCATCTATGGACTGAAGCAAGCATCGCGGAGTTGGAATCTCCGGTTTGATGAAGTGATCAAAGGGTTTGGATTTGTCCAAACTTATGGAGAAGCCTGTATTTACAAGAAAGTGAGTGGGAGTTCAGTTGCATTTCTAATACTATATGTGGATGACATATTATTGATTGGAAATGATGTTACACTACTTGAAAGTGTAAAGTCTTATTTGAATAAGAGTTTTTCAATGAAAGACCTTGGAGAAGCTGCGTATATTTTAGGCATAAAGATCTATAGAGATAGGTCGAAGCGCCTAATTGGGCTTTCACAGAGTACATACCTTGACAAGGTTCTGAAGAAGTTCAGAATGGAAAATTCAAAGAAGGGGTTCTTACCAATGTTGCAAGGAAAGGTTCTGAGTAAGACTCAGAGTCCTACTACGGCAGAAGATAGAGAGATAATGGACAAGGTTCCTTATGCCTCTGCGATAGGCTCTATCATGTATGCCATGCTATGTACTAGACCAGATGTGTGCCATGCTGTAAGTTTGACTAGCAGGTACCAAAGTGATCCAGGAGTGGAACACTGGTCAGCTGTCAAGAATATCCTTAAGTATCTAAATAGAACTAAGGAAATGTTTCTCGTATATGGAGGTGACCAAGAGCTTGTCGTAAGGAGTTACGTCGATGCTAGTTGGGACACAGATCCGGATGATTCTAAGTCTCAATCCGGATACGTGTTTATTCTGAATGGTGGCGCTGTGAGTTGGAGGAGTTCCAAGCAGAGCGTGGTGGCGAAATCTTCAACAGAAGCGGAGTATGTTGCAGCCTCGTCGGCAGCAAGTGAAGCAGTCTGGATGAAGGAGTTCCTCTCAGAGCTGAGCGTGGTTCCAAGTGCGTCAAGACCTCTGGCCCTGTACTGTGATAATACAGGTGCAATAGCTCTTGCCAAGGACCCGACTTCACACAAGAATACCAAGCATATCAAGCGCCGCTATCACAATTTGCGTGAGAATGTCAAGGATGGTGACATAGAGATTTGCAAGGTGCATACGGATCTGAATGTGGCAGACCCGTTGACTAAACCTCTTCCACGAGCAAAACATGATCAACACCGTGAGGCCATGGGTGTTAGATTGCTACAAATGTAAACTAGATTATTGACTCTAGTGCAAGTGGGAGACTGTTGGAGATATGCCCAAGAGGCAATAATAAATGATTATTGTTTATCATATTTCTCCGTTCATGATATGTTTAATTCCATGCTAGAATTGTATTAACCGGAAACAAATACATGTGTGGAATATAAACGGTAATGTGTCCCTAGTCTTTCCTCTTGTGACTAGTTCGTTTGATTAAGTGATGGTTAGATGTTTCCTAACCATGGATTTGTGAATCGCTTAATAAACGAAGTTTGTATCATGGGTGATGATATAATGGACAAGACTCAAATTAAATAGATGTCAAATATAGTTTCCTTAGACCATGAGATTATGTCACTCCCGTTTATCGGAGGAGAGCTTTGTGGACATCAAACGTCACTTCGTAACTGGGTGATTATAAAGGTGGCTTTCAGGTTCTCCGATGGTAGGTTGTTGGGTGGCTTGTTTCGAGACTGGGATTTGTTCGTCCAACAGTTGGATAGATATCTCTGGGCCCTCTCGGTAGGATAGCATCCAAACGCTTGCAAGCATATGACTAAGTGGCTAGTCATAAGGGATCCTATTCTATGGGAACGAGTAAAGAGAACTTGTCGGTAACGAGATTAATCAGATATGGAGATATCGGTGGATTGAATCTCGGACAAGTAATATATCGTGAAACAAAAGGAATCGTATATGGATTAATTGAATCCCAGACATTGTGGTTCGACTAGTAAAGTACTTCGTCGAATATGTAGGAATTAATATGGACATCCCGGTCCCGCTATTAATATGACATATTCGCGAACCCGCAGAGTCACACACTTAACGTTCGATGTAGTTAGGGTTCGAGATAAATGATGGTGAGAACGAATATTGATTCGGAGTCCCGGATAGGATCCCGGACGTCACGAGGAGTTCCGGAGTGGTCCGGAGAATGAGATTCATATAAAGGAAAGTTGTTTCCGGAGGATAAGGAAGGTTCGGGAATTTATCGGTAAAGTACCGGAATGTTCTAGAAGGTTCTAGAAGGGTCTAGAAGTGGGGCCCATAGCAGTATGGGGCCCACATGGAAAAGGGGGGGCAGTGGGCTGGCCTAATGGGCCAGCCGCACCACCATCCCATGGCCCACCCGGGCCATGCTTCTAGAAGCAAGGGGGGGGGGCCGGCCGAAACCCTAGTGGTGGCTTGGGGGCCAAGCCACCCCCCCCCTTACCCCTTGCGCCGGCCCTAGATGGGGGTGGGGCGCAGCCCCCCCGGCCCCCTATATAAGGAGGACTAGAGGGAGGGGTGCGGAAAACCCCAAGGCCACCCCATAGGTGCCCTAGCCGCACCCCTCTCCCACCTTGCCGCCGCCCCTCCTCCTCTCTCCTCCGACACCGCTTGGCGAAGCCCTGTCCAATCTCCACCATACACACCACGCCACCGTCGTCGTGCTGTTGATCTCGAGCCTCTTCACCAACTCTTGCGGGATCAAGATCGTGGAGTCTTCATCGAGCTGAACGTGTGGATCTCTCGGAGGCGTTGCTCGTGCAGCGCTTGGATAACACATCTCCTCGCGACTAGACAAGTCTAGTTGCGGGGATCGACTAGCCAACCCCTGCCTCGACAAAACGCTCACGGTTTTCTTCGAGGGTGAGATTCGATCTCCTTCTTGCAACCAACCTCTCGTAGATCGGATCTAGATGTTGGGTTTATTCCGCTATCTTTGCGTAGGAAAATTTTTGTTTTTCTATGCTGCGACCCTACACTGAAATCTTATATTTCCCTCTTTCATATCAATAATAGCACCAACGATTCTCAAAAACGGTCTCCCCAAGATAATAGGACAAGAAGCATTACACTCAATGTCCATAACAATAAAATCAACGGGGACATAGTTATCATTAACAACAATAAGGACATCATCAACTCTACCCAAAGGTTTCTTTTTAGAACAATCAGCAAGATGAACATTTAAATAGCATTCTTCCAAAGGATTTAAATTAAGCATTTCATAGAAACTTTTAGGCATAACAGAGATACTAGCACCAAGGTCACACAAAGCATTGCAATCAAAGTTATTTATTTTCATCTTAATAGTGGGTTCCCATCCATCTTCTAATTTTCTAGGAATAGAAGTTTCTAGCTTAAGCTTTTCTTCCCTAGCCTTGATAAGAGCATCGGTAATATGTTTGGTGAAGGCAATATTTAATTTACTCGCATCCGGTGACTTAGCAAGTTTTTGTAGGAATTTTATGACTTCAGTAAGATTGCAATTATCAAAATCAATTTCATCATATTTAAATAGGCTAGGAGGTGCCTCATTAGTAGTTTGGATCGTATAAACTTTAACAGTTTTCCTATTCATTTCAGCAATTCTAGCTTCTTTCTCTCTAGCCCACCGAGCTTTCAAGCGAGCCATCATCCTTTCATTCTCATTAATTTGAATAGAAATAGCATTTAAAGATTCAGTAGGCTTGTCTTGAAGAGGAGTGGTTCTAATTTTTAAAATTTCAACATCATGAGCAAGATCTTCCACTTTAGAGACAAGTCTATCAAGTTTTTCAACAGTTTTGTTGAAAGCTTTTTGCGAAGTGATAAATTCCTTTAAAACATTTTCAAGATCAGAGGACACATTCTTATTAGGATTATAAGAATTACCATATGAGTTGCCATTATTGGGAGGATAAGGCTTATAGTTGTTACTACCAAAATTATTTCGATAAGCATTATTGTTGAAGTTATTTCTATTAAGAAAATTAAGATCAACTTGATCCTTTTCTTAGGAAATTAATGAATCAAGTGGGAAATTATTAGGATCAATAGGGGACTGATTGGTAGCAAGCATAGACATAATCATATCAACCTTATCACTCAAAGAGGAATTTTCCTCGACAGAATTTACCTTCTTACCACTTGGAGCTCTTTCGGTATGCCATTGTGAATAATTTGTCATCATCTCATCCAAGAGTTTAGTTGCTGCACCTAATGTGGTGGACATGAAGGTGCCTCCTGCGGCCGAGCCCAAGAGGTTCCTTGAACAAAAATTCAAACCTGCATAAAAAGTTTGGATAACCATCCAGATAGTTAATCCATGCGTGGGACAATTTTTAACCATAAATTTCATTCTCTCCCAAGCTTGAGCAACATGTTCATTATCAAATTGTCTAAAGTTCATAATGTTACTCCTCAATTGTATGATTTTAGCAGGTGGATAATATTTTCCAATAAAGGCATCTTTGCATTTAGTCCAAGAATCAATGAAATTTCTAGGCAAAGACAATAACCATTCTTTTTCTCTCCCTCTCAAAGAGAAAGGGAAAAGCTTCAGTTTTATGATGTCACTTTCTACCTCTTTATACTTTTGCATATCACATAACTCAACAAAGTTATTTAAATGAGAGGCGGCATCATCAGTACTAGCACCAGAAAATTGCTCTTTCATAACAAGATTTAGCAGGGCAGGCTTAATTTCGTAAGATTCCGCTTTAGTAGCGGGTGGAGCAATTGGAGAGCATATGAAATCTTTGTTATTAGTGCTAGTAAACTCACACAAATTGGTGTTTTCAGTGGAAGACATAATGATAAGATAAAATAACAATACAGGAATAAAGACTACACTAATTTTTTTGGGTTTAAAAATTTTGCAACAAGAAAAATAAGCTAAACGAGAAATAAAGCAAGCAAGACAAAAACAAAGTAGAGTGATTGAGAGTATGAGACTCCCCTTTCTGTAGCTCCAAAGTCCCCGGCAACGGCGCCAGAAAATAGCTTGCTGATCGGTGAATGACGCGTTGGGTGGTGCCCCAAGCGAAGGCGTGGATGTAGCAAGTAGCAATTTTCCCTCGTTAACGAACCGAGGTTTATTGAACCAGTAGGACTTTGAAATAAAAAAAAGTGAATGTTGAGGATCTCTGGCGCTTAATCTTCAACAGACGTGAACCTGCACACACTCAACCAAAATACTTTGCCCCCAACGGCGGAAAGGTTGTCAATCTTTCCGGTCTCGCAGAAAACAAAGCGGTTAATTGTATAGTAAAATAGATGAAAATATGAAAATGGACCAGTGGAGTAATGATGATGAAAAGTGATGAATAAAGGTTGCAATCAATGTAAAAAGTTGGACCGGTGGCCATGGGTTCACTAGTGGAGTCTCTCAAGTAAATAAAACACTCATATGATGGGTAAACAAATTACAGCTGGGCAATTGACAAGATTATAAAACAAACTTAATCTATCTATTACAAAGAGAACATGATAATATTTATGTAGGCATCACGACAATGAACAAAGACTGTTGAGTCCAACTGCATCGTTGTCTAAAAAGTTCATCGTGGGATCGCTATCCAGCCTGTCACCCAACGGTATTAAGTTGCAAGCAACATACAATTGCATTAAGTAAAGCGCAAGAAGTAAGCAATAATAATATCAAAAGAGACATTAACACCGTTGTTTTACCCTTAGACGTTTCTGTCACTCGTGCCCAGGAACAAAAGTGGGCATGAACCCACTATCTAGCATAAATGCTCCCTCTTGGAGATACACACAATCACTTGGCCAAAGTAACTACGCACATCGGAGAGCATGCAAGAACATAAATCAACATATAAGAATCAAGCACAATCTGATCATAACTTCATAATCCATCGGATCCCAGCAAACACATCACATAGCATTACAATAATCGATCTTGATCATGTTAGGCAGCTCCCAAGATCATAAGACATGAAACAAAAGGGAGAGAGCCTACCATCTAGCTACTGCCATGGACCCAAGGTGGGACTACTCACAAATCATCCCGGAGGAAGGCATGACAATGAAGAGCCCTCCGGGATCGATCTCCCCTCTGGCAGGGTGCCAGGATCAGCTTTAGAATCACCCCCGAACTAGGGTTTATGGTGACGGCGCGTCGGGGTGACTTCTCTGGAAAATATTGGCCTCCTCGACGTTTTTAGGGTTAATGTGATTTTATAGGCATCGGAGGGGGCCGAGGGGGTGCCCACAGGGCAGGGGCGGGTCCCACCCGCAGGTGGCCCCTAGGCCGTGGCAGCAGGCCGCCCCTGGCCTGTGGGGCGCCTCCGAGGCTGCCCTCTGAACTCCGTCTTCGTCTTGGCGTAAAAATAATTCCCGTAAATTTTCGTCCAGTTCCGAGAATATGTCCAGAAGTAAATTTTCTGAAATACAAAAACGGAAAAAACAGGAAACTGGCACTAGGCATCTTGTCAATAGGTTAGTCCGACAAAATGCATAAAAATGATGTAATATGATAGTAGAAACATGTGACAACATCACAAAACAAGCATGGATCAATAAAAAATTATAGATACGTTTGACACGTATCACTTCCCGTGATAAGGAAGGAGTAGTCCCTCACCGGGGCTGAGACTTATACAAGTAGCTATGTGGTTATCTCTCTCTCCCATGATGTGATCTTCGTTGTGATCATGAGCTTTGTTAGTATAGTTGAATACATGATGTTTCCCTATGTGTAATGGATATGATTTAGCTCAAGTGGTGTCATCTAGTATAAGTTCGGGAGTCACCGTTGTGATTATGGTATCTCGGTGACAGTGTGGGTGCCGTGTGTGACTCTAAAGATAAAAGCTTAGAGGGATCTTCATCATGAGTTTGTTCTTTATTATTGTTGGATTGAATAGATCATGAGGTTTTTTGATGCTTGTGTTATTGAACAAAGAGACTATTCAAGAAGGGTTAATTATCAGGCGGCCCTTAGATGTCGTCATGTACTCAGTTTTGCCCTCAGCTGCGAATCGTGCTCAGTTTTGCCCCTAGTATGTGTGCAAAGACTTATTCCGTGACTCTTGCCGTCTTCTATCTGGTCAATGGTTTGACTGTTAACTTCTGACAGTTGGGACCCACATGTCATGAATTTAATAGTTTCAGATTTTTTTTGGAAATGTTTAAATTTCTCACATGAGGCCCACTATTGACGAATCTGAATCTGAGATTTAAACAGTACAAAATTCGAAATTTTCAAGTTTCGAAAAAAAATTGAAAAAAATTCCGAATGTTGATAATGATTATTTATGCTAGTGTGCAAAATTTAAGTGTGAAATATTGTGTAGTTTAGTCTATGTAAAAATGACAAATTTCGGGATCTAAGATCTAGATCTAAAAAATTCGAATTTTTCAAGTTTTAGATAAAAATGTGAAAAAAATCCTGGATGTCAACAATGAACATTTATTCTTATGTGCAAAATTTCAGTGTGTAATATTGTTTAGTTTGGTCTATGTAAAAATGACAAATTTCGGTATCTAATATCTAAATCTAGATCTAGATCTAAAAAATTTGAATTTTTCAAGTTTTAGATAAAAATGTGAAAAAAATCCTGTATGTCAACAGTGAATATTTATTCTTATGTGCAAAATTTGAGTGTGAAATATTGTGTAGTTTGGTCTATGTAAAAATGACAAATTTCGGGATCTAATATCTAGATCTAGATCTAAAAAATTCGAATTTTTCAAGTTTTAGATAAAAATGTGAAAAAAATCCTGTATGTCACCAATGAACATTTATTCTTATGTGAAAAATTTGAGTGTGAAATATTGTGTAGTTTGATCTGTGTAAAAATGACAAATTTTTGGATATGAGATCTAGATCTAAACAGTACAAAAAATTCGAATTTTATCAATTTTTGAAAAAAAATGTGAAAAAAATTACGAATGTTGATAATGATTATTTACAATAGTGTGCAAAATTTTAGTGTGAAATATTGTATAGTTTGGTCTGTGTAAAAATGACAAATTTGTGAATCTCAGATTTAACGCTATTTAACGAGATTTAAACTACAAGTGTGTTATAATTTGTCCCCAAAATTATAGAAAAATTTAGCGAGGGCTTCCCCTAATCTTCAGTCTAAGGTTGAAGCAGGGGGGTTTCGGACGGGGTTTCGGACGGGGTTTAGTGCTTCCGGGGGTTTCGGACGGGGTTTAGGGTTTCCGGGGTTTAGGGTTTCAGTGAGCTAGGGTTGAGCATAAATAATTTAGAAAAAATCAAATAAATATGAAACTTTCGCTCACTGTTTACTTATGCAGCTACGTTGCTAAAAAAAATTAAAACTTGTTATATCCACAGTTAAATGAAAACATTCACACAATTCAAGCTATCGATGGAATGAGCTAGGGTTGAGCACAACTAATTCAAAAAAAATCAAAACAACATACAACCAGCGCACATGGTCTACTTATGCAACTAAGTTGCTATAAAAAATATAAAACTTGTTATATCCATACTTCAATTCCAACATTCACACGTTCACGATATCGATGGAATGAGCTAGGGTTGAGCATAATTAATTCAAAAAAAATCAAATAAATATAAAACCAGCGCACATGGTCTACTTACAGGACATAGTTATCAAAAAAAATATAAACTTTGATTTTGAGTCGGTCAACGGTTTTGTGCAAAGTTTGACCAAACATTCAAATGAGCACAAATAATTCAAAAAAAATCAAAATAACATAAAACCATCGCACATGGTCTACTTACATGACATAGTTATGAAAAAATATAAACTTGGTATATGAGTATTTTCATGAGAAATCCTTCACACAAATGACTTACCACGAACGAAGTTGCAGAGAGTTCAAGGAAGCGAGAGAGGGTTTGATGTTTTGAAAATTTAAAAAAATTGAAAAAATCACCAAAGCTTCATTTTGGTGTGACTAAGAATGACCCAGGCTTAGTTTTTCATTTTGGTATTTAAAACTTGTTTAAATGTTGGTCAAACTTGGGTTTGACCGATTTTGAAATAATCATAAAATATTCATAAAACTTCAAAAAAATGAAAATCCAGTGCACATGGTCTTAGTTTGTCATGTACTAACAGCTCCAACTGATAAATAAGGTCTAGATATATATCAAACAAGAAATGCTTAAATATGGTGTGAAATCTCACATCTCAAACTATGAACTCTCATGTGTGAAGAGAGGTGGTTTATGTTTTGAAAATTTAAAAAAATTGAAAAAATTACCAAAGCTTCATTTTGGTGTGACTAAGAATAACCCAGGCTTAGTTTTTCATTTTGGTATTTAAAACTTGTTTAAATGTTGGTCAAACTTTGGTTTGACCAATTTTGAAATAATCATAAAATATTCATAAAACTTCAAAAAAATGAAAATCCAGCGCACATGGTCTTAGTTTGTCATGTACTAACAGCTCCAACTAATAAATAAGGTCTAGATATATATCAAACAAGAAATGCTTCAATATGGTGTGAAATCTCACATCTCAAACTATGAACTCTCATGTGTGAAGAGAGGTGGTTTATGTTTTGAAAATTTAAAAAAATTGAAAAAATCACCAAAGCTTCATTTTGGTGTGACTAAGAATGACCCAGGCTTAGTTTTTCATTTTGGTATTTAAAACTTGTTTAAATATTGGTTAAACTTGGGTTTGACCGATTTTGAAATAATCATAAAATATTCATAAAACTTCAAAAAAATGAAAATCTAGTGCACATGGTCTTAGTTTGTCATGTACTAACAACTCCAACTGATAAATAAGGTCTAGATATATATCAAACAAGAAATGCTTCAATATGGTGTGAAATCTCACATCTCAAACTATGAACTCTCATGTGTGAAGAGAGGTGGTTTATGTTTTGAGAAATGACTCCATATTGGTCAAGGACACTATATTAGTGCAATAGATGTTAACCCTAGAGTTTGAGATCATTTGGAGAAGGTCCAAAAAATGACAGGATTAGAAATGGGGCTGTTTGGGCTACCTTTGGGGCTCTTTTGTAGCTCATTTTGGTGCATATTGATGCATTTTCATGCAATGCTTGAAATCTCACACCTTTGGCTATACCATATTGATGCATTACCATGAGTGTGTGAAATATACCATGAGTGTGTGAAATATGGCCTCGTTTCGACAAACTATGTCATGGTTTCCCATTTATTTGATTTTTTTAATTCAATTCAAATAGGGATTTACACCTACTTATCTACCTAAAAAGTGAACCCTTTTTCTAAGTGGGTAAAAATGGCATATTCTAGTAGCCCTCTAACTATTTGACAAGGTTTTACATTATGAAAAATTCATTTGCCTACTCAAACATGGCAATGCCATTTGGACCAGAAATGTTTTTCACAAAATCGCAATATAGAAAGTTCCAAAGTAGTGAAACCTTATAACTACAAAGTTGTAGTATTTCCCATTTGGCGCACAAAGATATAAAGTTTTCTTCCTAAATCGTTAGGAATATCCCGGAACGCACTGATGCCGACATGGCCATGTCCAGAGCACGCCCACAAGGTGCTCGACAAAATACCGACGGCGCCGCCCGGTCGTGGTCGTCGGATAAGCCATCCCTCGCGCATAAAAACTTGCCCGTTAGGACCATAGGCTCTCGTGGAACAAAATAGAGTGGATTTAGAGGTCGGGGGAGGTCATAAGGAAGCGAATCGAGCACGGCGACCTTCGGTCGGAGGCGAGGAAGACGATGTCGATCCGACGTTTTAGTCCATCCCGGCTCGCGTCCTTTCGCGTGGAGGAATAGTAGGACCCGGCGGAGCCCAATGTGGCACTGGTTCGAGTTGGGGCAATCGGAATCAGCTCGTCCCCTTCACCACCGGCCAAAGCTCACCGCGGATGATATCGAGCGCCTTAGAGATCCTCCGCCCGAATTGATAATACTAGAGCGACTAGGGTGAGCAACTGATCCTCATATGCATCTTTTCCCTGTCGCTTGCCTCCTGAGGTCGTCGTGGACGGCGAAGAACGCGGGGTGGAGCTCCGGGTGAAGGAGACGACCATGAGCGGATGGAGCGTCGTGGACGGAGAAGCCAGCACTTGAAGCGGCAGTTGGAGCAGGACACCACCGCGATGCACGCCGCCGCCGTTTCGGCCGCGCCGCCCTCGCTCTGTCGGCGTCGAGGTCGGCTCTGCTCCGGTGTCGAGGGCCGCCGGCATGGCCAGGACTGTTTTTCTATTTCCCTTTGTTGCCTTTTTTTACTTTCCTTTTGTTGCCTTGGTCCCACGTTTAAGAGAGAGAAAGGTGGGTGTGTTTGTTTATTTTCAGCAAGGGCATGTGGGTCCCACTCATCAGCAGCTAACGGTCAATGCATTGACCCGACTGAAATTATTAAATCCATGACATGTGGGTCCCACCCATCAGAAGTTAACGGTCAAACGGAATGGACTTCAGACTTGCCGTTTGGTAGTAGCTACGACCGAACTAAGGGCAAAACTGAGCACGATTCGGAACTAGGGGCAAAAATGAGTTCAGCGAGGCTGCTAAGGGCAATCCATTAAATGACCCATTCAAGAAATAGGTTGTGGTGTTTATTAGTACTATCTTTGGATGCGGATAGTGACAACATGAAGTGTCCATAGATGTGGAATACGAACTTTAAGGTGTGCCTTTCGTATGCAATTCTCATCTTATTTGATCCACGAAAGAATAATCTCCGAGTAACGTCTACCATGCATGTATTTTTGTGGGAACTATCATGTGTTTAATTATGTTAATGATGTTGAGAGTAGTCACTAGTGAAAGTATGAATCCTGGGCCTTGTTTCCAAGCATTGATACACCGTTTTTAGTCACATTTGTCACTTGTTCGCTTGCTGCCATTTTTATTAAAGAATTACAAAACCTTGTTTTACCGTCCATATTATCCATATTTTAATATCTCTTCGCCGAACTAGTGCACCTATACAACTGACAATTGTATTAGGTGTGTTGGGGACACAAGAGACTTCTTGTATCTTAATTGCAGGGTTGCTTGAGAGAGGATACATTCACCTTACACCTCCCTGAGATCGATAAACCTTGGGTTACTCACTTAAGGGAAATTTGCTGTTGTCCTACAAACCTCTGCGCTTGGAGGCCCAACAAGTCTACAAGAATAGAAGCGTGTAGTAGACATCAAGCTAATTTCTGGCACCGTTGCCGGGGAGGAAAGGTAAGCGGTACTCACTCTCCCTTCAACAAAGCTAATTTCTAGCATCGTTGTTGAGAAGGTGTGTGCTTGAAGGTATCTTCTTTAGATCTTGCAATTAAATCTTTTCGTTTCTTGTTTTTATTTTACTAGTTTGGCTTATGGAACATTGTCCTTTAAATTTGCTGTTTGAGAGTGACCTATCCACCACTCCCGTGGTGGATAAGGTTACTCCACCTACTGAATGTATTCCTTTCAAAATACCGATGGGAATAATTGATCTTGTTATGACTAATTGCTATGCAGGAGATGGAGCTGTCCATCCTAGTAATCATCTGCTTTATATTAAGTAATTATGTGATTTGTTTGAGATTGCAGGTGTTTCAAGAGAGGTGATCATGAGGAAATTATTTTCCTTATCACTTAAGGAGGAAGCATTGGAGTGGTATAGGCTACTAGACAATTCTCATTTGTTGGATTGGAAGGAGCTTATGTCTCTCTTTTATTCTAAATTTTATCCTCTTCATGAAATTCATCAAGATAGAAATTATATCTATAATTTTTTGCCACATGATGGAGAGAGCATAGCTCAAGCTTGGGGGAGATTAAAATCATTAATACTTAAATGCCCTAAACATGAGCTTTCCAAGGATATTATTGTTAATAATTTTTATGCAAGGCTATCTCGTCATGACAAGGAAATACTTGATGCTTCTTCTATGGGTTCTTTTACAAGTAAGAAGATTGATGCTAAATGGGATCTTGTTGAAAAGATTCAACACAACATTCAAGATTGGGAGATCGACAAAGGTAAAGAGTCAGGTATAAATTATGAGTATGATTGCATTAAGTCTTTTGTTGAAACTGATAGTTTTAATAAGCTTAGTGCTAAGTTTGGACTTGACTCTCATATAGTTGTTGATATCTATAAATCTTTTGCTTCTCATATTAATATTCCCAAAGAGAAATGGTCCAAGCATCATGAACCTTTCAAAGACAGTTGCAAACAAAATGAAATTGTTAATGATGATTGCAATAGACATGATCCAATCTCTACAAATAATGTTTTATATAAGCATGTTAATTTTTGTGGAGTGCATAGACCTTGTGAAAGCACTCGGGTTGAAGAAGATAAATATTGTAAGCAACATAAGCATGAAAGAACTAGCAAATGGCTTAAGGATTTATATAAATTTGCTAGAGAATTAAATGACCTCTATCCTTTTATGTGTGAACTTTTCAATGAAGAAGGTCATTTTAATTTCCAATGCTCGTACTTTCATGATAGAACTATTAGCCAGTTTTGTGATACCATGATCACCTCTAGTCTTTATGATGAACTTAATTTATTTTTGGGGTGTGAAGAGTTATCAGCAAAAACTTCTTGGTTAGATATGAGTACGTTGGGTACAAATAGCATTCTTCGGGGATGCTATCTTTATTGTGTTGTGAATTGCCACGAAAATGTGTACATAGCAAAAATTAGAAAGAATAGCACTTTACCAAAGTATTAAAGGAAAAATGTTTCTTATGTTTCCAATAATGAAAGGGAGAAATTCTCCCAAAATTCTCCAATCTTTTCTAATAATAAATCAAATTATGTGGAGGAGCTTCCTATCCAACCACTCCCTCCTAAGGTGGTGGTGAAGAAGAAGAAGAAGAAGAAGAAGAGAGGGAGGAGTAAAAAGAAAGAGGAAACGGTATCATCCCCTAAACATATTTCTCCCATCTTAGTTGTTCCAAATGAGCATGTTGGGGTTATGCCGAACAGGAGTCCTCACAGAGAAAACTAAAAGCCAGCAGACCAGGGTGGCCCAAAGTGGTGGTAAGCCGAATCCGGCTTAACCGGGCGGCCCAGTATGCTGAAGCGCAGGAGGCCCATCCGGCTAAGAGAAGGTTCCAGAAGCCTGCCTGCATTGCGGAAGACTTAGCCCACAAGACAAGGCCCAAGCCGGATTAGAGTAGGACTCTGTGCTTAGTTGGTTAGGTTTCCTCCTGTAAGCCTAGGGTCTGGGCGCCTTTATAAGCCGGCCCCTAGGACGCCTTAGGGCACGTACGCTCTGAACCCTAATCCACTGTAACTCGGCGATTTAGCCTTATAGTGAATTATAGCAGCACGTAGGGTTTCGCCACCGTTGTGAGATCCGAAGATGGGTAAACCCTTTGTCACCCCACGTCTCCAAAACCCCTCTCTCTACCTAGCTCGATGGCACCCCTGCCACGGCTAGATTCGACAATACCACGACAGTTGGCGCCCACCGTGGGGCAGCAGACCTCCGGGGTTTCGATCCGTCCAGGAGCCGCAGGCGGAGTCGGCGACACCATCGCGGTCGGCATGGTGAGCTACTTCGACGAGTCAGGAGCCGGCTACGTCTTCAACGACGGCCTCTGGACGCCGGCAAAGGAGGATCCCGTCGGTTGGTCCACGGTCTCCATCGGCGGCTTCGACATCTTCGTCGGCTTCACCGCCCAGGCTATGGACGATCTCGGCTTTACCTCGAGCTTGCCCACCGCCCTCCCAAGCAACCTCGACGAGGAGTCGGATCTGGACTCTGATGAGATCACCGATCTGGATCTGGCTTTCGACACTGACGACGAAGACTCTGAAGATGACGCAAGTTCCAACATGGCGGCGCCGGACTTCCACTTCATTGGCGTTGTAGGAGAATCCGGCTCACACGAGTCGATGACTGAGCCTGAGTCTATCCTCCCTGCTTTGCAGGCTGGGGTGGATTCAGAAGCCGGATCAGGGGACACCGCCCATATGGAGCAGGACCTCGAATCTGAAGGAGAGTCCGACGATTTTAGTCGGAAAGTTGCATCCTGTTTAGGACGCCCTGCCGAGGTCTTGATGGGAAATGTATCTGATCCTAAAGACGACCCCAACACCTCGAAAGCCGCCAATGGCGAAGAAAAAACTCCGCAAGCCGGAAATCTCAAGGTGGATTTCGTGCCGCCACTGGCTCCATTGAAGGGGACAGATAGAGTGCCGGCTGAAGGAGACGACATTGACGCTACGACCGGCGAGACGGCGGAGAGGGAGCACGAAAGAAAGATGGCGAGGTACAAGCAACTGTTAACGCCACTCCCTCTGAACGCATCGCTGGACGACATTGAGAAGCGCCGCGCCCTGCTTGAGGAGCAAGCAGCCCAGATAGCAGAGCGTGAAGTTGAGCTTACAAACAAGGAAACATAGTTCATCCGAAAGCAGAGAGAAAAGGGAGCTGACGATATCTTCCGTCCGGCTCGTGATAAGAACCTGCATAAGAGGTTGGATTTCCGCAGCAAGTGGGAAGCCGACCATGTCGATTCGGTCTGGAGGAAGTACCACCACCGACGTGACCCGGTGACAAACCTGTGTTACTTCAATACCCCAGCCAAAAACATGGAGGCTGCCCAGGAAGTCATGTTCGACAAGTCGTTGGACCGTGACGCTCGGCTTAAATATTCGGCTTATCTTCTGAAGGTTGCACAGCAGCAGCAAAACGATTCGCAAGTCAGATCAGGACGGCTGGTTAACGATTCTCGCCTTTGCAAGTCAACCGCCAACAAGCCAATGGCTGCCGCCCCCGCAGACCCAAACGATGACCCGGCCGGCTCAAGCATCCACAACAAAGGCAGCAAGGATCCGAAGGACAAGCAGCCTAGAGGTGCGGAATCCCGGACTGGTTCTTCTCGCCATCGGGAGGCTGGTCGGGAAAGACATCGGAGCCGTGAGCGAAAGGAGGACCCTCGCAAGGAAAAGGCGGCTCTACCCCATCAGGAGCGACGACGTGAGGGAGAAAACCAACCCCGAAGGGAGGACAACAGGGATCACATGCCACCTCCACCGCCGCCTCCACCGCGCAAAGAGGGAGATAATCCTTCTAAGTACATACCCCCTCCACGACGGCAAAGGACTCCAAGCCCTCCGCGCAACCCGGGTCGGGCGAGCCAAAGCCGTCACAGGGAAGAACCAAGACAGGAAAAGTCGGTTGCTAAGCCGCCATCAGCCAATGATGTTCGAAGCCAAATCAAGGAGAGGAAGTCGGCTAGAGACGCCCAATACCTCGGCCCCAAGTGCTTTGGTAGAACAATCAGAGAGCAAATTCTACTTCCCACTTTGTCGAATGTAACAAAGATGGTTGAGAAGTATAGTGGTACGGCTAACTGAAAGAACATCTCTTAGTTTTGGTGATTTAATGACAACACATATTATGGGCTAATCATATTTGGTTAAGTGTGTTGACAGGTTTTTTAGGTGGTTAGACCCAGTTGGTGAAAAGATCGAAGTAAAGATCCTCGTCGAAGAAGAAGGATGGGTTTCTGTTGTTTCAGGACCGGAAGTTCCGGCCCACTGGGCGGAATTTCCGGTGGGCGGAAATTCCGGCCTACGGACGGAAGTTCCGGCCCCAGAGCGAAATCGACTAAGTCATTTTGGGATCCCTCTCTGGAGGGGTCCCGGAACTTCTCCCCGGAAGTTCCCCCGGAAATTTCCGGTGGAGCAGAAATTCCGGCCCCCAGGCCGGAAGTTCCGGCCCATGGAAATTTCGGGTGGACAAACGACTAAGTCATATTTGGGATCCCTCTCTGGAGGGGTCCCGAAACTTCCCTCCGGAAGTTCCCCCGGAAATTTCCGGTGGGGCGGAAATTCCGGCCTCCAGGCCGGAAGTTCCGGCCCGTGGAAATTTCGGGCGGAAATATGGCTAAGTCATTTTTGGGATCCCTCTCTGGAGGGGTACCGGAACTTTAATCCGGAGGTTCCCCCCGGAAATTTCCGTAGGGGCGGAAATTCCGGCCTTCTGGCCGGAAGTTCCGGCCCCCTGGAAATTTATGTGGGATTTCGACTAAGTCTTTTCGGGGAACCCTCTCTGGAGGGGTCCCGGAGGTTGTGGGCGGAAACTCTCCCCGGAGATTTCCGGCCCACCGGAAGTTCCGATGTTAAGGCCGGAAGTTCCGGCCCCAGGCCGGAACTTACGGCCCTTTAACCCGGAATTTCCGGCCTCCCGACTCCTGTAACGGCTAGAAATCCTGGAGGGGTATAAATACCCCTCCACCTACCTCCAGCCCCCTAGCTCTTGCACCCTCTCTCTTCATTAAAAGCTAAAGCTCATAATTGCAAGATCTCTCAACTCCTCCAACCAAAAGCTTTGATTCTTGGAGGATTGAAGGAGGAGGACCCGATCTACATCTTCACCAAGCCGTTTTTCATTTCCCCCTCATTCACTTGAGGGATTTCTCTTCTAGGGTTAGCTTTGTGTTACCTAGATTCTTGTGCTCACTTGTTGTTGTAATTGTAACAGAGTTGTTGATTTGGGAGCCCCCAATTAAGTTGTGGGTGTGTGCCCCAGGAACGTTGTAAGGGCTCCGGATTCCGCCTTGAAGGACTCCGATAGTGGAAGGTGAACTAGGCCTTTGTGGCGAGGTTCATCGGAGAATAGGGTGAGGCCTTTGTGGCGTTGAGTAGGCCTTCATGGCGAGCTCACACCCCTCCAACGAGACGTACTCCCTTAACAAGGAGGAACTCGGGAATACATCCTTGTCTCCGCGTGCTTCCATTTCAGTTATCTCTTTCCTTGTGTTTCTTGCTTAGTTGTTTTTGTCCTTGTCATATAGATAAATTCACCGTAGTTGCATATCTAGAGAATTTATCTTTTGTGTCAAGCCTAAATTGAAAATAAATAAAAATTGGGTAGCACCTATTCACCCCCCCCCCCNTCACAAAACTAAGCATGGATCACTCAAAAATTATAGATACGTTTGAGACGTATCAGCATCCCCAAGCTTAACTCCTACTCGTCCTCGAGTAGGTAAGTGATAACAAAATAATTTTTGATGAGACATGCAACCAACACAAACATGATCAAGATAGTAATGTAAAGCATAGGATGTGAATGAAGTGATACAAAACAATTGTCTATAGTTGATAGCAAGAAAGCAATGAATAACCAAGTTGAATCATTCAAGCAAAACCTTTCATAAATAGTACGTTAAAGACATGAAAGCAATGTGATCCACATATTTGATTAATCCACAAAGGTAATAGTTCCATGAAAAAGTGTTTGAGAATCAAAACAAAGAAGATGTAAGTTTTAGCAAAAAGCTTCAACTTCCAACGGTAAAGTCAATATAAAGATTCATGTTTAATCTGACAATGCAATATGATCAATGATACCCAGGGTCAATGCGATGTTTGCTTTGGTGGAGATAGAAGGAAGAGGAAAACTGACTCAACATTAAAAGTAAAAGAAGGCCCTTCGCAGAGTGAAGCAGGGATTAGTCTTGTGCTAGAGCTTTTTTTTTATGAAACAGAAGTAATGTTTTGAGAGATGCATGCTTTGATCAACTGACTTCACAACAGAGAAGCTATCTAGTCCCCCATAACAAGCAAGGTTTTTTTTAGACTGTGAGAGCAGCTGGTTTTTAGAGGAGCGAGTACGCTCTTCTTTCTCCTTGATTCACCACTGTCAATGTTTGAGCTGATTCTTCATATTTGCATGCGCGGTGGAGAATGGTGAGTTATATTTTATTTTGCTTAAGCTTCTCTCGGGTTGATTCAAGTGAAGACGTAATCACTCGACACCGGGTGAAAGGGGGAGGAAATGTACCTTGCTCGTCACAAGTTATATCTAGCTCTCTACTGCTCCCTCATGAGCTCTTTGAAAAACAGAGGCACAAAACGAGATATTTTTGCAGGTTTTAAAGTAAGCACATGACAAATTTACTTGGAATGGCAGGAAATACCATGCATAGGTAGATATGGTGGACTCAGCTGGCAAGATAGTTTGGCTTTGGGATTTGGATGCACGAGTGAACCATACACTCAGTACGAATTTTTGGGCTTAGCAAAGAAGGTATTTGAAGCAAACATCTAAAATTAACCGGTAACAGAGTAGCATAAGACATTTATCAATCATAACCATAAAAGCTCCACACACCAAACAATTCTTTTGATGGAAAGATTAGCTTAAAAATTAACAACTACGAAACACCACATAGTTTCAAGTTTTTAACAGTATTTCTTTACTAATCAATTCCACTCAAATAACCAGCAAGTTTAAGCATTCATCTAATATCTCAAAAACAAATGAGAAGTATCAAGTATCCACACAATGATCTACAATACTATGCAGGCTTTCATTTCATTCCAATATCACATGAATAGCATTTTATCCTCTACAAATTCAACAAGCAACCATACAACTCTCTAACAAATATAAGTGAAGAACAAGAGATTTTAACATATGCCTAGCAGCTCTAAACAAGATAAAAGCTAAAAGCGAGAGCTTACTAGCAAACAAACAAGTAGCTAAGAATACTCAACAAGTTATAAGCGAAGCAAAGGAGTAGTTCAAATGAAAAGGCGGAGCGTGTCTCTCTCCCACACAAACAAAGCAAGGATCCAACAAGGCATATGACCACCAAACAAACAAAACAAAACTAAAAGCAAAATAAATAAAATGACGCTCCAAGAATAGCACATAATATGTAAAGTGATTAAAAACTTAGTTCAACGAAGACGACCTCATGATAGTTGATGAAGAAGAGGGGATGCCTTGGGCATCCCCAAGCTTTGACGCTTGATGGTTCTGATATTAAGAGGAGGGTGCCATGGGGGAATCCCCAAGCTTGAGCTTGATCCATCTTCAATTTCTTCATGTTCCTCTCCTTTGGAACTTAAAAACTCCCTTCACACAAAACTTCTCATAAACTGATTAGAGGGTTAGTGCTCATAAATTAAAATGCACATGTGTTCAACTCAAGACAAATTGCAAACAACTTTATTGGGCATTAGCTAATGTTTACTAAGCCTCAGTGTGGCACTCCTTTTCTGGTAGTCACATTGACGATAGTAAAAGAGACGAATACAAATAAAAGCAGAATCTGTCAAAAACGGAAACAGCCTGTAAAGATCGAATTGTTCGAGGCACTTCTGTAGCTCAAATAAGAAAAGTCAAAACTAACGAAAGATAGCTAAAAGTATCAGGCTTGCTGTCTAAAATTATCAGAAAAAGATAAAATCAGGGATTTTCTAGATTTTCGAACAGTGAAAGGAAATAAAATCTGTTTCTGGACAGCAAACACAACACCTCGCACTTTCAATGCATTAGAGGCTAAACTTGGTACAAACAAACCAAAATAAAAAGATACAGTGAAGTTTCTACAGAGGCAACAACTCCATGACTCAAGAAAAATAAAAACAAACTAAAAGTAAAAGATGAGTTGCCTCCCAACAAGCGCTTTTCTTTTAGCCTTTTAGCTAGGCATGATTAATTTTTAATGATGCTCTCATAAGAATAAGAGTTGGAACGTAAAAGAGAGCATCATGAAGAAAATATCAACACATTTAAGTCTAACTCTCTTCCTATGCATAGGCATCTTGTAAGAAATAAATCATTGGAGCATAAAGCATTAAGCATAGGAAGGCAAAGCAAGTGCAACATTAAACCTTCAACATAAAGAGGGGAAACTTCATAAGATGAAAATTTATATAACCACGCTTCCCTCTCTCATAATAACTTTCAGTAGAATCATAAGAAAACTCAATAACATAACCATCACATAAAGCATTTTTCTCATGATTCACATGCATAAAAGTATTATTATTACTCTCCATATAAGTAAAATCTTATTATTAGTAGCATTGAGAGTAGGACTATCATATAGAACTTGGACATGATAGACTAATTGTGTATTAGAAAGATGATGTTCAGTAGGAGAGTAATATTATGACGAGTCTCGTAGGGATGATTAAAATCATTCTTTATGGCATACTTATCATCACAATAATCATCAAAAATTGGAGGCATAATATCATCATAAGCAAGCGGATAGTCATCTTTCCAAGCATATATTTTTGTAAACAAATCATCATGACTTTCAATACCAAAAGGATTTTGAAACCCATCATCCCCAAGCTTGGGGTTTTCCACATTATGATTAGAAGAAACATGAATATTCCCAACAGTATAACAATTATCAATATCATCATTTTCAAAATTGGTGCCAAAAAGATTTTCAAGATCATAAGTAGTATTATTTTCCCAATCATGATCATCACAATAAGTAACAGGCATAACATAATCTTCTTCAATAGTGCCTATAGACTTAACATCAAGATAATAATGAATACAATTAAGTGGATCATCTTCAATAATTTTTGATTCATGCTCATTAGGAACAACCATGATGGGAGAAATATGCTTAGGGGATGATATCGTTTCCTCTTTATTTTTACTCCTCCATCTCTTCTTCTTCTTCTTCACCACCTTAGGAGGGAGTGGTTGGAAAGGGAGCTTCTCCACATAATCTGATTCATTATTAGAAAAGACAGGAGAAACTTGGGAGAATCTCTCCCTTTCATTATTGGCAACATAAGAAACATATGTCCTTTTATACTTTGGTGAAGTGATATTCTTTCTAATTTTTGCAATGTAAGCGTTGTCACGGCAATTCACAACACAATAATGATAAGCTCCCTTGAGAATGCTATTTTTCCCAAAAGTACTACTATCTAACCAAGAAGTTTTTTCTGATAACTCTTCACACCCCAAAAAAAAATTTAAGTTCATCATAAAGACTAGAGGTGATCATGTTATCACAAAACTGGCTAATAATTCTGTCATTAAAGTACGAGCATTGGAAATTAAAATGACCTTCTTCATTGTTAAGTTCACACATAAAAGGATAGAGGTCATTTAATTCTCTAGCAAATTTATATAAATCCTTAAGCCATTTGCTAGTTCTTTCATGCTTATGTTGCTTACAATATTTATCTTCTTCAACCCGAGTGCTTTCACAAGGTCTATGCACTCCACAAAAATTAACATGCTTATATGGAACATTATTTGTAGAGATTGGATCATGTCTATTGCAATCATCATTAACAATTTCATTTTGTTTGCAAATGTCTTTGAAAGGTTCATGATGCTTAGACCATTCCTCTTTAGGAATATTAATATGAGAAGCAAAAGATTTATAGATATCAACAACTATATGAGAGTCAAATCCAAACTTAGCACTAAGCTTATTAAAACTATCAGTTTCAACAAAAGACTTAATGCAATCATACTCATAATTTATACCTGACTCTTTACCTTTTTCGATCTCCCAATCTTCAATGTTTTGTTGAATCTTTTCAATAAGATCCCATTTAGCATCAATCTTCTTACTTGTAAAAGAACCCATAGAAGAAGCATCAAGTATTTCCTTATCATGACGAGATAGCCTTGCATAAAAATTGTTAACAATAATATCCTTGGAAAGATCATGGTTAGGACATTTAAGCATTAATGATTTCAATCTCCCCCAAGCTTGAGCAATGCTCTCTCCGTCATGTGGCCAAAAATTGTAGATATAATTTCTATCTCGATGAATTGCATGAAGAGGATAAAATTTAGAATAAAAGAGAGACATAAGCTCCTTCCAATCCAACAAGTGAGAATTGTCTAGAAGCCTATCCACTCAAATGCTTTCTCCTTAAGTGATAAGGAAAATAATTTCCTCATGATTACCTCTCTTGATACACCTGCAATCTCAAACAACTCACATAACTCTTTAATATAAAGCAGATAATAACTAGGATGTATAGCTCCATCTCCTGCATAGCAATTACTCATAACACGATCAATTATCCACATCGGTATCTTGAAAGGAATAAATTCAGTATGTGGAGTAACCTTATCCACCATGGGAGTAGTGGAGAGGTCACTCTCAAAAATAAAATTCAAAGAACAACGTTCCATAAGCCAAATAGTGAAATAAAAACAAGAAACAAAAAGATATATACTGCAGAATCAAAAGAAGATACCTTCAAGCGCTCACCTCCCCGGCAACAGTGCCAGAAATTAGCTTGATGTCTACTACACGCTTCTATTCTTGTAGACTTGTTGGGCCTCCAAGCGCAGAGGTTTGTAGGACAGCGGCAAATTTCCCTTAAGTGAGTAACCCAAGGTTTATCGAATCCACGGGAGGTAGAGGTCAAAGATATCCCTCTCAAGCAACCCTGCAATTAAGATACAAGAATTCTCTTGTGTCCCCAACACACCTAATACAATTGTCAGTTGTATAGGTGCACTAGTTCGGCGAAGAGATGGTAAAATGCAAGTGATATGGATGGTAAAAGGTGATTTTGTAATTCTGTAATAAAAATGGCAGCAAGCAAACAAGTGACAAAAGTGACAAAAAACGGTGTATCAATGCTTGGAAATAAGGCCTAGGCTTCATACTTTCACTAGTGACTACTCTCAACATCATTAACATAACTAAACACATAATAGTTCCACAAAAACACATGCATGGTAGACGTTACTCGGAGATCATTCTTTCATGGATCAAATAGGATGAGAATTGCGTAGGGCTACATAAAGCACACCTTAAAGTTCGTATTCCACATCTATGGACACTTCATGCTGTCACTATCCGCATCCAAAGATAGTACTAACAAACACCACAACATATTTCTTTAATAGTCTCTTTCTTCAATAACACAAGCATCAAGAAACCTCATTATCTATTCAATACAACAATAATAAAGAACAAACTCATGATGAAGATCCTTCCAATCTATTATCCATAGAGTCACACACGGCATCCACACTGTCACCGAGATACCGTGATCACAACGGTGACTCCGGAAATTGTACTAAATAACATCACTTGAGCAAAATCATATCCATTACACATAGGGAAACATCATGTATTCAACTATACTAACAAAGCTCATGATCACAATGAAGATCACATAATGGGAGAGAGAGATAACCACAAAGATACTTGTATAAGCCTCAGCCCCGGTGAGGGAGTACTCCCTCCTTATCACGGGAAGCAGCGGTGTCGATGGAGATGGCTCCGGCGGTCGACCCCCCCTCTAGCAGGGTGCCGGAACAGGATCAATCTGACCCCCGAAACTTGTCGGCGATGGCGGCGGAGCTCTGTTGTGTATTTTGGGAAAATCCTTTGGGGCTTAGGGTTTTTGCGTCGGATGTGATTTTATAGGTGTCGGAGGCGGCCGAGGGTTGCCCCATAGGGCAGGGGCGGGTCCCACCCATGGGTGGGCCCTGGGCCCGAGTCGCCCTTCTGGTCCCTTCCTCATTTTTTCAAAGAAAATCTCCGTAAATTTTCGTCCAATTCCGAGAATATTTCCAGAAGTAACTTTCTGCAACAATTTCAGCACAAAAACAGGGAACTGGCACTGGGCATCTTGTCAATAGGTTAGTCCGACAAAATGCATAATAATGATGTAATATGATATTAAAGACATGCGACAACATCACAAAAATAGCATGGATCACTCAAAAATTATAGATACGTTTGAGACGTATCAGTACATAGCGAAAATTAGAAAGAATAGCACTTTACCAAAGTATGAAAGAAAAAATGTTTCTTATGTTGCCAATAATGAAAGGGAGAAATTCTCCCAAGTTTCTCCTATCTTTTCTAATAATAAATCAGATTATGTGGAGAAGCTTCCTATCCAACCACTCCCTCCTAAGGTGGTGGTGAAGAAGAAGAAGAAGAGAGGGAGGAGTAAAAAGAAAGAGGAAACGATATCATCCCCTAAACATATTTCTCCCATCTTAGTTGTTCCTAATGAGCATGAATCAAAACTTATTGAAGATGATTCGCTTGATTGTATTCATTATTATCTTGATGTTAAGTCCATAGGCACTATTGAAGAAGATTATGTTATGCCTGTTACTTATTGTGATGATTATGATTGGGAAAATAATACTACTTATGATCTTGAAAATCTTTTTAGCACCAATTTTGAAAATGATGATATTAACAATTGTTATATGTTGGTAATATTCATGTTTCTTCTAATCATAATGTGGAAAACCCCAAGCTTGGGGATGATGGGTTTGAAAATCCTTTTGGTATTGAGAGTTATAATGACTTGTTTACGAAAATATATGCTTGGAAAGATGACTATCCCCTTGCTTATGATGATATTATCCCTCCAGTTTTTGATGATTATTGTGATGATAACTATGCCATAAAGAACAATTTTAATCATCCTTATGAAACTTGTCATAATTATTACTCTCCTACTGAACATCATCTTTCTAATATACAATTAGTCTATCATGTCCAAGTTCTATATGATAGTCCTACTCTCAGTGTTACTAATAATAATGATTTTGCTTATGTGGAGAATAATAATAGTTTTATGAATGTGAATCATGAGAAAAATGCTTTATGTGATAGCTATATTATTGAGTTTTCTTATGATGCTACTGAAATTTATTATGATAGAGGGAAGCTTGGTTATATAAATTTTCATCTTATGAAGTTTCCCATATTTATGTTGAAGGTTTTAATGTTGCATTTGCTTTGCCTTCCTATGCTAGTAGCTTTATGCTCCAATGATTTATTTTATTATAAGATTCCAATGCATAGGAAGTGGCTTAGACTTAAATGTGTTTGATATTGCTTCTTGATGCTCTCTTTAATGTTCAACTCTTATTCTTATGAGAGCATCATTAAAACCACTAAGCCTAGCTAAAAGGCTATAAAGAAAAGCGCTTGTTGGGAGGCAACCCATCTTTTTCTTTCAGTTTTGTTTTTGCTTTTCTTGAGTCATGAAGTTTTTGCCTCTGTAGCAACTTCATTGTATCTTTTTCTTTTGTTTTTTTGTGCCAAGTTTAGCCTCTAATGCATTGAAAGTGCGAGGTATTGTTTTGCTGTCCAGAAACAGATTCTATGCGCCTGTTGCAGAAAATCTCAAACAATCCCTGAATTTTATATTTTTCTGATATTTTTAGACAGAAAGCCTGATACTTTTATCTATCTTTCGTTAGTTTTGAGTTTTCTGATTTGAGCTACAGAAGTGCCTTGAAAAATTCGATCTTTACAGACTGTTCAGTTTTTGACAGATTCTGTTTTTATTTTATATTCGTCTCTTTTACTATCGTCAAATGTGATACTCTAGAGGTGGAGTGTCATATTTAGGCTTAGTAAACAGTAGCTAATGCCCAATAAAGTTGTTTGCAATTTGTCTTGAGTTGAACACATGTGCATTTTAATTTATGAGCACTAACCCTCTAATCAGTTTATGAGAAGTTTTGTGTGAAGGGGGTTTTTAAGTTCCAAAGGAGAGGATAATGAAGAAATTGAAGATGGATCAGAGCTCAAGCTTGGGGATGCCCCCATGGCACCCCCTTCTGAATATAAGAACCATCAAGCGTCTAAGCTTGGGGATGCCCAAGGCATCCCCTCCTCTTCATCGACTATCTTAAGGTCGTCTTCGTTGAACTACGTTTTTATCACTTTACATATTATGTGCTATGTTTGGAGCGTCTTTTTGTTTTCAGTTTTGTTTTGTTTGTTTGCTGGTCATATCCTTGTTGGACCCTATCTTTATTTGTGTGGGAGAGAGGCACGCTCCGCTTTTTCATTTGAATACTCCTTTGCTTCGCTTATATCTTGTTGAGTGTTCTTAGCTACTGTTTGTTTGCTAGTAAGCTCTCGCTTTTATCTTGTTTAGAGCTGCTAGTTGTTGATGTTAAACTCTCTTGTTCTTCACTTATACTTGTTGGAGGGTTGTTATTGATAAATTGCTTGAATTGTCAAAGTGGCAAAATGCTATCCATGTGATATTGGAATGAAATGAAAGCCTGCATAGTCTTGTAGATCATTGTGTGGATACTTGATGCTTCTCAATTGTTTTGAGATATTAAGTTGAATGCTTAAACTTGCTGGTTATTTGAGTGGAAATTGATTAGTAAAGAAATACAGTTAAAAGCTTGAAACTGTGTGGTGTTTCGTAGTTGTTAATTCATAAAGCTAATCTTTCCATCAAAAGAACTGTTTGGTCAACAAGGGAGACAGTGTGGAGTGTTTATGGTTATGATTGACTGATGTCTTATGTTACTCTGTTACCGGTTAATGTTGAATGTTTGCTTGATATCCTGCTAAGCCCAATAAATTCCGTACTGAGAGGGAATACTTCTCGTGCATCCAAATCCCAAAGCCAAACTATCTTGCCAGCTGAGTCCACCATATCTACCTATGCATGGTATTTCCTGCCATTCCAAGTAAATTTGTCATGTGCTACCTTTAAAACCTGCAAAATATTCTCGTTTTGGTGCCTCTGTTTTCAAGCTCATGAGGAAGTTAGGAGGGGTTCGTTATAGCTTATGTCGAGCAAGGTTTTTCTTATATTTTTCTTTTTCCCCCCTCTATTTCACCCGGTGTTGATGGTTTACGTCCTCACTTGAATCAACCCGAGAGCGGCTTAAGCAAAATATAAATATAACTCACCATTCTCCTCCGCACAATGAAAATCTGAGAAATCAGCTCAAACATTGGTTAGTGGTGAAACAAAGGAGAAAGAGGAATGTACTCGTGCCTCTAAAACCAGCCGCTCTCACAACTCTAAAGACCTTGCTTGACATAGGGGACTAATGGGCTTCTGAGCTATGGAATCATTGACGTAATTATGCATCTCTCAAAATTGCTTTTATCTCTGTTTTTCAAAATCAAAAAGCTCTAGCACATGACTAATCCCTGCTTCCCTCTGCGAAGGGCCTTTCTTTTACTTTTAAATATTGATTCAGTTTTCCTTTTCCTTCTATCTCCACCAAAGCAAACATACAACATTGACCCTGGGTATCATTGATCATATTGCATCATCAGATTAAACATGAATCTTTATATTGACTTTATCTATAAGATAAGCCGTTGAAAGTTGAAGCTTTTTGCTAATACTTACATCTTCCTTTGTGTTGATTCTCAAACACTTTTGTCGTGGAACCATTAACTTTGAGAATTAGTCAAATATGTCGGTCACATTGCTTTCATGTCTTTAACGTACTATTTATGAAAGGTTTTGCTTTAATGATTCAACTTGGTTATTCATTGCTTTCTTGCTATCAACTATAGACATTGTTTTGTATCACTTCATTCACGTCCTATGGTTTACATTACTATCTTGATCAAGATTGTGTTGGTTGCATGTCTCATCAAAAATTATTTTGTTATCACTTACCTACTCGAGGACTGATACGTGTCAAACGTATCTATAATTTTTGATTGATCTATGCTATTTTTGTGATGTTGTCACATGTTTTTATTATCATATTAATCATTTTTATGCATTTTGTCGGACTAACCTATTGACAAGATGCCCAGTGCCAGTTTCCTGTTTTTGCTGTTTTTGTATTTCAGAAAATCCACCACAGGAAATATCGTCGGATTGAGCTCAAAATTTACGGAGATTTTTATGGACGGAAGTACACCAGAAGACCAAAGGGCAGCCCTGGAGGGCACCCACAGGGCAGGGACGACCTCCTGCCGCGGACCCCCCTTGGACCGCGGGTGGGACCCGACCCTGCTCCTGGTGGGTCCCATCGGCCCCCTCCGATGCCTATAAAATCCTTAAAACCCTAAAAATGACGGGGCGGCGTTATTTTCTAGAAAAGTCATCCCGAGGCACCGTCAACTCAAACCCTAGTTCGGGGGTGATTCTGAAGCAGATCCCGGCACTCTGCCGGAGGGAGATCGATCCCGGAGGGCTCTTCATCGCCATGCCTTCCTCCGGGATGATTTGTGAGTAGTCCCACCTTGGACCTTGGGTCCATGGCAGTAGCTAGATGGTAGTCTCTCTCTCTTGTGCTTCATGTCTTATGATCTTGTGAGCTGCCTAACATGATCAAGATCGATTATTGTAATGCTATCTGATGTGTTTGCTGGGATCCGATGGATTATAAAGTTATGATCAGATTGTGCATGATTCTTATATGTTGATTTATGTTCTTGCATGCTCTCCGATGTGCATAGTTACTTTGGCCAAGTGATTGTGTGTATCTCCAAGAGAGAGTATTTATGCTAGATAGTGGGTTCATGCCCCCTTTTGTTCCTGGGCACGAGTGACAGAAACGTCTAAGGGCGAGGGTGTGTTGTTGCTACTAAGGATAAAACAGCGGTGTTAAAGTTTATTTTGATATTTAATATTGCTTACTTCATGCGCTTTACTTAATGCAAATGTTTTGTTCCTTGCAACTTAATACCGATGGGTGACAGGCTGGATAGCGATCCCACGGTGGAATTTTTAGACAAAGATGCAGTTGGACTCAACGGTCTTTGTTCCTTGTCGTGATGCCTCCATAAATATTATCATGTCCTTTTTGTCATAGCTAAATTGGGTTTGTGTCATGATCTTGTCAATTGCCTAGCTGTAATTCGTTCACCCATTACATGCATATTTTATTTACTTGAGAGCAAATATTATCTTGTCAACGGCCTTTGTTCATTGTCGTGATGCCTACTTAAATATTATCATGTTCTCTTTGTCATAGCTAGATTAAGTTTGTGTTATAATCTTGTCAATTGCCCAGCTGTAATTTGTTTACCCATCATATGAATGTTCTATTTACTCGAGAGACTCCACCAGTGAACCCATGGCCCCCGGTCCATCTTTTTACATTGATTGCAACTTTTATTCATCACTTTTCATCATCATTACTCCACTGGTCCATTTTCATAATTCATCTATTTCACTATACAATTAACCGCTTTGTTTTCGGCGAGACCGGAAAGATTGACAACCTTTCCGCCGTTGGGGGCAAAGTATTTTGGTTGAGTGTGTGCAGGTCCACGTCTGTTGAACATTAAGCGCCAGAGATCTTCAACATTCACTTTGTTGTTGATTTCAAGGTCCTACTTGTTCGATAAACCTCGGTTCGTTATCGAGGTAAAACTGCTGCTTGCTACATCTCCGCCTTCGCTTGGGGCACCACCCAACTCTTCATCAGTAGCAATCAAGGACGAGTAGGAGTTAAGCTTGGGGATGCTGATACGTGTCAAACGTATCTATAATTTTTGATTGTTCCATGTTTGTTTTGTGATGTTGTCACATGTTTCTACTATCATATTATATCATTTTGAGGCATTTTATTGGACTAACCTATTGACAAGATACCCAGTGCCAGTTCCCTATTTTTGTGTTATTTTTGTTGCAGAAAGTTACTACTGGAAATATTCTCGGACTTGGACGAAAATTTACGGAGATTTTTTATTGGACAAATGAAGACACTAGCCAAAAGGGAGACCCTGTGAAGGGGTCATTGCATAGAAAACAAAAAAAATTCCTACGGAAAAAGCGGAAGAAACCCCACGGATCTAGATCTATTAGACGAAGGTAGCGAAGATGAGATCCAATCTCTTACCCTCGAAGAACGAACAAACGCGTTTTGTCGGTGCAGGGGTTGGCTAGTCGATCCCCGCAACTAGACTCATCTAGTCGCGAGATGTATTTCCCCGAAGATCCAATCCGATGAAGCGACACAACGAGCAGCACCTCCGCGGTATCCACACGTACGGCTCGATGTAGACTCCGCCTTCTTGATCCCGCAAGCAAGGAGGGAGTGGCTAGATAGATCTCGGCACCACGACGGTTGTGGTGGCGTTGATGGTGTAGATCTCCATGAGCATGGCTTCGCCTAAGCCATGGCATGAAGAGGGAAAGGAGGAGGTGGCGCAGCAGCAGCCCTACATCTAGGGGTGGTGCGGCAAGGGAGGAGGTGGAGATTGCAGCAGCCCTCCGGGAGGGGTGGCGCAAGAGGCGGAGGCTAGGGGAAGAGGGGGCGGCGGCTAGGGCTTTGCTCCATTCGGGCTTGTGCCGCACCCCCCACCCCTATATATAGGTGTCGGCTAGGGCAAGGGGTGGGGCGCCCCATCTAGGGCCGGCTGCCCTTGGGTGCCTTGGCCCCCAAGCAAAAACCCTAGGGTTTGGGGCGCCTCCCCTTGGGCCCCTTTGGGCCTAGCCGCATGGGCTTAGGGAATTGGTGCGGCTAGCCCACAAGGCTGCTGCACCACCCCTATAGTCCATGTGGGCCCATACTCCTGTGGGACCCACTTCTAGACTCCTCTAGAACCTTCTAGACCCTTCTGGTACCTTACCGAAAAATTCGGAACTTTTCGACACCTCCGGAAACCACTTTCCTTATATGAATCTTATTCTCCGGACTCTTCCGGATCTCCTCGTGATGTCTAGGATCCCATCCGAGACTCCGAATCACCATTCATTCATACCATCAATAATCTCATCGCTAACCCTAGCTACATCGGAGCATTAAGTGTGTGACCTTACGGGTTCGAGAACATGTAGACATGATCAAATCAATAATCAATAGCGGGACCGGGATGCCTATATTGATTCCTACATATTCAACGAAGTTCTTTATCGATTGAACCACGATGCCGGAGATTCTTAATCTCGTATACGATTCCCTTTGTCTCACCGATATTTAACTTGCCTGAAATTTGATCGTCGATATCTCCATATCTAGTTTCATCTCGTTACCTGGCAAGTTCTCTTTACTCATCCATAATATAGGATCTTCGTGATTAACACTTAATCACATGGTTGCAACATTTATGATGCTATATTACCGAGAGGGCCCAGATATATCTTTTCCGTCACAAGGAAGGACAAATCCCACTCTTGATTCATGTCACCCAACAAATACCATCGGAGATACCTGAAAGCCATCTTTATAATCACCCAGTTACGAAGTGATGTTTGATGTCCACAAAGTATTCCTCCGGTAAACGGAAGTGACATAATCTCATGGTCTAAGGAAACTATACTTTGCATATACAAAAGCGTTGACAATGAAACTGTCGTGGGTATGGGACACGGGTACCCGCAAGGAGTACTAACGAGGCCCATCAGGAGGAAGCCCAGCAGGCCGACTCCAATCAGAGTAGGAAAAGGACTCAACTTTCCCACTTGTAATAGATTAGCCGAGTCCCAAGAGGACTCTACTTGTAAGCCGGCCTCCTCCACCTTTATAAGGAGGGGCAAGGCGCCCCAAGAGGGCACGACCAACAGACCCGACAGACCCAACACAACTTAGACAAGCCTAGACAGATCTAGACAAGAGGAGCCGCCTCATCGGCGACTTCCACCATGAGAGGAATAAGACCTAGCCACAAACAGCACGTAGGGATATTACCGGATGATGTTTCCCGGGTCCCGAAGCTGTATAAATCCTTTCTCCCGTGTCATTCGTCTACTAACCCACATCGACGATGCCCGCGCGTACATAGTCCCGTATCTTCACCGTTGATCTAATCCATCGACAGAAACTGTATGACACGATCAATTGCAACTCTTTTATTATTGGGTCTTGTCCATCACATCATTACTCCTAATGATATGACTCCGTTATCAAGTGACTATAACAAGTCCATGGTTAGGAAACTCTAACCATCTCTTGACTAAGGAACCAGTCTGGAAGAGGCTTACTAGGGACAACTGGTTGTTTATTTTCCACACATGTATTATGTTTCCGGTTAATACAATTATAGCATGGAGAATAAACTATTATCATAAACATGAATATGCTAATAAACCATTTTATTATTGCCTCTAGGGCATATTCCCAACAGTCTCCCACTTGCACTAGAGTCAATAATCTAGTTTACATTTTCTCGATCCAACACTCATGGTGTCTAACACTCATGGAGTCTTAGTGCTGATCATGTTTGCTCATGGAAGAGGTTATGTCCGTGTTCTGTACTATACAGTTCTTTATGTTCTTTGCAAAACGTCAATGTCACCTATTTTGACATTACTTTATCATCGCATGATAAACCACCTATCATCATATGATAAACCTCATCATCATATGACGAATATAATATATTTGGTTACAGAGTGAGACTTTCATTTCCCTTTTATGCCTACATGACGTATGATCAGTCAAAAGAACTTTCACATAGCATGTGCACCCGGAACTCACTCAATCTTGTTAACAAAATTTCTCAAACCACAATATCATATCTTTTAATCCTTGAATTAATCATATAATACTCCTATATGTTGTAGACTCTAGAAATCGATAGTGCAGTCAAGTCACTTCGATATTTTCAATCATGCTTTCGCTACGCTTCTGCCTTTATGAGATCCCCAATCTAGTTTGGTTTTATGACTTCAACCAAGTCTACCACTAAGGGTGGCAATCGGGTCGGGTTTGGCCGGGTCAACCTTTATCAGACCCATGCCCGAACCCTCTATCGGGTCACTGGCTTACCCATGACCCTGCCCACGGGTCTAAATTCTGACCCATGCCCGACCCATCGGGTGACCCGACTAAATCGGGCACCCATCGGGTTTGACATATTTTTCTTTCTTGCAAATTCCTTTGGTAGCTCAGCGCATCTGTAGCTTATTTATAGGCAGAGCTTCATGCGCACTGCGCTTGCCTCGGCGAGGTGGTACTAAAGGAGCTGCCTGAGATGTTTTGAATCGTTATCACGTGTGTATTGCTGCCACTGCATGGGCTTTTGATGTATGGGCCAGACAGATGAGTGTTGCAGTGTGCCATTAGAGGATTGGGGCTGGAGTAATGGGCTTCTAGCACATGACGTGTGAGCAGCCAAGCAATGGCATTGATTGTCCTATTTATTTTTTACGTCAATTGCTTTGTTTGTCTAGCTTCTGTAAACTATTTCCCTTGAAGATGCCTATGTGCTTTGCATAAAGAGATTGTACATCGCGTATAATAAATATATATAGAAATTATGTATCTTAATCTGGCGACCCATCGGGTGACCCACGGGCACAAACATGCACCCATACCCTACCCGCGACTAATCGGGTTGCCCGTGGGCAAGACCCATGGGTGAAAATAGCGACCCATACCCTGCCCATTCGGGTCGGGTGCCCATGGGCGGACGGACCCATGGGTCAAACTGCCGGGCTTATCTACCACTCTCTAGATTCAATTTGTCTCATCTTCATGTTAAAATGACTCCTCATTCTAACGTGTTCTTCTAACCAAGAACTTGGGTCACATATCGTAAAATACAAAATACATGGTTCTTATATCTTTAGACCTATGAACAATTCATAGTGAAGTAACAGACAATTGCATTAAGTAAAGTGCATGAAGTAAGCAATACTAATATCAAAAGAGACATTAAAACCGTTGTTTTACCCTTAGTAGCAATAGCACACCCTCGCCCTTAGATGTTTCTGTCACTCGTGCTCAGGAACAAAAGGGGGCATGAACCCACTATCTAGCATAAATACCCTCTCTTGGAGATACACACAATCACTTGGCCAAAGTAACTACGCACATCAGAGAGCATGCAAGAACATAAATTACTCATATAAGAATCATGCACAATCTGAACATAACTTCAAAATCCATCGGATGCCAGCAAACACGTCACATAGCATTACAATAATCGATGTTGATCATGTTAGGCAGCTCACAAGATCATAAGACATGAAGCACAAGAGAGAGAGACTACCAACTAGCTACTGCCATGGACCTGTAGTCCAAGGTGAGACTACTCACAAATCATCCCGGAGGAAGGCATGACGATGAAGAGCCCTCCGGGATCGATCTCCCCTCCGACAGAGTGCCGGGATCAGCTTCAGATTGGACCCCGAACTAGGGTTTTCGGTGACGGCGCGTCGGGGTCGAGTTTCTGGAAAATAATGGCCGCCTCGACGTTTTTAGGTTAAAAGGGATTTTATAGGCGTCGGAGGGGGCCGAGGGGACGCCCCAGGAGCAGGGGCGGGTCCCACCCGCGGGTCCAGGTGGGGTCAGGGCAGCAGGCCGCCCCTGCCCTGTGAGTGGCCCCCCAGGCTGCCCTTTGGTCCACAGGTGTCTTCCGTCGCATAAAAAATCTCCGTAAATTTTCAGCGCAATCCGACGATATTTCCTGTGGTGGACTTTCTGAAATACAAAAACAGCAAAAACAGGAAACTGGCACTAGGCATCTTGTCAATAGGTTAGTCCGACAAAATGCATAAAAACGATATAAATGACAGTAAAAACATGTGACAATATCACAAAACTAGCATGGATCACTCAAAAATTATAGATACGTTTGAGACGTATCAGCATCCCCAAGCTTAACTCCTACTCGTCCTCGAGTAGGTAAGTGATAACAAATAATTTTTGATGAGACATGCAACCAACACAATCTTGATCAAGATAGTTATGCAAATCAAAGGATGTGAATGAAGAGATACAAAACAATTGTCTATAATTGATAGCAAGAAAGCAATGAATAAACAAGTTGAATCATCCAAGCAAAACCTTTCATAAATAGTATGTCAAAGCCATGAAAACAATGTGATCAACATATTTGACTAATTCACAAGGATAATAATTCTATAACAAAAGTGTTTGAGAATCAACACAAAGGAAGATGTAAGCATTAGCAAAGATCTTCTACTTCCAACGGCTTATCTTATAGATAAAGTCAATATAAAGATTCATGTTTAATCTTGATAATGTAATATGCTCAATGATACCCAGGGTCAATGCTAGATGTTTGCTTTTGTGGATATAGAAGGAAAAAGGGAAAACTGACTCAACATTAAAAGTAAAAGAAAGGCCCTTCACAGAGGGAAGCAGGGATTAGTCATGTGCTAGAGCTTTTTGGTTTTTAAAACAGAAGTAAAATGATTTTGAGGTATGCATGCTTTCGTCAACGACTTCACAGCAGAGAAACTATCTAGTCCCTCATGACAAGCAAGGTTTTTAGACTTGTGAGAGCAGCTGGTTCTTAGAAGAGCGAGTACGCTCTTCTTTCTGCTTGGTTCCACCACTGTCCAATGTTTGGGCTGATTTATCAGATTTGCATTGCGCGGAGGAGAATTTGTGAGTTATATTTATATTTTGCTTAAGCTGCTCTCGGGTTGATTCAAGTGAAGACGTAATCCATCAACACCGGGTGAAAGGGGGGAAATGACCTCGCTTGTCACAAGTTATATCTAGCTCTCTATTGCTCCCTCATGAGCTTAAAAACAGAGGCACAAAGAAGAAGTATTTTGAATTTTTAAAGGTAGCACATGAAAAATTTACTTGGAATGGTAGGAAATACCATGCATAGGTAGATATGGTGGACTCAGCTGGCAAGAAAGTTTGGCTTTGGGGATTGGATGCACGAGTGAACCATACACTCAGTACGAATTTTTAGGCTTAGCAAAAAAGGTATTTGAAGCAAACATCTATCAATAACCGGTAACAGAACAACATAAGACATTTACCGGTCATAACCATAAAAACTCTACACCGTCTCCCTTGTTGACCAAACAATTCTTTTGATGGAAAGATTAGCACTATGAATTAACAACTGTGAAAAACCACACAATTTCAAGCTTTCAACCATATTTCTTTACTAATCAATTCCACTCAAATAACCAGAAAGTTTAAGCATTCAACTTAACATCTCAAAACAATTGAGAAGCATCAAGTATCCACACCATGATCTACAAAACTATGCAGGCTTTTCATTTTATTCTATCATCACACAAACAACATTTTGTCGCATTGACAATTCAAGCAATTTTTCAACAACAACTCTCCAACAAGTATAAGTGAAGAACAAGAGAGTTTAACTTAACAACTAGCAGCTCTAAACAAGATAAAAGCTAAAAGAGAGAGCTTACTAGAAAACAGACAGTAGCTAAGAATACTCAAAAAGATATAAGCGAAGCAAAGGAGTATTCAAACAAAAAAGCGGAGCGTGTCTCTCTCCCACAAAAATAAAGCTAGGATCCAACAAATATATGACTAACAAACAAACAAAACTTAAAGTAAAAAGACGCTCCAAGCATAGCACATAATATGTAAAGTGATAAAAAAAAGTTCAACGAAGACGACCTTATGATAGTAGGCATCCCCAAGCTTTAACTCTTGATAGTTCTTGATATTCAGACGGGGTGCCATGGGGGCATCCCCAAGCTTGAGATTTGATCCATCCTCGATTGATTCATATTCCTCTCCTTTGGAACTTAAAAACTCCCTTCACACAAAACTTCTCATAATTTGATTAGAGGGTTAGTGCTCATAAATTAAAATGCATATGTGTTCAACTCATGACAAATTGCAAACCAACTTCATTAAACATTAGCTACAGTTTACTAAGCCTCAATGTGGCACTCTACCCCTAGAGTATCACATATGACGATGGTAAAGAGACAAATGCAAAATAAAAGCAGAATCTGTCAAAATCTGAACAGTCTGTAAAGATTGAATTTTTCGAGGCACTTCTGCAGCTCAAATAAAAAAACTTAAAACTAACGAAAGATATATAAAAGCATCAGGCTTGCTGTAAAAAATTATCAGAAAAGGATAAATTCTGGCGATTTTAGGATTTTCGTGCAACAGGCGCACAGAATCTGTTTTTGGACAACAACACAATACCTCGCACTTTCAATGCATTAGAGGCTAAACTTGGCACAAAAAACCAAAAGAAAAAGATATAATGAAGTTGCTACAGAGGTAATAACTTCATGACTCAATAAAATCAAAAAGCAAACTGAAAATAAAAGATGGGTTGCCTCCCAACAAGCGCTTTTCTTTAACGCCTTTTAGCTAGGCGCAATGCCAAATATCAAGTTTTTTCGGAGGCATTTGCAAAATCAAGAGCATAGCTTGACCTTATGATTGGTTCAAAAGGAAGCTTCTTTCTCTTTCTAGGGAAGTGTTCCATCCCTTTTTTAAGGGGGGAACTAAAACCTTATATTTCCCTCTTTCGTATCAATAATAGCACCAACAGTTCTCAAAAATGGTCTTCCCAAAATAATAGGACAAGCATTGCACTCAATATCCATAACAATAAAACCAACGGGAACATAATTATCATTAACAACAATAAGGACATCATCAACTCTACCCAAAGGTTTCTTATTAGAATAATCAGCAAGATGAACATTTAAATAGCACTCTTCCAAAGGATTTAAATCAAGCATATTATAGAAACCTTTAGGCATAACAGAAACACTTGCACCAAAATCACATAAAGCATTGCAATCAAAGTCATTTATTTTCATCTTAATAGTTGGTTCCCAACCATCTTCTAACTTCCAAGGGATAGAGGTTTCAAGATTTAGTTTTTCTTCCCTAGCCTTGATAAGAGCATCGGTAATGTGTTTGGTAAAGGCAAGATTTATTTTACTAGCATCCGGTGTCTTAGCAAGTTTTTGTAGGAACTTAATGACTTCAGTAAGATTGCAATTATCAAAATCAATTTCATCATCTTTAAATAAAGTAGGAGGATCCTCTTTAGTGGTTGGGATAGTATAAACTTTAACAGTTTTCCTACTCCTTTCAGCAATTCTAGCTTCTTCAGCCTCTCTAACCCACCTAGCTTTCAAGAGAGCCATCATCCTTTAATTTTCATTAATTTGAAGAGAGATAGCATTTAAAGATTCAGTATGTTTGTCTTGATTTGGAGTGGTTCTAATTTTCAAAATTTCAACATCATGAGCAAGAACGTCTACTTTAGAGACTAGACTATCCAGTTTTTCCAGTTTTCCTTGATCCTTTGAAAATGATCTAGGAGTTGTATCAAAAAATTTAGGATCAGTGGAACACTCATATCTATTCAAAGCTTTGTAATCTCCATCAATATTAGTCGAGGCAACAAGAGTATCAGCAGTTTTAAGGACAGTAAAGGCATCAGTTTCAGTAGGAGCAACTAACTCAGGTTTAGCAGCCATTCGGTTAATCAAAGTAGCTTGAGTTTGGGATATGTTTGAAATGCAAGCTTCAGTATTAACAAGCCTTGTTTGAAGTTTAGAGATTTCTTTATTTAACTCACCAAGTTGATCATTTATATTTTTTAATATAAAAGAATTCTCATTCATCTGCCTAGAGAAAATTTTATTTTGTTCGTATTGTTCATGCATAATTTTATTGGTAGACCTCTCTATTTCATCCAATCTATTATTACTAATTCCTTGATCATAGGTTTTACCATAAAAGTTTCCATTATTGGGAGGATAAGGCTAATAGTTGTTACCAGCAAAATTATTGCGATAAGCATTATTGTTTAAGTTGTTTCTATTAAGATAATTAACATCAACTTGATCCTTTTCTTGGGCAATTAATGAAGAAAGTGGAACATTATTAGGATCAATATTGGACTGATTGGTAGCAAGCATAGACATAATCATATCAACCTTATCACTCAAAGAGGAGATTTCCTCAACAGAATTTACCTTCTTACTACTTGGAGCTCGTTCGGTGTGCCATTGTGAATAATTTGTCATCATCTCATCCAAGAGTTTAGTTGTTGCACCTAATGTTGTGGACATGAAGGTGCCTCCCTGTAGTGCCCTGACCCCGAAATTATACAGAGAGGCTATGTAACCCACAGGCTATGCTACACAATCGAAGGGCATGGAATTACCGCTCCCACGCAACACATCGATCGTGCCATAAACACTGGCATAGCTATCAATGTATAATAAAGAGATCAAGACTTGTGGAACAACTGGCACATCACAGACTCTATGACACAAAAGTTCATATAGCAACTCATATAGCGAGAAAGATACTAATTACACAACAGGGGTCACAGACCCAATAGTACATCATGCGGAAGCGAGGTAGTTGTCTAATACAACAAGATACAAAATATGGCCTAAGAGGCCTACAGATAACATAATCCCAGCCAGCTTGTTCCGAGACGTCCCAAGCTGCCACCTGGGAACCCCAAACTACTCGTCGATGTACACGAAGAACCCACCTGTCTGCTCGGTGACGTCCTCCTCTGAAACAAGTAAATATTCAACAAAGAGAGACTGAGTACGACGTACTCGCAAGTTTAGTAGGGCGATATAGGCCCAATGATGACCAGGCTCTAAAGTAGTATAATGGTTGTTTTGCATAAAGCTAGTTTTCATTTATAAAGATATAAACGACCCATGGCATCGACTACTCAGAATGTTTTCAAAAGGGGATAAGATAGTAAACTTTCTTCGGTTCACATTGAACCAATAGTAGCCAGAAACCATCCTTCATCTCCACCAAGGCACTCCCTTGAATCACCCTCGAGGAAATGAACCTTTTACACACTTTGAGTTGCAACCTCTAGTTGCCAAATTTCAATTAAGTTTCATGTTTACTATGATCCCGTAAATCCATTCCCAAGGCGTCCATAACCGCAGACACGGCTTTTCGAAAAGATTAAACCCTGCAGGGGTGTACTAATTTACCCATTGGTACCGTCCGGCTCGCCTGATTAGCTCTCTTCCGGGGAAAGCTGGCAAGTGGGCGCGGTTAAACCTTTACCTCGCATGAGACTATCCAAGGATCATCTGTGGTGACAGGACAAGTTTATCCAGCCTATTTCAGCCCCTGCCCCCATCGCCACATCCTAAACACCACCATCACCCACACACTCATGCGCAAATGGAAAGCTCAAACTAGAGGACCCTTGGAGATGCCCGCACAAGTTATTCAGTTAGTAAGGAGCCCATACCCCCACCAATGGCAGCACGCTCAAACCTTGGTTCCGAAGACAGGAACTCGCACCTAGGGGCAAGAATGAGGCAAAACACCATCCCCGATGGCAACTCATCCAAGCCTTTTTAAGCATCTTAATTAAGAAACCACACATATCCACCATGTTCGAACTTTCCATCAACATCATAATTATGGAAATAAATCACCAGACAATTTAGCATTTGACTAAGCATAGCTAAGCATATGAACAATAGGTATAAAGTATCTCAGGCCAACACATCAACCTATGGTTAATAGGAGGGAAACATGTATTGGTTTAGGGGACAATGCAATTCATAGGATACTCTATATCTTGATCAAAGTTGACATTGGAATCGAATGAAATATTATGGTGGATAAAATAATTGTATAAAACAATAGGAGGCTATATGCCAAGAAGGTTAGGTTATCTCTTGCCTTGTTGACGGGCCTGGAAGTACGGATCGTCGGGGTAGTTAGGGGTAACCTCGACTCCTGAATCTATCGATACCCAAACAATAACAGAAGAATAAATAAATAACACGAAGACAAGGTGCAATGCACAATCATGATGACATGTCAAGTTTATGCAATGATATCATCATATAATTTAGCTAACAATTTAAATGGAGTGCCAAATAATTAGTGCAATTATTTGGAAACAACCCCATATTTAACTTAGTGACCACATGGTTTATAACTTATTACATTACTAAAAGTGGCTTAAATATGCATGAACATGACATGAATAGATAGGTATTATTCTTCTGATCATTTTGGTACCTCGTTTGTGATTTTCCAATTATCGATGATTAAATAGTGAATTAAATGATTATTTGGATTTAAATCTTTTACCCATTTAAAGATTAACATCAAAGTAAAATTTGTTGTCATGATGTGATATTAGTAGGATTAGATAGCATTTGAATTGCCGATCGATTTGATACATCAGTTGCAAGATTTGAATTAATAGAAGTTAAGTTATGATTTTCACAAGTTTTTATAGCTGGTTCGGAATTTATCCGGATTGGTCCGGAATATTCCGGATGGTCCGGAATAATCCGGCTCAGTCCGAACCAAAATCCGAGGTGACCTCAAAAGTTTCTGTTAGGGTTTCGGAATTTTTCCGGAAAAGGTCCGGAAAATTCCGGTCGATCCGGAATGGATCCGGAATAATCCGGGTGATTCCGAACGACCAAGTTTCGGGCAGACTACGCCGGCGGCGGCTGCGCATGGTGCGAGCACGAATGAGAGGGAGAGGGGGAGCGGGAGGATGCCCAGCTGGGCGCGGAGCTCACCAGGAGCCCTGTGGCGTGGACGGCGACGGCGTGGTAGGACGGACGGCGACGGCGCATGCTCGAAGGCCCTCGGCCGACGCGGACGAAGACGATGACGGCGACGTCGATTCGAGCGACCCCGGCTCGATTCCTTGCACGGGGAGGTGCGGCACAGCGAGGCGGAGCGATTCCCCCGCGTCGATCTACTCGGGGAGGCTCCTATCGGCGGCTAAGCAACGGCGACGGCGTCGGCTCCACGGCGCCCGTGCGGGGAGCTAGGGTTAGCATCTGAGGGGGGGGACAGGGAGGAATGGAATGCGGGGGAGCAGGTGGCGTCGGGGAGGCCACTTGACCTCCAGGGGAGAGCAGGTAGCGCGGCATGGCACGAGGCATCGGCGGCATGGCGCTAGTGCCATTCCTGGCGCCACAGTGAGGAAGAACGACGACATTTTTGCAAACCCCCCTTTGTTTAAAAGTTATTTACAACTTGGTCCAGCTGCACTTTAGGGATTTAAATTGAGGCATTAAACCATGTTCTAAAATTCTGCAAAAATTCAAATAGGCTTCCCATATCATTTAGAAGCTCCACTAAAATTGGTGCTCCAAAATAAAATGTTTTGAGTAACATTTGTTCATAGGGTTTAAACATGGTCATTTTTGATAATTTCCAAAATTCATTTACTTGGAGTACTTAAGCATGTTCAAAAATAGTGAGAATATTCATGGAGGCTCCCAATATAAGAAAGAAGCTCCCCATAATTTTATTTTGAATTTTTGGAAAGTTTAACTTGGTTTCAAAAATAGAAATAGAATTGAGCCAATTTTGAATTCGCAAATTTATTTCTTTGCTTGTCAAGCATTTGCTTTTGACAAAATTTTATAACATGTAACTTGGAACTTCCTGGACAAATTGGAAGTTCAAATTAATTTGTTGGCTAGGTTGAGCAAATGCATTTTGGGGTTGGAGTTTGAGAAGGTTTTGCTTCCCCATTTTAATTGCTTTCATAAGTGGATTGTTAGAGGTAGCAAAAATTCAAATGCATGCCATGATGCAAACATGAGATGAAAAAGTGGAAAAATTATTCATATTTTTCAGTATCAAACCGGGGCTGTTACACTCCCGCGGCCGAGTCCAAAAGGTTCCTTGAAGAAAAATTCAAACCTGCATAAAAAGTTTGGATAACCATCCACATAGTTAATCCATGCGTGGGACAATTCTTAACCATAGATTTCATTCTCTCCCAAGCTTGAGCAACATGTTCATTATCAAATTGTCTAAAGTTCACAATGTTACTCCTTAGTTGTATGATTTTAGCAGGTGGATAATATTTTCCAATAAAAGCATCTTTGCATTTAATCCAAGAATCAATGCTATTTTTAGGCAAAGACAATAACCATTCTTTTGCTCTCCCTCTCAAAGAGAAAGGGAAAAGTTTCAGTTTTATGATGTCATTTTCTACCTCTTTATACTTTTGCATATCACATAACTCAACAAAGTTATTTAAATGAGAGGCGGCATCATCCGTACTAGCACCAGAAAATTGCTCTTTCATAACAAGATTTAGCAAGGCAGGTTTAATTTCATAAGATTCCGCTTTAGTAGCGAGTGGAGCAATTGGAGAGCATATGAAATCATTGTTATTAGTGCTAGTAAAGTCACACAACTTGGTGTTCTCAGTAGAAGACATAACAATAAGATAAAATAACAAGACAGGAATAAAGACTACACTAATTTTCTTGGGTTTTAAAATTTTGAAACAGGAAAATAAACTAAACGAGATATAAAGCAAGCAAGACAAAAACAAAGTAAAGAGATTGAGAGTATGAGACTCCCCTTTCTGTAGCTCCAAAGTCCCCGGCAACGGCTGAAAGAACATTTGCCTTTCCCTCTATGTTTTGTGTGTTAGATAACAACACTTGTGATATTTTGATATATTGCTAAGTGTGGCAGAGTTGAAATTCTATTGTTGGAATACCAAAGGAGGAAGTTTTTTTATGGACACTGTCTAGCCGGCCAGGCCGGGTCCAGGCTGGCGCCAGGCCGGGTGGCTCGGCCAACCTGCCGGCCTCCTGCCTGCTCTCGGCCGGGTCTAGACCGGGTGGCTCAGCCACCCTGCCGGCCTCCTGCGTCGCCTCCAGGCCGGGGCCAGGCCGGCTCCCGGCCGGCTGCTTCGGCCACCCTGGCGGCCCAGGGCCAGCACAGGCCGGGCTCAGGCCGGCCACTCTGCTGTGGCCAGATCTGGCTGGCCGGCCAGGCCGGCTCCAGGCCGGTCTCAGGCCAGCCACTCTGCGCACTGTTTTTTGTCTCCAACGGCTCAATTATTGGGAGGGGTATTTATACCCCTGCCCCTACCTTCAGCCAGCTAGCAAGCTCAACATTAAAGACCACCATTATAGCAATCTCAAATTCGATAGATCTCCCAATCCCTCCACTCAAATTCGTCGATCTTCGGAGGATTGAAGGAGAAGGCCCCGATCTACATCTTCACCAAGCCGTTCTTCATTTCCCCCTCTTTCTCTTGAGGGATTGTGTTTCTAGGGTTAGCTTTGTGTTACCCTAGAATCTCTTGCTCACTTCTTGTTGTAATTGTTACAGACTTGTGATTTGGGAGCCCCCAATTAAGTTGTGGGTGTGTGCCCCAATACCGTTGTAAGGGCTCCGGATTCCGCCTTGAAGGACTCCGATAGTGGAAGGTGAACCAAGCCTTTGTGGCGAAGTTCATCGGAGAATAGGGTGAGGCCTTCGTGGCGTTGAGTAGGCCTTTGTGGCGAACTCACACCCCTCCAACGAGACGTACTCCCTTAACAAGGAGGAACTCGGGAATACACCCTTGTCTCCGCGTGCTTCCCCTTTCGGTTACCTCTTTCCCTTTGTAGCTTTTACTCGTATCGTTAATTGCCTAGTTGTTTAGTTTGCTTCTCATATAGGTAAATTCACCGTAGTTGCATATCTAGATAATTTACCTTTGTGTTAAGCCTTAAATTGAAAAAGAATTAAAAATTGGTGTAGCACCTATTCACCCCCCCCCCCTCTAGGTGCCCATACGATCCTTTCAATTGGTATCAGAGCCTTGGCTCTTAAGTTAGGCTTCACCGCCTAAGAGAGTATGGGTGACGGTGATGGTGTTACGGGTGGTAGCACTCCCCCGGTGTCCATGGATGATCTCAAGAATTTGGAAACAAGCTTGACATCATCCATGAACACTCAAATGGAGGAGTTGCGTGCTATGATGAGGCAACTCTTGAAGGCTAACAAACCACCCGCCACACCATCCCTAGAGGCCAATGGTTCCGTCGCGCATAGTGGGGAGGGCGAACAACACACTGATGAATCCCCTTCTAAAATCGATGGTGGGAAGCCAGACTACCATGGGGTTCCATTCACGTACTCGGTCGACCCACCTATCCCGCATTATCATATAAACAATAGGGTGATCCACCTAAGTTTAATCCATCTTGTTTTACTAACTGGCAATTTATGATGAAATCTCATATCAAGAGCGCTTCGAGCGAGCTATGGATAATCATTCAAGTTGGGTTCAAGGCCGTCGACCCGAACAACATGACAAGAAGAGAAGTTGTGGATGGTCAACTCAATGACTTGGCTCTCAACATAATTCACACCGCCGTGGGAGAAAAGCACATGTCTCTCATTGAGATGGCCACCACCGCCAAAGAAGCTTGGGATATTCTCACTCAAGAGTTTGTCGGTAATGAGAGCATGCAAAGGAATAGATTTGAAGCTTTGAGCAACCAAGCCGAGGGCTTTTTCATGGTAGAGGGTGAAGATCATGAAGAAATGTATCGAAGACTCAAGACCCTTGCCACTCAATTTCGTGCTCTTGGTGCAAACTATGTGGATGATGCTTGGATCAAGAGGAAGTATGTGAGCGCCCTTTGGCCGTTTGAATCCACCGACTTGAAGAGTCTCCAAGGAAGACACAACTACCACCTCATGACATCTAATGAGGTCATGCAAGAGATGGCGGCATACAAGGTAGCCACCAAAAATGCCGAAGATGCTCGAGCCCGAGCCATTGGAATGCATAGAGGAACCTCACTTGCTTTGAAGGCCAAGGTTGTGGAGCAAGACGAAGATGATGAGGCTCAAGAAGATGTGTCACATTGGGATCCCAAAGAGCTTCAAGATACCCTCAAGGACTACGCGGCTCTCACATCTAAAGTCTTTTGGAAGAGTCCGTCCAAGGCAAGGGATTTCGTCAACAAGGCAAGTGGAAGGAAGGAGGGTGGCCAAAGAGTTCGTTCTTGCTACAATTGTCAAGACAAATATCACTTTGTGGCCGAGTGTCCGTTTGAGAATAGAGAACTTCATGGAGGAAAGCTCATTAGGAAGGACAAGTCAAAGGACACACATAAGAAACCTTTCTTCAAGAAGAATGCTATCAACAAGAAACCTCCAAGGATTGTGTTGCTTGCTCAAGAAGAATATTCATCCGGGGAAGAAGAAGAGCCCACAAATGAAGTTGCCGCCATTGCTATTGCTTCTTCATCATCTCCTTCTCTATTTGAATCCCCCAATGAGAATGTCTCTATCTCCTCCGCAAGATGCTTCATGGCTAAGACCACCGAGGTAACATGACCTTCATCTCCTAATTCAATGAGTAATATGGATGATGCTACTAGTCTTAAAATCAAAGAGGAAATAGTTGCTTTCGATCATTTTATCACTAACATGCAAGGTGAAACAAAGAAGCATGTTGAGACTCTTATGAGTCAATATGGTGAAGCTCAAGAAATGCTTGAGATAAAGGGTAAGATTGAAAGAGAGGATGCTATGGAAATTGCATCCCTAAAAGACAATCTTGAAGAAGAGCATGAGCTTAGAGTTTCTCTAGAGCAACAACTAGAATCCATAGAAGAATCAAATGATGTAATTGTTGCTAAACTCATTAAAGAACGTGACCATGCAATTGCTAAATACAAAGCATGTAAGAAGGAAAAGGTCGAGCTTGGTGTTGGTCATTCTAGACTAACCGAGGAGCTAGAGAAGCTCTCCAAGGCCTACAAAGCATTGGAGAGTGAACACTCTACCCTCACCAAGTCGTATGAACAACTTCAAGCTCAACAGCCTAAAAATGATATGCCTAGTTCCTCCACTCCTATTACTTGTGATCATGCAAATATCATTGAGGAAAATGCTAGGTTGAAGATCAATCTTGCTAAGGCCATCTCCCTAGGTAAAAAACCATTTGTCACTTCACAAAAAGGGAGAGTTGGTCTTGGTTTCGTTGAGGAAGAAAAGGAGAAAGAGAGCTTCATGAAGGATGCTAGAGCTCCTGATCAAATTAAGAAGGCCAATGCTACTAGTGCTCCTCAAGCAAAGAGGATCCCTCAAGCAAAGAAGAAGGTCAACATTGCTAGTGGTGGTGCCACAAGGGGCAAAACCGTTAGTGATGACTTTGCGGGAAAGACTAACCCTCACTACATTATCTTTGTTGATTATTATGGGGATGTCTATGCTAAGTTTGTTGGTCCTAGAGATGTACCCATTGCTCGTTCTATTTGGGTTCCTAAGACCCTTGTTGCTAACAAAAGAGGACCCATTGAAAAATGGGGACCTAAATCCAAGCAATGATTTCTTGTAGGACTATGCTTCCGGTGGGTCAAAATGGATGCTTGATAGTGGATGCACAAAACATATGACCGGAAGCAAGGAGTTGATGACGGAGTTGAGACCAAATCTAAATCAAGCAACCGTCACTTATGGAGATCGATCAAAATCCGAGGTATTGGGCTTTGGCAAGGTGGTAGTCGCTAAGGATATCACCTTAGCGAATGTCATGCTTGTCAAAGACCTTGGTTTTAATTTACTTTCCGTTCATGCACTTAATAAGATGGGTTACGCCGTCTTCTTTGATATTGATGTTGTGGTAATATTGTGGAGCAAGACTCTAAAGGTCGCTTTCGTTGGGTACGTCGAGGATGATTTGTTTGTGGTTGACTTTTCGAGGGAAACCACTTCAAATTCGATGTGCCTATTCGGAAAGGCCGACAAGGGTTGGTTGTGGCATCGCCGCCTAGCCCATGTCAATATGAGAACTTTGCAAAGTCTCCACAAGGGTGGCCACATTCTCGGACTAAAAGAAGATGTCTCTTTTGCCAAAGATCGTGTTTGTAGGGCTTGTGTTGAAGGAAAGATGCATGATTCTCCCCACCCTTCTAAGACTATTATTTCTTCCAAGAGGATCTTGGAGCTCCTCCACGTGGATCTTTTTGGAGCCGTTCCCGAAGCAAGTCTAGGTGGGAAGAAGTATTGCTTGGTGATTGTTGATGACTATTCAAGATTTACTTGGGTTTATTTCTTCAAGTCGAAGAGTGAGACCCAACAAACCTTCATCGACTTCTCCATTGAAATGCAACGTCAACACAATGTCCCCATATTGGCAATTAGAAGTGATAATGGATCCGAGTTCAAGAACTACACCCTCAATGAGTTTCTTAGTGAAGAGGGCATTCGTCATCAATATTCCGCAACTTATACCCCTCAACAAAATGGTGTAGCCGAGAGGAAGAACCGGACTCTTATGGATATAGCAAGGTCCATGTTAGTGGAGTTTAAGACTCCGTTGACTTTTTGGGCGGAGGCTATTTCCACGGCTTGTCACTCCTCCAACCGGCTCTACTTCCGCAAAGGGTTGAACAAGACCCCTTATGAGATCCTCACCGGCAACAAACCTAACATCTCCTACTTCCGTGTCTTTAGTTGTAAGTGTTTCTATTTGATCAAAGGTTGTCGCTTAACTAAATTCGAATCTAAATCTCTAGAGGGTATATTTGTTGGTTACGGTGCCGAATCCCACACTTATAGAATCTATGATAAAGCCACACGGCGTATCATAGAATCTTGTAGTGTGGTGTTCGAGGAAAATAACGGCTCCCAAGTGGCGCAATTTCATGTTTCTGATGTAGATAATGTAATTCCTCGTGAAGCCATAAGAAGAATGGGTGTGGGATTTTTCCGCCCCATTGAGGAACCCCTTGTGGCGGATCGAGAAGGACAATGCTCTACTCAAGTGGAGCCTTCATCTACTCAAGAAAATCAAGCTAATGAAGAGCCTATTGCACCAACCCAAGAACAAGTTGAAGACCCTCAACCCCTTGATCAAGTTGCTATGCAAGAGCCCAACTCTCCTATCCATGATGCTAGCCATGATCAAGACCTTGCTCAATCATCTTCTTCTTCAAATGTTGAAGCCGCACCTAGTGAAGATCAAGGTCAACCTACCGGTCAAGACGGGGACTCGAATGATCAAGATGATCAAGTGATACCTCCAAGATGCAATGAGGATATCGAAGCCCGTAGTCGAGCTAGAGTTGCAAGAACCATGGAACTTCGTGAACTGTAACATCCCAAAATTTCAAAATTTCAAAAACATGCATTCATGCATCATCATCTTGCTGCATTGCATTTCAAATTATTTGTTTTGAGTTCTAAATTTAAATTTTGGAGTTAAAACATTTATTTTGACCTAATAGGGTTAGTTAAACCCTTGTTTTAAAATCAAATACTTTGAATTATTTTGTTGGCAAGCTAAGTGCCAAAGTGTTCTATATTTAACAAGCTTTCCAAAAAAGTATTTTATCAATTTTTTTCTGAAATGTTTTGGGGTGGTTTTGTTGTTTTTTTGGAAAAAAAGAAATTAGAAAAAGGTTTGTCAAAAAAAAGAGAGAGCAGCCCAACCAGGCCAGACCACAGCCGAACCGGCAAATCGGCCCAGCCGCGGCCCAGCAGCCAGCCCAGCGCCCTCTCCCCTCCTCCTTGCCACCGACGTGTGGGGCCCTTCCGTCAGCAGCGTCCTCAACCGCCCGTGGAGCTCTCCCGTCGCCCCGTCGATCTCCTCCGTCTTCAATCCGCACTCACGCGAGTGCTAACTGCAGCACCACCGTGCGCCTCTTATACCCCTCCCTCTCCTCTTCATTTTACCCCTCCACTCGTCACCCAATCGCCACCGGGCTGCCCATACTCGAGCTCGCATCACCGCCGTCGCCGTCGGCCGTTTTCGTCGATTCCGGTGAAGACCGGCGTCCCCGCGCCCTTTCTCCACTCCCTCTCTCTTTACTTTTCCGATGCACACCTTTTTGACAAGGTTCGGTCATGTCTTGTGCCTCAGATCGACGAGGACGTCCTCGACCACACCCGGGCCGCCGCCTTCCTCAACTCCGGCGAGGAATCGGAGGAGCACCGGAGCACCCCGTCGCGGTCCGCTTCGCCATAGGCACCGCCTCGTCCTCCTCTACCCAACGGTATAAAAAGCCCCTTCCCTATCCCCTTAGTTTCGCCGGAACGCGTGTCGCCGCCGTCGGGCACCGCGCGGGCTAGGGTTCCGGCGAGGCCGCGCCGCCTGCCTTTGGCTGTTTAGATCTGAGCCGTTCGATTTACATCCGACGGCCGCTGTTTTTTTCCTTAAACCGAACCGGTACGGTCCAGTCAGCGCACCCGTGGCAGCCTAGTCAGCACCCCAGCCACTCAGAGGCCGCCAAGTCAGATCCAGTCAGCGCCAGCGTGGAGAAGAAATTTTCTGGATTTATTTTAATCTGTCTGTTTTGCAGAAAAGCCCCTACATCTTAGATTTATCATATCTTTTTATCTACATGGCCAAATTCAAATATTTTTATATATTTGAAATCCTTAGAACCTGTAGAATCTTTCTGGCGTTTTAGTTTTCTGTTTTGACATGTTTAAATTTATTCAAATTTCAAATGTGTTGTTTGAGTAAATTTGGCATAACTTTAGTTTAAAAATACCTTTTTGAGTGAATCCAATTGGGTTAGTTTAGTTTTGAAGTCCTCTGTCCAGTAAGACCACTCCCATATTTTCTGTAATTATTTTGTTTAATAGTAATTTTAAATTAGTGTTTATTCCCTTTTTGGGAATTGTTTTGTGTTGTTATTATATTAAAAATTGTTTTAAATGCATTTTGACTTCATGCATGTTTCTAAAAACCAGAAAACAATAGTTAGTATTTTATTTATGATTTTAGATGCATTTCATGCATAGCATAATTTGTTGTATTGTTATTATTGTTTTATGTGTTTATGTGTGGCTTGTTTATTTTAATTAGATTATTCGGAGAGACCCGGGAATTCTAGCAATTGTTGCTCCTGCTCAACCTGTTTCCAAGGCAAGTGATGCTCAATGCATAATTTTCCCTAAGTATTTTGTCTATGCATGAGTAGCTATCTTTGAGTAGTATGCATTATAGGAGTACTACTACTATGCTATGCTATGAAATCCCAGAGTAGTGTAGCCACCCCTCTTATACCATGTTGTTGTAGTATCCTTTAACTTAGTAGAATTGCTTAGCCTTGCAAAGATGTTGTCTTGGTAAATGTTTTGAAAAATAACCAAGTTAAAGAACTACCTGGGTGTGTGGTTGGTTTAAGCATTTCCCCAGTTTTGGGAGTATAAAGTTGCTAGAAGAGGTTGATTCTCCAGTTTTGGAGTATGGATCACACTACCGACAACCACTCAGGATCAAAGAGATTTGAAGTTGCTCCAAGTTTAGATTGCTTCCCGTGCAGCCACTTGATAGATGGCCCCTATCTTGACTAAGTAGGGACTTTTCCCAAAAGGTCTCGTCTCAATCTTCTCCTTTCCTTTTCACTACATGAGGGTCAAGGACAGAATGGGTTGATTGAGTCTCGTGGTGAAAGTGCACAGCCTCTCGAGAGTGTCAAACTATGATCATAGCCGTGTCCCCGGTTACGGACAATTCTGAGCAGCTGGACAAGGATGACAATGGAAGAATCTCATCATGCCAACTTCTAAATAAAACTTGTTAGTAAACAACAATAAGTGACTCACCGGAGTTTACCGTGTGTAGTCACCTGACACACTGGAGTTTACCAAGTGTTGTCACGGTTATGCTGGAGTTTCCCAGTGTTACCACTTATTGAGTCAAAATGTTTTTATAGGATAAAACTTGCTTTACGCAAAGAGCCTTCAAAACTCCACCAGCCAGATATTCATATAGATGTTAGAAGTTTTCCTTTATGAGTCCACAAGTATCACTTGCCAGATCCATTCATATGGTTCTGACCAATTTTTGACTGCAACGCTTTTACTGTTGCAGGTTGTCTTGACGATTAGTGACGATTTGTAAGGATCGAATCAGGGTTTCGAGTCTTCAACCAACATGCTCGCCTGTGGCTGCATCGAGATGATGAGGACTCCATGCTTTATGTTATTTATTCCGCTGCAACTCTTTCAAAGCTAGCTTCGAGCTATGCACCTTGTAATGAATATTTATAACTTCTGGATCACTCGTGTAATAAATTGATACAATGTTATGGTATTCATCGTAAACTGTGTGTGCTAGCGATTCGATCCAGGGACTAGCACTATACACAGGGATCTTGCCTATTTTTAAGTGCAGGTCCGCTACATGAACATTTTCTTGAGAAGGTTATTGGTGATGTGAGAGGCAAAGTGTCCACCCGGAGGCAATTGGCAAACTTTAGTGATCATCAAGCTCATATTGCCATGGTGGAACCAAAGAAAGTGTCCGAAGCTCTTGAAGATCCGGATTGGTTGCAAGCTATGCATGAAGAACTCAACAATTTCGAGCGCAATAAAGTTTGGAAGCTTGTTGAGAAGCCAAAGGAGTGCCGCAATGTTATTGGCACAAAGTGGATTTTCAAGAACAAGCAAGATGAGCATGGCATGGTTGTGAGGAATAAGGCTAGATTGGTGTCTCAAGGGTACTCTAAAGTTGAAGGAATTGATTTTGGAGAGACCTATGCTCCCGTGGCTCGCCTTGAGTCCATCCGTATCCTTCTTGCTTACGCATCCCGTTATAACTTTAACTTGCAACAAATGGATGTTAAAAGTGCCTTTCTTAATGGTCCCTTAAAGGAGTTGGTGTTCGTTAAGCAACCCCCGGGGTTCGAGGACCCCAACTTCCCTAACCATGTCTACAAGCTTGATAAGGAGCTCTATGGACTTAAACAAGCACCACGTGCGTGGTATGAGCACCTTAGAGAGTTATTGTTAGACCGTGGATTTGAAGTTGGGCAAATTGATCCCACTATTTTTACTAAGAGGGTTAAAGGGGAGCTTTTCGTATGCCAACTATATGTTGATGATATTATATTTGGCTCGTCTAACAAAGCTTTTAATGATGAATTTTCAAAGCTTATGACCGATAGGTTTGAGATGTCTATGATGGGCGAGTTGAAGTTCTTCCTTAGATTTGAGATCAAGCAATTGAGAGGAGTGACTTTCGTTAGCCAAGCAAAGTATATTCAAGACATGCTCAAGAGGTTTAATATGGCCGATGCTAAGGAGAAGAAGACACCTATGGATACCAAATGCCATCTACAACTTAACCCAAAGGGTATAGATGTGGATCAAAAGCTCTACCGCTCCATGATAGGTTCGTTGCTTTACCTTTGTGCATCTAGACCCAATATTGTGTTGAGTGTAGGTGTGTGTGCAAGGTATCAAGCGGCTCCTAAGGAAAGCCACATGTTGGCGGTCAAGAGAATCCTACGATATTTAGTTCATACCCCAAGGTTTGGTTTGTGGTACCCAAGGGATTCTTCTTTCACTCTTCGTGGGTTCACGGATTCGGATTGGGCCGGTGATCAAGATGATAGGAAATCAACTTCCGGGGCTTGCCAATTCCTTGGTAGGTCCTTGGTGAGTTGGTCTTCTAAGAAGCAAAATTGTATTTCTCTCTCCACCGCCGAAGCCGAGTATGTGGCCGCTGCTAGTGCATGCACTCAATTGTTATGGATGAGGCAAACTTTGAAGGAATACGGTGTCAATTGTGACAAAGTGCCTCTTTTGTGTGACAATGAGAGTGCTATCAAGATCGCCTACAACCCGGTGCAACACTCAAGGACCAAGCATATTGAGATTCGTCATCATTTCATTCGAGATCATGTTGCCCGTGGAGACATTGAGCTAGCATATGTGCCAACCAAAGACCAACTTGCCGATATTTTCACGAAGCCACTTGATGAAGCAAGGTTCACTTATTTGAGGAATGAGCTAAATATCGTGGATTCAAGGAGCTTGGCTTGACCATCTTGCATATACACCTATAGTTTCAACTTCTATCTTGGTTTAGGTGTAGGCATGGATTTAGGGGGAGTGTTGTCCTAACTATTGGGCTCTCCCTCCCCCCATTATGCCTATATTAATGAATGCATTTGTCTACTCTATATTCAATTTCATGAATTGTGAGCTTAAAATGTTGAGTTTTGAGTGAGAACCCAAGATACATCTTCGCGGTGTCTCACTCTTTCATACTCATATATGGTGGCTTCGGCCACCGAACTCCTCATGTGAGGAGTTGGCATTTTTTTTTGGTTCTTCGTGTGGAATGATTTGTGAATTTAGTTGTTTGCCTCGTTTTTCATCATGTCTATCATGCTTGCATTCCCCTTGTGTCACTCATGGAGCTATTGTCAAATCAAGCAAGATATTTCAAGTCAAGAATGATCAAGAAATTCTTTCAAGTCAAGGATGATCAAGTTTTGTTTTGAAAGTCAAAGGAAGGTCATGGTTGGGCAGTTTTCAAGGAAAGATGTGCTTGGTGTCTGGGAGGCCGGCCTGGCCGGGGCTGAGGCCGGACGGCTCGGTTGGGTGGCCGGCCTTCCCCTGCGCGAGGCCGGGCTGTGGCCGGGCTGGGGCCGGTCCCCTCGGGCGCCTGGCCGGCCTCCACGCTTCGCTTGGCTGGGTCCAGGCCGGGCTCTGGCCGGCCGGCTCGGGCACCTACCCGGCCAGGCCGGGGCTAGGCCGGGGCTAGGCCGTGTCGAGGCCGGCTCGCCAGATTCAGTTTTCCCTTGTTTTTTACCGGTCGGGATCCACTTTTCCCCTTCTTCCACCTCCCTCCCCCCACGAAAACTGCTCCCCCTCCATTGTTGCCCTATCTCCTCCACCTCTCTCCTCCTCCATTGCTCCACTCCCCCACCCCTTGTTGCTCCATATTTGAGAGATCCTCTCCCGATCTACGTTTCCATCCAAAAGAAATCCTCCTTGGTGAAGCTTTTGGGGAGATCCCCTCTCTTGTTGGTGTTGTTGGTGCTTTGCAATTTTGGATAAGGAAGGACGGCAAGTTCAAGCACGGTCAAGGGCAAGAACAAGAAGGTGCCTGCCACTAAGGAAAGGGCTGAGTTTGTGGTCAACCCGGATGAACCGGTGCATGATAATTGGGGTAAGCTTCCCCCATATGAGTTTCAACATGATCGTCTTGAGTTTAATCCATATGCTTTTGGTCAGCGCACTACTAGCGATGATAGATTCTATTGCAAGATGCATGAGGTAGTTTATCATAATGTGGTTTGCGCCCTCAAGAATCCTTATGTGCCCCAATTTCACTTTGATTTGGAGATGTTAAGAAAATCTAAGCCCGATGTGATGGAGCTCATGGACTATCATGGCATTAGTTTGCTTATGAATTGTGACATCCCTTTTTCACCGGAATTGCTTCGGGAATTTTATGCCACCGTCTATTTTTTGGAAGAGAAACCTAGAACCATGTTTTGGATGAGTGGTGGTGTCAAATGTGAAGCCACACTTGCTGAGTTTGGTGAACTCTTTGGTCTTGAGGAGCTACCGTTTTTTCCGCTCTCCTACCTCCGTATCCATGTTGATGCAAGCAAGGTTATGAAGGCCCGTGCAGGAATTGCTCATTGCTACGCTCCCGGGGATGGACTTCTTCACTCTCCTCGGGTCGCTTTCTTCACCCCCTTTTGGAAGGATGTCCATTTTATTTTGAGGAACACCATACACGTCAAGTATGGGGAGAAGGGTGAGGTTCGCGGTTGGATGAACAATCTTTTATATCACATTGAGAGATCTATGAGGATAGGGAAGAAAATGGATGTTTTGGACTACATGTGGCAAGAGATGCACAACGTGGTTTGTTCAAAGAAGGTTCCCATATATGGTTCATACATTCAAAAGCTCATCAACACCAAGCTTGATCAAGAAATTCAGATCACCTACTATGAGTTCGTCAAGCCCTCTCTTCATGTCCTTGGTAGCTATGAAGTGGAAGAGGAAGAGGATGGGGAAGATAATGTTGCTCCGGTTGCCCCTTCTAGAAGCAAGCGTGCTCGCCGCACTTCATCTGACAATGCGGGCACATCTCAAGTTGATCCACAAGTTGAAGCTCAAGTTGATCCACAAGTTGAAGCTCCAGTTGAACCTCAAGTTCAAGCGCCAAAGAAGAAGCACCTCATCAAGTCTATTTTTCAGAAAATGAACTGCTTCATGATTGATAAGCAAGATAAGGACTACAAGCTATATACCAAGCAAAAGAAATACAACCGCAATCAACGTGAGATTATGAAGAAGCTTGAGTTGCCTTTCCCCGACAGCTCCGAGGAAGTCTCAGAAAACACCTATAAGTCCAAGAACACGTATTGGCTTGGCGATGATGCCTCCTCTCTTGGTCCCTATTGGCCGGGAAATGTTGATGCTTCGAGCTCCGGACAGGCTCTTGGTGATGATGCAGCAGCTAGAGATGATGGCTTTGGCCATGACGGCTCCTTCGAGTGATCACCCGGACGTTTCTCTCCACTTTCCTCCTTTTTGGTGTCTTGATGCCAAAGGGGGAGAAAGTCTCCGGGGATTTGCATTCATGTTTAGCATGCATTTCTATTTGCTTCTTTGGATTTGCATTTGGTTTAGTTGAAGTTGAACTCTATTTGCTTATGTTCGTGGACCTCGGTATCTTTATTGTATGCGATGCTAAATTATTGTAAGAGACTATGGATTTCGGTATTCGGATCTATCTATGGTTGATCTATCTATGGTTGAGTCTACATTAATATTGTGTTGGAATATAATTGTCAACATCACTTGACACAAGGTATGATACTTCTCTCATAATCTCAACCAAGATGGATGTGTCTCTTTTGTGTGTATATCATGTTGATTATATCTTGTTGGGTATGTTTCCACTCTTATGTGTGTATTTGCATTTCAAGGAAAATAAAAGATGTGCACATATTTAGGGGGAGCCCTTTCCATTTTGTTACTCATGATCTAGTGTGATGTTTTTATTGCAAATCCGAGTGTTGTCATCTAACACAAAAAATGGGGAGATTGAAAGAACATTTGCCTTTCCCTCTATGTTTTGTGTGTTAGATAACAACACTTGTGATATTTTGATATATTGCTAAGTGTGGCAGAGTTGAAATTCTATTGTTGGAATACAAAAGGAGGAAGTTTTTTTATGGACACTGTCTAGCCGGCCAGGCCGGGTCCAGGCCGGCCCCAGGCCGGGTGGCTCGGCCACCCTGCCGGCCTCCTGCGTCGCCTCCAGGCCGGGTGGCTCGGCCACCCTGCCGGCCTCCTGCGTCGCCTCCAGGCCGGGGCCAGGCCGGCTCCCGGCCGGCTGCTTCGGACACCCTGCCGGCCCAGGGCCAGCCCCGGCCGGGCTCAGGTCGGCCACTCTGCTGTGGCCAGATCTGGCAGGCCGGCCAGGCCGGCTCTAGGCCGGGCTTGGGCCGGCCACTCTGCGCACTGTTTTTTTTGTCTCCAACGGCTCAATTATTGGGAGGGGTATTTATACCCCTTCCCCTACCTTCAGCCAGCCAGCAAGCTCAACATTAAAGACCATCATTATTGCAAGCTCAAATTCGATAGATCTCCCAATCCCTCCACTCAAATTCGTCGATCTTCGGAGGATTGAAGGAGAAGGCCCCGATCTACATCTTCACCAAGCCGTTCTTCATTTCCCCCTCTTTCTCTTGAGGGATCTTGTTTCTAGGGTTAGCATTGTGTTACCCTAGAATCTCTTGCTCACTTCTTGTTGTAATTCTTACAGACTTGTGATTTGGGAGCCCCCAATTAAGTTGTGGGTGTCTGCCCCAATACCGTTGTAAGGGCTCCGGATTCCGCCTTGAAGGACTCCGATAGTGGAAGGTGAACCAAGCCTTTGTGGCGAAGTTCATCGGAAAATAGGGTGAGGCCTTCATGGCGTTGAGTAGGCCTTTGTGGCGAACTCACACTTCTCCAAGAGACGTACTCCCTTAACAAGGAGGAACTCGGGAATACACCCTTGTCTCCGCGGGCTTCCCCTTTCGGTTACCTCTTTCCCTTTGTATCTTTTACTCGTATCGTTAATTGCCTAGTTGTTTAGTTTGCTTCTCATATAGGTAAATTCACCATAGTTGCATATCTAGATAATTTACCTTTGTGTTAAGCCTTAAATTGAAAAAGAATTAAAAATTGGTGTAGCACCTATTCACCACCCCCCCTCTAGGTGCCCATATGATCCTTTCAACGGCGCCAGAAAACTGCTTGATGGTAGATATTGATAAGTTGGGTGGTGCCCCAAGCGAAGGCAGAATTGTAGCTAGTAGCAGTTTTCCCTCGTTTAACGAACCGAGGTTTATCGAACCAGTAGGACTTTGAAATCAACAACGAGGTTAATGTTGAAGATCTCTGGCGCTTGACCTTCAACAGACGTGGACCTGCACACACTCAACCAAAATACTTTGCCCCCAACGGCGGAAAGGTTGTCAATCTTTCCGGTCTCGTAGAAAACAAAGCGGTTAATTGTATGATGAAATAGATAAAATATGAAAAGTGACCAGAGGAGTAATGATGATTAAAAGCAAGTAAATGAGGTTATAAACAATGTAAAAAGCTGGACCGGGGGCCATGGGTTCACTAGTGGAGTCTCTCAAGTAAATAAAATATGCATGTGATGGGTGAACGAATTACAGCTACGCAATTGACAAGATCATGACACAAACCCAATTTATCTATGAAAAAAAGGACATGATAATATTTATGTAGGCATCACGACAAGGAACAAAGACCGTTGAGTCCAACTGTATCTTTGTCTAAAAAGTCCATTGTGGGATCGCTATCCAGCCTGTCACCCAACGGTATTAAGTTGCAAGCAACAGACAATTGCATTAAGTAAAGTGCATGAAGTAAGAAATACTAATATCAAAAGAGACATTAACACCGCTGTTTTACTCTTAGTAGCAACAGCACACCCTCGCCCTTAGACGTTCTGTCACTCGTGCCAGGAACAAAGGGGCATGAACCCACTATCTAGCATAAATACCCTCTCTTGGAGATACACACAATCACTTGGCCAAAGTAACTACGCACATCGGAGAGCATGCAAGAACATAAATTACTCATATAAGAATCATGCACAATTTGAACATAACTTCATAATACATTGGATCCCAGCAAACACATCACATAGCATTACAATAATCGATCTTGATCATGTTAGGCAGCTCACAAGATCATAAGACATGAAGCACAAGAGAGAGAGACTACCAACTAGCTACTGCCATGGACCCGTAGTCCAAGGTGAGACTACTCACAAATCATCTCGGAGGAAGGCATGGCGATGAAGAGCCCTCCGGGATCGATCTCCCCTTCGGCAGAGTGCCGGGATCAGCTTCAGATTGGACCCCGAACTAGGGTTTTCGGTGACGGCGCGTCGGGGTCGAGTTTCTGGAAAATAATGGCCGCCTCGACGTTTTTAGGTTAAAAGGGATTTATAGGCGTCGGAGGGGGCCGAGGGGACACCCCGGGAGCAGGGCAGGTCCCACCCGCGGGTCCAGGTGGGGCCGCGGCAGCAGGCCGCCCCTGCCCTGTGAGTGGCCCCCCCCAGGCTGCCCTTTGGTCCACAGGTGTCTTCCGTCGCATAAAAAATCTCCGTAAATTTTCAGCGCAATCCGACGATATTTCCTGTGGTGGACTTTCTGAAATACAAAAACAGCAAAAATAGGAAACTGGCACTAGGCATCTTGTCAATAGGTTAGTCCGACAAAATGCATAAAAACGATATAAATGACAGTAAAAACATGTGACAATATCACAAAACTAGCATGGATCACTCAAAAATTATAGATACGTTTGAGACGTATCAAATACCAACATATCCTCCAACCATTATTCTTGTACTGGGTTATCAACTCAATGTTTCACCTATTTCTCACAAGCAGATGAACCTTTCTTCTCTTGTTCCATTTTGAACTCTTTCAAAATCTTACTTAGGTTAAACATCCTGACACAACGCTTTATCAAACATATCTATCCTCCATAGATACATCCATCTCCATGGATATTTGACGTTCAAACTAACTTCATAAGTTATACGTTGGTTCCTAACTCATTTACAACATTTATGAAATCTCCATTTCACTCAAACAAGATGTTGTAAACTCCCACTCAAATATACACCATACACATATTAAATTGTGAAACCACTTTGGCTCCCACTCAGAAATATGTTATTCTTATATTTGACCATGATTTAACTAGCTCCCACTCAAACATATGTCTCCACATATTTTGATCATGGAATATAGTCTTTGCTCTAACTTAACATATGTCACCACATATCTTAATTAGATCTCACTCAGTTTCTTATGCAATTTCTCGATATTTTGGACACCTCCAAAATCTTAATTAACTTTTAAATCGAGAACTCATATACGAACACTAGTACTCTACTAGCTTTAAGTTTATTTATTCTCTACAAAACTCCTTTTGAGGAATAAATATGTGAAACATCATTTTCACAAAATCAAGCAACAATTACTTTGTGATTTAAACTTAACATCAAATGACTCTTAGTCACTTTTGTATTTAAGGCTTCTATTTCTTCTTTGTAGTTTCGTAGGTATGTCTTGTTTCTGAAACATGACAAGTAAATCATGAATATTATTTTGTAACCTGACAAAATTTTATATTCTTGAATCCTACTTTTCTTTAGACAAGCTAAACCGAAATTCAATGATCACCATCATTAATTCCTTTATGTGTCAAGTTTCAACCAACATAGCACTTTACATATGTGCCACTCGATACATAAACAAGCAAGGTTTTAGCTTTTCCATTTTATTCCATCAATTCTTTTTATCAGTGAAACCTTTTCACGATAAACCACTAAAACACTTAGCACAACCAACAAATTGGTTTGCCCCTTTTAGTCTCATATTGTGGAATCACATTCATAGTCATACTTATGAATATACTACAACATTATTCGCAATAGTCTCTAATTATCTCATAATTAATGAAACCACCTTTTCTCATAACTCATATGAAAAATAATGCGAATCATACATAGACCCTTATTTATAAAACAGAGTGTTTATCAAATAAATCTAAATGCTATTATTAAACCCCCGAAATAAAACCCTTCTTTGAGACCACACAATATCAAATAGTGTGTGATTACAATATCTTAGGACATATCAAACGCCTTTGAAATATTCCATACATTGTAATTTGTGATAACACTTCTCACAAGTCCACATACCAACATATAACTCAAATATTTTGTCTCTTTTGATCAAATAAAAAAGACTCAATTTTCTTGTTAACTTAATATCCTAAACTCCAGAATTTTATTTGATCTCATCAAATATCATAACTCGAACAAATACATATATTTACTCATATCATTTATAATGGAGCGCACAAAATAATGACATCTCACATTTGCTGAAAATACAACCAACACTTGTGTTTATCTTCGGCAACTCATGACACACTTCCAAAGGGTGGCATTTTTATTCACACTACTTCAAAATAAGGCGCATGTGTTAAACATCAAAATGTTCTTCACAATACTTTAGCATGAATAATATGTCATTATTAAGTTTTAGATATCTTTTAGTATGTTTCTTATTTATAAATGTTCAACCAATTTATCATCTAGATTATAATAAGAATAATACACTTATAATCGAAACTTGTGATTTGCAAAAAGAATTACTCATGAAAATAGAACAACCATTGTCTTTAACATGAATAACCGTCTCACATAAGCAAGACACACTAATCAAAATCACATTTACTTCGATTACAAAACTTATTCAAATCCTCTAATCAAAACGATAAATGTAGAGACAGATCGTTGCCAGCATCAACTCCTTGATTGCCACCATTCCGCAACGTCTTCCCATATCCTTTATGCAAATCTCAAGCAGCAGGTTCTATTTTCATAAAACAGAATGAGTACCAAGTACTTATTGAAACCGCCACAGTTGCAATTTGGACTTAAACACTCATAACTTGTATATCAATATATATTTTCTGCATTGTGAACTTCTCTTGCTATGGGTTCCACTTTGACATGACACAGCCGAGATACAAACACATAGAAAGTGATCAAATCCCTTCCCATGACATAGTCTCCGACATAATTCTTGAAGCTGGGGAGAAGCTAGCGTATCACCCCATCTATCGCGAAACCGTCATTCATCTCGTGGTTCCAAACAAGCACTAGACGATGATGTATCTCATGCATTATCCTCAGGTGTTGTTCCAAGCAAGTGTTCTCTTCCATCTTGAGTGAAAGAAAACCGTTCACACATTCGAACCTTACAATTCTAACTTGTGCTGAAAATCTATTTTTCAGCTCACCAACAATCTCCATTGCAGTCAAGTTCTTGAATTGTCTACTTAGGTCAGAATTCATGAAGGTGCACATCATCCACTTGACTTTCAAGTAGGTGGTTCAAAACCACTCCATGTACTCTTCATAGCTTGCAGAAATGTTTGGGCATTCTTCTAATGGTTCATCTAACACGTAGAGCTCAGCATTGGTGTGTAGGACTTCTTTAAGACGCAGGTACTACTCAACAAATTTGACCCATCGAGACGCAGTTTTCAGCAACGAACAAACTACCGTAGTGTCGACCATGATCTACAAGGATTTTGCAAAGACATCTAGGACTTTTGTTTATGATAATTTTAGTTCATCTTAATCAAAATTACTACATGAACTCCCACTAAACTCAACATCTCTCAGGTTGTTTTAGTGACACACGATCCAAATCCACTACACCACGACCGATCATCACGTGAGATGATGTAGCTTCAATGGTGAACATCACCATGTTGATCATATCGTCCATATGACTCGTGTTTAACCTTTCGGTTCTTGTGTTCCGAGGCCATGTCTGTACATGCTAGGCTCGTCAAGGAAACCGTAGTATTTCCACGTGTGTAAATCTGGCTTACACCCATTGTATGCGAACGTAGAGTCTATCACACCCGATCATCACGTGGTGTCTCAAAACGACGAAATTTTGCAATAGCGCATACTAGGGAAGAACACATCTTGATATTAACATGCGAGATCACCTTATCATGCTACCGTCACGATCAAATCTAAGCAAGCAATAAGGTGCATAAAATGATTAACATCACATGCAATTTCAAAAAATTGTGATATGATATGGCCTTTCTTCTTGTGCCTTTGATCTCCATCTCCAAAGCACCGGCATGATCTCCATCATCAAAACACCGGCATGATCTCCATCATTGTGGTGCCACCATCATGGTTGTGTCCATCAACTATTGCAACTACTACTAGTTCTACTCTTAGCAATAAAGTAAAGCAAATTACATGGTGATTCAATGACACGCAGGTCACATAAAATAATAGACAACCATATGGCTCCTGCCGGTTGCCGTACTCATCGACATGCAAGTCGTGAAAGATTACAAACATGATCATTGCATACATTATCAAAAATCACACATTGGCCATACCACATCACATGACCCCCTGCAAAAACAAGTTAGACGTCCTCTACTTTGTTTATGCAATTTTTACGTGGCTTGGGTCAATGAGATAGAACCGTTCTAATCTACGCAAAAACCACAACGGTGATATAGAAGTTGCTTATTTACTCATCCTTTTAAAAGGCCTCCCATTGAAAATCGCATCTCACCATAGCTAGAGAAACAGACACCCGCCAGTCACTTATGCAATACAAGTTGCATGTCAATCGTGGAACCAGTCTCTCATGCGTGGACGAGTAAAGTTGGTCCGGGCCGCTTCAATCCAACCATCCAATAAGATACGAAGTACACGCGAGAAGGTAGCAACAAAAACATCAACGCCCACAACTCCTTGTGTTCTAATCGCACCAACATCTACGAATAGATCTAGGCTCTGATACCACTGAAGGGGTCGTTGCATAGAAAACAAAAAAAATTCCTACAGAACAAGCAGAAGAAACCCCACGGATCTAGATCTATTAGACGAAGGTAGCGAAGATGAGATCCAATCTCTTACCCTCAAAGAACGAACAAACGTGTTTTGTCGGTGCAGGGGTTGGCTAGTCGATCCCCGCAACTAGACTCATCTAGTCGCGAGGAGATGTATTTCCTCGAAGATCCAATCCGATGAAGCGCCGCAACGAGCAGCACCTCCGCGGTATCCACACGTACGGCTCGATGTAGACTCCGCCTTCTTGATCCCGCAAGCAAGGAGGGAGTGGCTAGATAGATCTCGGCACCACGACGGTTGTGGTGGCGTTGATGGTGTAGATCTCCATGAGCATGGCTTCGCCTAAGCCATGGCATGAAGAGGGAAAGGAGGAGGTGGCGCAGCAGCAGCCCTACAGCTAGGGGTGGTGCGGCAAGGGTGGAGGTGGAGATTGCAGCAGCCCTCCGGGAGGGGTGGCGCAAGAGGTGGAGGCTAGGGGAAGAGGGGGGCGGCGGCTAGGGCTTTGCTCCATTCGGGCTTGTGCCGCACCCCCCCACCCCTATATATAGGTGGCGGCTAGGGCAAGGGGTGGGGCGCCCCATCTAGGGCCGGCTGCCCTTGGGTGCCTTGCCCCCCAAGCAAAAACCCTAGGGTTTGGGGCGCCTCCCCTTGGGCCCCTTTGGGCCTAGCCGCATGGGCTTAGGGAATTGGTGCGGCTAGCCCACAAGGCTGCTGCACCACCCCTATAGTCCATGTGGGCCCCATACTCCTATGGGCCCCACTTCTAGACTCCTCTAGAACCTTCTAGACCCTTCTGGTACCTTACCGAAAAATTCCGGAACCTTTCCGACACCTCCGGAACCCACTTTTCTTATATGAATCTTATTCTCCGGACTCTTCCGAATCTCCTCGTCATGTCTAGGATCCCATCCGAGATTTCGAATCACCATTCATTCATACCATTAATAATCTCATTGCTAACCCTAGCTACATCGGAGCGTTAAGTGTGTGACCCTACGGGTTCGAGAACATGTAGACATGATCAAATCAATAATCAATAGCGGGACCGGGATGCCCATATTGACTCCTACATATTCAACGAAGTTCTTTATCGATTGAACCACGATGCCGGAGATTCTTAATCTCGTATACGATTCCCTTTGTCTCACCGATATTTAACTTGCCCGAGATTTGATCGTCGATATCTCCATATCTAGTTTCATCTCGTTACCTGGCAAGTTCTCTTTACTCATCCATAATATAGGATCTTCGTGATTAACACTTAATCACATGGTTGCAACATTTATGATGCTATATTACCGAGAGGGCCCAGAGATATCTTTTCCGTCACAAGGAAGGACAAATCCCACTCTTGATTCATGTCACCCAACAAATACCATCGGAGATACCTGAAAGCCACCTTTATAATCACCCAGTTACGAAGTTACATTTGATGTCCACAAAGTATTCCTCCGGTAAACAGGAGTGACATAATCTCATGGTCTAAGGAAACTATACTTGGCATATACAAAAGCGTTGACAATGAAACTGTATGACACGATCAATTGCAACTCTTTTATTATTGGGTCTTCTCCATCACATCATTACTCCTAATAATATGACTCCGTTATCAAGTGACTATAACAAGTCCATGGTTAGGAAACTCTAACCATCTCTTGACTAACGAACCAGTCTGGTAGAGGCTTACTAGGGACAACTGGTTGTTTATTTTTCACACATGTATTATGTTTCCAGTTAATACAATTATAGCATGGAGAATAAACTATTATCATAAACATGAATATGCTAATAAACCATTTTATTATTGCCTCTAGGGCATATTCCCAACACCCTGGGCGCAGCCCACAGGGCACAGACGGGCTTGGCCCGCCGCCCAGGGGTACCCGCGGCCGCCGACCGTCCCTTACCCCCGGGACTCGCCTCCCCGAGGGGTTTTGCCTATAAATTAAGTCTCGGAGGAAAAACCCTAACCCCCGAAGGATTTTCCCAAATACGATACAGAGCTCCACCACCATCGCTGACAAGTTTCGGGGGTTCAGAAGGTCCTGTTCCGGCACCCTGCCAGGACGGGGATCGACCGCCGGAGCCATCTCCATCAACATTGCTGCTTCCCGTGATGAGGAGGGAGTAGTCCCTCACCGGGGCTGAGGCTTATACAAGTAGCTATGTGGTTATCTCTCTCTCTCTCCCATGATGTGATCTTCATTGTGATCATGAGCTTTGTTAGTATAGTTGAATACATGATGTTTCCCTATGTGTAATGGATATGATTTTGCTCAAGTGATGTTATTTAGTACAATTTACGGAGTCACCATTGTGATCACGGTATCTCGGTGACAGTGTGGGTGCCGTGTGTGACTCTATGGATAATAGATTGGAAGGATCTTCATCATGAGTTTGTTCTTTATTATTGTTGTATTGAATAGATCATGAGGTTTCTTGATGCTTGTGTTATTGAAGAAAGAGACTATTCAAGAAATAGGTTGTGGTGTTTGTTAGTACTACCTTTGGATGCGGATAGTGACAGCATGAAGTGTCCATAGATGTGGAATACGAACTTTAAGGTGTGCTTTTCGTAGCCCTACGCAATTCTCATCCTATTTGATCCACGAAAGAATGATCTCCGAGTAACGTCTATCATGCATGTATTTTTGTGGGAACTATCATGTGTTTAATTATGTTAATGATGTTGAGATTAGTCACTAGTGAAAGTATGAAGCCTGGGCCTTGTTTCCAAGCATTGATACACCATTGTAGTCACATTTTTCACTTGTTCGCTTGCTGCCATTTTTATTACATAATTATAAAACCTTGTTTTACCATCCATATTGCACATATTTTAATATCTCTTCGCCGAACTAGTGCACATATACAACTGACAATTGTATTAGGTGTGTTGGGGACACAAGAGACTTCTTGTATCTTAATTGCAGGGTTGCTTGAGAGAGGATACATTCACCTTACACCTCCCTAAGATCGATAAACCTTGGATTACTCACTTAAGGGAAATTTGCTGCTGTCCTACAAACCTCTGTGCTTGGAGGCCCAACAAGTCTACAAGAATAGAAGCGTGTAGTAGACATCAATGAACTACAATTTGTTCGTTCATCTTCTGAATCAGAAATTGACATCACTATTGTTGAGTTTCTAGATAAATAATTTGTACTATATATATTGTTGCTTCTTAGGATGTTGATTTTAGGCTTCTAAACAGTTTGAGAACAATTTTTATATTTGGTTATGCATATATTGTTCCTTTATTTTTGTTGAAATCAATTATTTTTACACTATAACTGTTATTTTTTTCAAAATGATATTTTAATATAGCAGGCTATTAGCACGTTATAGCGTGCATAGCATCTCGAGGAGGCTGTTGCTATTTCTTGTAGCACGCTATTTTTTATCTTTGTGAGAACACGCATTTTAGACTAACGTAAGGGTAGAGGATTGGTATGTGCATTGCATCGTACATGTGAAAATCTGCTAAATTAAAAAGCTTTTTCAGCAACTACGATAAGGTGATCAAAGTTCTGCTAGATTGATTAGTTAGAGTTTAGTGCGCTAGATTTAACAATGACCTTCGTATATTAAGTTTTGGGTGAGATCAGAGTTCAAATTCAAATTTCAAAAATTTAAAACAAGACATGAGGGCATGAAGACATCATCATTAAAATTCAAATGAATATTGAAATTCATTTCAACTATAGATAAAGAATATACAATACAAAGGTAAATGACAATATCCAAGATTTTGGACAATAATAAAAGAATATATGTATTCATATATATCCTTTACATTTGGAATAATACAATTTCCAAAAGGACAATTAAAAAGAAATAAAAATAAAGACCTAGACAACAATTAATCTTTATCTTGTACCTACAAAACAAACACAAATACAAAAATTATGATTAAAATATTACCATCATGTGACGAGGCATTGTTTTGGTATCTGGCTATTTGGAAGACACTAAGAACTAGTCTTAGTTTCCAAATGGTTATTACAGGGCTTCCTTTTTTCAAGCCGGTCCATATAATCATAATAAAAGGACAAATGGATCATTGAGTCATAAAGCAACATCAGAGGCAACAAGTGTTGATGCAATATTTGAGAAGGCAACCGAGGAAACAAGGAGAAGATCACTCGTGAACAAAATAAAAGGTACAAATGGGCTACTACACGTTCACTAATTAATAAGCACCACCCTATGTGCCTGATATGTTTATTTCTAAGATTCTAACAACGGCGAAAGAGATACAAGGAGCTAAACACAGAGATAAAGGAATGCCGAGAAGGCTACAACAATGGCTACAACAACACAGGACAAAGGAACACGACAAGAGCCTAACGCAAACAATACTGAGTGTTGTTTTATTGTGATCCAAACTCATATAAATAGCATTAAATTCTGCCTCTGCTTCGCTTCGGCACAGCCGGTACGGATCGCTAACGATCTAGGTTTAGGTCACCACCCCCTTTTTATACCTCTTTTAAGCCGCCGGTTTGAGACAAGTCACAAGTTGTAAATTCCCGGCGTTTGTAACGTCACCAGATTACAGTGAAGATTTGCTGGCTGGCGCCCGTGGTTTTTTCTCTTCCTCATTGGAAGGGGTTTTCACGTTAAAATCTCATGTACTCCTTGGTTGATCTTGTTTCGTTCATCGTTTATTTTCCTATCGTGTATAACACAGAGGAGGGTCAGCACTTGATGGACAAGCACAACTGTCGGGTCAAAGCTCACCATAGAGATCGGGCGCACCCACAAACACTTCACACCATCGAGCACACTACACCAACTCAGGCAACGGTCACAGGAGCACACCGCCCACACACTGCAGCTGGCAAGCCTCAACAAAAAAGATCAAACAAAGGAACACCGAGGGTGCAAGACAAGAAGAAAATTGTGCTGAAGAGAGCACCACGAAGACCGAATAAGCACCGTAACCTCCGCCACTCAACCTTCGAGAGACGCACACTGTGGAGTCCAGTGTGGCATCATCAAGACGAACATGACGTCAAAGCGCCGCCACCGCCCGATCCAAGATCATGAGTCTTCACCCCGAATCATGTAGGAGTGATGACCCACAAGTATAGGGGATCTATCGTAGTCTTTTCGATAAGTAAGAGTGTCGAACCCAACGAGGAGCAGAAGGTATTGACAAGTAGTTTTCAGCAAGGTTTCACTGCAAGCACTAAAAGAGAAATGTTTTTGGATTTTTGATTTAAAGAACAAATGAAGAACAAGTAAATAAAAGAGTGCTACAATAATTGCAGCAAATAGCCCAATCCTTTTAAGCTCAAAGGACAGGCCGGTTGTGTTACTTATGAAGATTAAAACGTTCTCGAGGACACATGGGAATTTCTGCCTAGCCAGTTTCATTGCACGCCGGTGATTAACCTTCAATGTTTTAATAAAGTGTTGTGTGGGTGGACCTATGCTAATGCACCGCCCTTACTTGGAAAAATACATACTTGTGATTAAAACCCTTGCAAGCATCCGCAACTACAAGAAAGTAATTAAGATAAAAAACCTAACCACAGCCTTAAACTCCGAGACCCTACGCTCCCTAGTGCACTAGTTCACAAATTGGGGTTTAGGTTTCTGTCACTCCTGCAACCCTACCATAAGCAAACTAAATAAAATATGCATTCCCCTAGGCCTTTTGAAAGCTGAAGTATCATGTAGTCGACATTCACACGATACCACTAGAGGAATAACAGCACAACATAAATCAAACCATTAAATATTACTCAACATTATGCAATTACTAGCAACTAGGCTTTCCCCATGTCCTCAAGAACCAAACGAACTACTCACAAGAAATCATATAGATCATTATCAGAGGTGATATGACTAAGGGTAACAATCTGATCGTAAAGATAATTCACCGATAAAACTCTCAAGCATCAACTACAAGTGGTAATCAATACACGGGATACGATTCCAATGAACTAATAACAAAACAATGACGATTGCTACAGCGGGATGAGATGGGACGGTGACGGTGATGATGGTGCTGATGATGGAGATGGTGTTGATGATGATCCCGATGATGCTTGGCGTGATGGCGATGACGATGGCAGCGATTCCCCCCTCCAGGAGGGAAATTCCCCGGCAGATTTCTCCCTGCCGGAGCTCTTCTTCTCTCTGTCTGGTTTCCGCCTCGTGGAGGCGGCGGAAAAATTCCTCGTCGATGCCCCCGATGTTTTTAGGTCAAGGGTCAATAATACGCCGAAGGGGAGCCGGAGAGGGGCCACAGGGATCAGGGGCAGGCCCCACCCGCAGCCTAGGGTGGACCCGCGGCAGGGGGTCGCCCCTGCCCCCTGTTGCTCGCCTCTTCGCCCCCTTCTGGCTCCGTTACTTATTTCCCGAAATATTACGCTCTAAATTTTCCTAGAATTTTTGGGGCTTCCGAAGTCAGGTGTCTTAACAGGTACTTTTCCAGCTGATTCCAGGCTCCGACGGATGCATCTCCAATAATTGTAAAACATGCAAAATGGGATAAAATAACATAAGTATTGTATCATAATATGAAATATATCAATGAATAAAGATAAATTATGATGTAAAATAGTGATGCAAAATGGACGTATCAACTCCCCCAAGCTTAGACTCCGCTTGTCCCCAAGCGAAAACTAAACTCGGTAAACATGACCACAGGTTTATACAGTGAAGTGTCGATAAATAAAGAATACGAACATGAAGCATCAGTATTTACTCATCAAACACAAACATATCTTAAACAGCAAGCTTTCTCTCATAAAGCTTCTCGAAGACAAGTAATGTAATTACACCATGTTAAGGTGAAAGAAGATAGAAACTTATTAAGCAAAGACAAAACGAGACTCCGCTTAAGAAACAATTATACTTATCAACCCATATTTCAAGAGAGATTCATTTAAATGCTTCAACCATCCGGTCATCTTCCCACGAGTTGCAAATCGTCAAAGCTATATCCTTATAAAAGAGTTAGAACTGACATAAGAAAAATGAATAACTATCATGAGACATAAAAGACATAATGTAGATATCATACTTGCTTAACATCAAAATTCAACATTGTGGGTTTGCTTATAAAAGGTAGAGGAAATGGGTGAACTGACTCAACAATAAGTAAAAGAGAGACCCTTCGCAGAGGGAAGCAGGGATTAGTCATGTGCTAGTGCTTTTTGGTTTTTAAAACAGAATAAAATGATTTTGAGGTATGCATGCTTTCGTCAACGACTTCACAACAGAGAAGCTATCTAGTCCCTCATGACAAGCAAGGTTTTTAGACTTGTGAGAGCAGCTGGTTCTTAGAAGAGCGAGTACGCTCTTCTTTCTCCTTGGTTTCACCACTGTCCAATGTTTGGGCTGATTTCTCAGATTTGCATTGCGTGGAGGAGAATTGTGAGTTATATTTATATTTTGCTTAAGCTGCTCTCGGGTTGATTCAAGTGAAGACGTAATCCATCGACACCGGGTGAAAAGAGGGGAAATGACCTCGCTTGTCACAAGTTATATCTAGCTCTCTACTGCTCCCTCATGAGCTTAAAAACAGAGGCACAAAAAGGAGTATTTTGAATTTTTAAAGGTAGCACATGACAAATTTACTTGGAATGGTAGGAAATACCATGCATAGGTAGATATGGTGGACTCAGCTGGCAAGAAAGTTTGGCTTTGGGGAATGGATGCACGAGTGAACCATACACTCAGTACAAGGCTTTACAGCAAACAAACAGTGTTGAGAGATGTAAATCAACTATGCTATAAAAAACAATATGTCAAACATGCAACATGAATCCTATCATCACTGTCAGAAATAAATCTAATACAAATGTGCATGAGCTAGAAGGTTCACAAGCATGTAAGGCATTCAAGATAGTGTATTTTCAATCAAATTCTTCTTCTCTACTCAAGCAACAAAGTAATTATTGCAATTTAAACAAAGCCATGCTTATCGATACCGAATAAACTTCTACTCATTCACCCAATGTCAAATCATTACTTACCACAAGATCAGCAGATGAGAGAGATTGCCATAATAAAATATAAAGTGCAGAAGAATAGAAGATACTTCTCATTTATATTCCATTATAGAAAACCACACACCAACGGATACAAAGGACTCACAAGGAGTGACAAGACACAGTGCAAAACCATACTACAAGATAACTTCTCTACTCATGATACGACTCACAAGACTGCGAAAAATAAAAGACATAAAATAAAGATACCGGGGCACTCCCCCAAGCTTGGAACAAGCCAAGGGAGTGTCGTTACCCATAGTGCTCGAATTTATTCCCGCGGTGGAGATGGGTCGATGATCCTTATGAGCCTCTCAATGGTTTCTTTTAACTCCTCAAGCTGATAGCCAAGATTGCGGATCATCTCCATGTTACTCTCAATTGTGCTTCTTAGCGACCCAATAGGCGAGTCCCAATCATCTTGTGCTCTCCCCCAACCATCCTCATAATCTGTGTGGGAGCTCCCACATCCTGCATGAGTACGATCTATATCCCAAGCAGAAGGTAACTCTCCAAACGGAACAGTTTCAAGCTGATGGTTATGGATTAAAGTATGAAAAGGATTTCTGGTTCAAGAAAAAGGAGACCTCCCAGCAGAGTTCCTACGAGGGCCTTTATCAGCCTTCTGTAGCCACTCCCTTTTCTCAAAAACAGAAGGATTCTTCGTCACCCCAAACCTTGCTACCGTGGGATAGGGGTATTGGCGTTGGTCATCTTCGAACTCCTCTCCATCATCATGGGGCACGTTCTCGAACACTTCCTCCGTTCCTTTAGTTCCTTTAAGGTCCATGCCTTGATCATCGTTGCCGGTGTTGTCGGGGTTGGAAGAGGATGCCATGATCTAAAGCTTCGAGACCCTGACAGAAATAACCAGAGACAAAAAACGACGGAAAACACAGGATACGCTCCTAAAAAAATCGAGAAAATATATAGCGAAAAGTTTTGCAATAAAAGGAAGGCGACGGGACTAGGCGGAGTCGGAGACGGTGTCGGGTCCCCACCACGACCTGGGGTGGGGCCGCGGCAGAGGGCCGCCTCTGCCCCCTAGAGTCTGTCTCGTACTCCGTCCAGTCTCCGAATTTTCCTAATTTTCAAGAAATAAATAATATGAATTTTCTGGAATTTTCCGAGGCACTTTCCTTACCGAAACAGTTACCTATTCGTTTTCTGATTCTGGAGTCTTCTGGTATATGGTCTCAATAAGTTCTTTCGGAGAGACCACTTGAATAACATCGGCATCTTTTTCCAAGGGATTACCGGAGATGTTGTAGCGCCCTTGCTTAGAAAAGCAATGACACATCGTGAAATATGCTATTCCCTGGATCGAGTATGGATAGCAATTCACAAATAGATGTAATATCATGCATCAATGTCAAATAATTATTACATCGTGAGATCCATAAATAAAATATTCTTTACAAATTGCATAGCCAAAGGCTAGCTTGAATGTAAAGTTTGGCAGCGGAAACATAAGTAGCACAGAGAGCTTCATCATCTTCATGTGCCACTGGCATACATGTTGGTTGCAAGCTCGAAAGGTAGACGTCCTCACTCGTCATCGTAATAACCTGCAACATTAACGTTGCAGCCCAGGGAATTTGGGTCAATACCTTGTGACAGGCCGGCAAGTGAATACTATGGTGGATTATAAAATGGCAAGACTAAAACTACATGCTCATCTGGCTGGTGGGGTTGAAGGCTATTGCATAAAGCCAATTTTGTCCTACTTTTCACAAAGCTTATTTCGTCTACTTTTCATATGAGACACACCGCATGGAACGCATCCAGGTCTCATATACCCTTGTTCACCCATCAAATTTTATTATGAAATTGGAATGAGGAGATTTTCCATCGACATCCTTGTCCAGCTGCTCAGAATTGTCCGTAACCGGGGACACGGCTATGATCATAGTTTTACACTCTCGAGAGGTTGTGCACTTTCACCACGAGACTTCATCAACCCATTCTGTCCTTGACCTTCTTGAAGTGAAAAGGAAAGGTGAAGATGAAGACGAGACCTTTGGGAAACAGTCCCCTGTTCCTCTGGCAGACCCATACCAGGGTTCATCAGCTGAGAATCTGCCGGAATCAGGTTCCTAGAACTTACTTAGTCAAGGCAGAGCCATAATACCAAGTGGCTGCACTGGAAGCAATCTAAACTTGGAGTGACTTAAATCTCTTTGTTCCTGGGTGGCCGTTCACAAGTGCACGTACTCAGATATAACCATGGAAATGGCCCTGAGCAGCCACTCAACTTTGACCACCAATAGAGCAAAACCAATTGCCACCCAGGTAGTTCATTAACTTAGTAGAAGTTTTTATCCTTTCGTACTACAATAAAACATTTCAGCATAGCAGTTCTAAATCTACCAAGTTAATGTGTTCCTAGACCAATAGGAAAAGGGTGGTATACTAAACAGGTCTGCATAGAAATATAGTAGTACACCTATCATGCATACTACTAAAATAGTCTATCATCCAAATAAAATAAAATAGTAGGTCTTTCATGAAAGGGTGTATGCACTTGCCTTTTGGAACTTGTCGTTGCTCACACACTCTTTTTCAACGTAGCTCGTAGCTCTCCGTTTAATCTATACAATACAAACATATGGCAATAAGCAACAATACAACAATCAAAAGAACAAACATAACAACAAACATAGATAGAAATAAACATAACTAGGTTGGTGGTCTAAGTTTCAATACATGATTCCATATGCAAAAAGAATCAATGCATTAGGTTTGGGGTTTGCCATTTGGGTCAGGGGTTGGTCTGAAATCAATTAATATTCAACTTGAATAGGTTGAAGGGTTGTTACAAAGGTTCTAAGGATTGGTCTTGATCAAAGTGATCACACAAGAAGTTGGTCAAAGAGCTTTAAAACATTTTGAAACTATGGTTTACAAAACATTAACATTTAAATGGCCTTTGGCACACTTTCAATGTTTATGTTTCAAAAGGTGGTAGCTAGGTATGGCTTTAGTCTCTCTGGACAAAGACAACTATTTGAGGAAGTTTTCTAAAAGAAAACTAATTAAAAGGATTTATAGAAATTAAACTATATCAGAAATACTCCAATTTGAGTCTCTGATTAAGAAATATTTTTAAAACTATCAAAAATTAATTATAACAGTGGGATCATGTCATACATGTCCAAGGTTTCCAGAAATATTTTATTTGCAAAATTTGGACTTATAGATTTAAAAACTATGCCAAATTTACTCAAATGACTCATTTGAAATTTGAATAAATTTGGATTTGTTACACTACAACTAACAGTGCCAAAAGATTCTACAAGTCCAGAGCTTTTCAAAAAGATAAAATTTTGCTAATTTTGGCCAAATGGTTTAAAAGATATGAAGGTTTGAATTTGCAGGGACTTTTCTGTAAAAAGGCCATTTAAACAATTCGGGAAAATCCCAGAAAAGCTTGGCTTCGGCTTCGGCTTTGGCTTGGCTGGGCTTGAGCTGCGGCTTGGCTCGGCTCGGCTCGTCTAATCGCGGCCGTTGAAAGGAGATCAGACGGTCCATTTTAGGGTTCGTACCCCGGCAGCTCGGTCACCGGCGATGGGCGGGGATGGCGGCGGCGCGGCACGACGTGGACGTACTCGTCGCTCCGGCGATCCCCGAGATGGTGGAGGGGTTGACGAGGAGGAGCGCGACACGGCGAGGACGATGGTGACCACTGCGCGCTCGTTTGCGTCCTGGCTCGGCGAGGAGGCGTGGTCGGAGATGCGCCAGAGGCGGGTGGTGGCGGGGTGGAGCGGAGCTTTCAAGAATGGCAGTGGTGTTCCGGTGGTGCTCCGGCTTGGGGAAGACGACCACGACGTGCTACGAGACGAGGGGGACGCGATGGAGTCGGCGGCGTCGAGTTTTGCTCCCGGGAACGACGACAGGAGGCGAATGGAGTGGCGGCGACGGACGGCGACCTTCGGGCGTGGACTCACGCGTCGATGCGGCTACGCAAAAATTCGAACGAGGGCATGGGAAGATGCGTGAGGGCGAGGGGAAACGAGGGGAACAGAATTGTGATGGGGGCTCACCGAGTTGGCCGGAAACGGAGAAAAACGGCGGCGGCCGAACGAACTCCGGCGAGAAAATCCGGCGGCCTGGGGGCGATACGGAGAGGGCTTTTGGGGGGAGAAGGAAGAGGAGGTCGAGGGCTTCGTGTAGGAATGAACGGCTCGTCGATTGGTGTAGTAATTCGCCCGGAATCAAGGTGGGAAGATACGGCAATGTGAGGCGTAACTCCCGTGCGGGGAGTTGAAGGTGATGATTACGTCAGCATGACGTCATCCATTTTTCCTTTTCTAATTTTCTGTTTTCTTAGATAATTTTTTATTTAAGCCTCCAAATCAAGTCAAATAAATTTGTAAAATTTCAAATATTCAAAATAAACATTTAGGAACTATTTTTGGTAAAAGCAAAATTACCAAAATACCCTTGGGGTCAAATTTGCCTTATATGACTAAAGGGGGATTTTCCAAATTAGGGTTTACAATTATCTCAAAATATTTAAATAAAAACCAGAGAAATAAGATGAGTAATATCATTCAAAATGATAACTCATTTTCATATTTAAAGATAGTTTAAGATAAAATATTTTTATAAAACAAAGCTTGGAAAAGTATTTAAATATTTCCACAAATGAAATAGGGTTTATAATATCCCCATATTATTTATTTTAAAACAATAAACCAAAGGGGGAAATACTATTTGAAAACCCCATTTAAATATTTTATTTCCAAAACTTTAAAATTGAGATTTGAAGATAAAGGAATATTTAATTTAAAATATAACTTTGAAGATGTCAAAACAATCTTCTATAAAAGCTTTTCTTGATTTTTGGAGACTTTATTTAATTATTAATAAAAGTTTTAAATTTTTGTGATTTTTAAAACATTCCAAAATTTGGGATGTTACAGATGTAGTGCTTAAGTCGCTGACCATTCACCACCTGAGGTTTGTCTCCTTCAAGATTATTAATCTTTATAGCTCCGGAGCGATAGAATTCCTCAATGATGAATGGTCCCTCCCATTTTGATAGCAATTTTCCTGCAAAAAATCTGAGACGAGACCTATACAAAAGCACTTTATCACCAACATTAAATTCTCTTTTCAAAATCCTCTTATCATGCCATCTCTTTACTTTTTCCTTAAACAGACGAGCACTTTCATAAGCCTCGTTTCTCCACTCATCCAAGGAATTCAATTTAAGCAACCTAGTTTTACCGGCAAGATTAGGATCAGAATTAAGTTGTCTAACAGCCCAAAAAGCTTTATGTTCTAATTCAAGAGGCAAATGACATGCCTTCCCATAAACCATTTTATAAGGAGACATACCCATAGGATTTTTATAAGCAGTTCTATAGGCCCATAAAGCATCATTGAGTTTTTTAGACCAATTCTTCCTAGACTTGTTAACGGTCTTTTGCAAGATCAGTTTAATTTCTCTATTAGTTAATTCAACTTGCCCACTAGTTTGAGTATGATACGGAGAGGAGACTCTGTGATTAACATCGTACTTAGCTAAAACCTTTCTAAAAGCTCCATGAATAAAATGAGATCCTCCATCAGTCATAAGATATCTAGGCACACCAAACCTAGGAAAAATAACTTCTTTAAGCATTTTTAGGGAGGTCTTATGATCAGCACTTTTAGTTGGTATAGCTTCCACCCACTTAGTAAAATAATCTACAGCAACAAGAATATGAGTATTACCATGAGAAGTGGGAAAAGGACCCATAAAGTCAAACCCCCAACAATCAAAAGGTTCAATAACAAGAGAATAATTCATAGGCATTTCATTACGTCTACTAATGTTACCGACCCTTTGACACTCATCACAAGATGAAACAAACTTTTGAGCATCCTTAAATAAAGTATGCCAATAAAAACCTGATTGAAGAACCTTATGTGCAGTCCTTTCACCTGCGTGATGTCCTCCATAATCACTATTGTGGCACTTCCTCAATACCTCCTCCTGTTCATGCTCAGGAATACATCTTCTCAAGATTCCATCAGCTCCCTCCTTGTATAAATGTGGGTCATCCCAAAAGTAATGCCTCAAGTCATAGAAGAATTTCTTTTTCTGTTGATAAGTAAAACTTGGAGGCAAAAATTTCGAGACAATAAAATTAGCATAATCAGCATACCAAGGAGCTTCATGAGAAGTTACCTTAACGACGGCAAGTTGTTCGTCAGGGAAACTATCATTTACAGGGATGGGATCATGAGGAATATTTTCCATTCTAGACAAATTATCAGCTACAGGATTTTCTGCACCTTTCTCTATCAACAATATGCAAATCAAACTCTTGCAGCAAAAGCACCCATCTAATAAGTCTAGGCTTAGCATCTTTCTTCTCCATAAGGTACTTAATTGCAGCATGGTCAGTATGAATAGTTACTTTAGAGTTCACAATATATTGTCTAAATTTATCACAAGAAAAAATGACCGATAAAAATTCCTTTTCAGTGGTTACATAATTTTTCTGTGCACTATCCAAAGTTTTACTAGCATAATGAACTACATTCAACTTCTTATCAATTCTTTGGCCAAAGACAGCCCCTACAGCATAATCACTAGCATCACGCATAATTTCAAAGGGTAAATTCCAATCAGGCGGTTGAACTATAGGAGCAGTGATTAAAGCTCTTTTTAGTACCTCGAAGGCTTCCTTACAATCTTCATCAAAAACATATGGAACATCTTTTTGAAGAAGATTAGTGAGAGGCCGCGACGTCTTAAAAAATCTTTAATAAACCTCCTATAAAAACCAGCATGACCGAGGAAACTACGAATACCTTTGATGTCTCTTGGATAGGGCATCTTATCAATTGCTTCAATTTTGGCTCTATCAACTTCAATCCCCCTTTCAGAAATTTTATGTCCAAGCACTATGCCTTCATTTACCATGAAATGACACTTCTCCCAATTGAGAACAAGATTGGTCTCCTCACATCTCTGCAAAACTTTGTTAAGATTATAGAGGCAATTGTCGAAAGAAGTTCCATAGAAGGAGAAATCGTCCATGAAGACTTCCACAATTTCCTCACAGAAACCATGAAAAATAGCAGACATGCATCTTTGAAAAGTAGCAGGTGCATTACACAAACCACGTCTATAGGCATAAGTTCCATAAGGACAAGTAAAAGTAGTTTTTTCTTGATCTTCAATTTAACAGCAATTTGAGAGAAACCAGAATAACCATCAAGGAAACAAAAGTGAGAATTCTTAGACAGTCTTTCAAGCATTTGGTCAATAAAAGGTAAAGGATAATGATATTTTCGAGTAGCCTTATTAAGTTTCCTATAATCAATGCACATTCTATACCCTACAACTGTTCTTTGAGGAATGAGTTCATTATTATCATTAGCAACAACAGTCATACCTCCCTTTTTGGGAACACAATGAACGGGACTAACCCATCTACTATCAGCAATAGGATAGATTATACCTGCATCGAGAAGCTTAAGTATCTCATTTCTTACCACATCCTTCATCTTTGGATTCAATCTTCGTTGATGATCAACAACGGGCTTCGCATCAGGCTCAAGATTAATTGTATGTTGACAAATAGATGGAGAAATCCCTTGAAGATCATCAAGAGTATATCCCAATGCAGCTCGATGATTCCTAAGGACCTCCAATAATCGCTCCTCCTCTTTCACTGAAAGGTTAGAATTGATAATAACAGGATATATTTTCTTCTCATCCAAATATATATATTTGAGAGTGTCTGGGAGAGCTTTTAATTCAAAAACAGGATCTCCCTTTGGAGGTGTCTGGGTCCCCAGAGACTCCACAGGTAGATCATGCTTTAGAATAGCCGGCTGTCTAAAGAAGACTTCATCAATTTCCTCTCTTTCCTGCATAAACATATCATTCTCGTGCTCCTCCATATATTGCTGCAAAGGATCATTAGGAGGCACTGGCAATAGAAGCAATTCTTTCAATAATAAGATCCTCATTAGGTAATTCTTTATCATAACGATGTCTAGCAAATTTGGAAAAATTAAATTCATACGGCTCTCCAGGGACCTTTTCTTTCTTAAAATCTATAACAGCACTACAAGTATTTAAGAAAGGTCTACCAAATATGATAGGACAAAATTTATCTTTAACCGACCCCAAGACAAGGAAATCAGTTGGATATTTTACCTTACCACATAAGACTTCAACGTCTCTGACAATTCCCACCGGGTGGATGACATCTCTATTAGCCAATTTAATCTCCAAATCAATATCCTCAAGCTCACATGGCGCAATTTCGCGCATTATTTCTTGATAAAGTGTATAAGGAATAGCACTTGCACTTGCGCCCATATCACATAATCCATAATAGCAATGATCACCTATCTTGACAGAGAAAACAGGAGTACCAACAACTTTTGCACTTTTATCCTGTCTAACAATGTTAGTAGCAGCTTCACAAAAATAAATAGAACTTCCATCGACGTTCTCATTACAAGTTCTTTAACCAAAGCTACTGGAGAGGCAATTTCAAGTTGTTCATCAGGTTCATAAGCTTTCCTTTCACTTTTATTAACCACACTAGCCACGATTGAGTGTTCTTTAATTTTTATAGGAAAGGGTGGTTTTTCAAAGTAAACAGTAGGTAAAACAGATTCAACTGTTTGAACAGGCACATCATCACTAGCAAGCACATCTATTTTACAAACATCTTTAAATGGTTCACGATACTTATCTCACTTTTCTTTTGGAATATTAATATGGTCAGCAAAGGATTTACAAAGATCAACAACAATTTGAGAATCGAGCCCAAACTTAGTACTAAGCATATTAAAACGTTCAGTTTCCATGAAAGATTTAATGCAGTCATACTCATAATTTATACCTGATTCTTTACCTTTGTCGATCTCCCAATCTTCTGCATTGCGATAAATCCTTTCAATTAAATCCCATTTAGCATTAACTTCTTTGCTTGTAAAGGATTCAAGAGAAGAAGCATCAAGCATATCCTTATCATAGCGAGGCAGCATCGCATAAAAATTGTTAACAATTATATCATTAGGAAGCTTATGATTGGGGCATTTAAGCATTAAAGATTTCAACCTCCCCCAAGCTTGAGCGATGCTTTCTCCTTCATGTGGCCAAAAGTTATAAATATAATTTCTATCTTGATGAATTTCATGAAGAGGATAAAATTTAGAATAAAAGAGAGACATAAGCTCTTTCCAATCCATCAAGTGAGAATTATCCAGAAGCATATACCAATCCATAGCTTTATCCTTTAGTGATATTGAGAATAATTTCCTCATGATTACCTCTTATCCACCACAGGTGTGGTGGCAGAGTCACTCCCAAACAACATATTAAGTGAAGAGTGCTCCATAACGTAGCAAAGTAACAAGCAAAAATAAAAACATCACTTACAATAAAAGAGTTCCTTACCAGTTCCACTTACTAATAGCGCTACACTCCCCGGCAACGGCGCCAGAAAAGAGTCTTGATAACCCACAAGTATAGGGGATCTATCATAGTCTTTTCGATAAGTAAGAGTGTCGAACCCAACGAGGAGCAGAAGGTATTGACAACTAGTTTTCAGCAAGGTTTCACTGCAAGCACTAAAAGAGAAATGTTTTTGGATTTTTGATTTAAAGAACAAATGAAGAACAAGTAAATAAAAGAGTGCTACAATAATTGCAGCAAATAGCCCAATCCTTTTAAGCTCAAAGGACAGGCCGGTTGTGTTACTTATGAAGATTAAAACGTTCTCAAGGACACATGGGAATTTCTGCCTAGCCAGTTTCATTGCACGCCGGTGATTAACCTTCAATGTTTTAATAAAGTGTTGTGTGGGTGGACCTATGCTAATGCACCGCCCTTACTTGGACAAATACATACTTGTGATTAAACCCCTGGCAAGCATCCGCAACTACAAGAAAGTAATTAAGATAAAAACCTAACCATAGCCTTAAACTCCGAGACCCTACACTCCCTAGTGCACTAGTTCACAAATTGGGGTTTAGATTTCTGTCACTCCTGCAACCCTACCATAAGCAAACTAAATACACTATGCATTCCCCTAGGCCCTTTGAAAGGTGAAGTATCATGTAGTCGACGTTCACACGATACCACTAGAGGAATAACACCACAACATAAATCAAACCATTAAATATTACTGAACATTATGCAATTACTAGCAACTAGGCTTTCCCCATGTCCTCAAGAACCAAACGAACTACTCACAAGACATCATATAGATCATGATCAGAGGTGATATGAATAAGGGTAACAATCTGATCGTAAAGATAATTCACCGATAAAACTCTCAAGCATCAACTACAAGTGGTAATCAATACACGGGATACGATTTCAATGAACTAATAACAAAACAATGACGATTGCTACAGCGGGATGAGATGGGACGGTGACGGTGATGATGGTGCTGATGATGGAGATGGTGTCGATGATGATCCCGATGATGCTTGGCGTGATGGCGATGATGATGGCGGCGATCCCCCCCCCCCCCCCCCTCCGGGAGGGAAATTCCCCGGCAGATTTCTCCCTGCCGGAGCTCTTCTTCTCTCTGTCTGGTTTCCACCTCGTGGAGGCGGCAGAAAAATTCCTCGTCGATGCCCCCGATGTTTTTAGGTCAAGGGTCAATAATACGCCGAAGGGGAGCCGGAGAGGGTCCATAGGGACCAGGGACGGGCCCCACCCGCGGCCTAGGGTGGACTTGTGGCAGGGGGTCGCCCTGCCCCCTGTTGCTCGCCTCTTCGCCCCCTTCTGGCTCCGTGACTTATTTCCCGAAATATTATGCTCTGAATTTTCCTGGAATTTTTGGGGCTTCCGAAGTCAGGTGTCTTGACAGGTACTTTTCCAGCTGATTCCAGGCTCCGGCGGATGCATCTCCAATAATTGCCAAACATGCAAAATGGGATGAAATAACATAAGTATTGTATCATAATATGAAATATATCAATGAATAAAGATAAATTATGATGTAAAATAGTGATGCAAAATGGACGTATCAAGGAGCACTAAAGGTGAAGGCTTCGACATGTATGGACATACTCGTCGCGGCGTAGTAAGACTGTACAAGTGTTTCCCCCTCGGCATGACCTTCATATCTCTGACTCTCCGAGAGAGTTTTGATCACTTGGGAGGATTTTGTTCGAAATGGGGTTACCCCAGCCTCTGCATTGATTTGATGCATGCAGCCCTGTATTGCTTTACTGAAGTTCAGTTATTACATGAGAATACATCATGGATCAGAAAGAGTTGATACATGTATCAACCAACGAAAAAGGGAACACATGAAACGAATCTGCATTAACATCTAATCCGTCGATCAAAACGCTAGCTGTAATGGCTGTATAAATTCACGCTTCCCCGTTGGTTGTAGGTAGGACCACATACGGATCCAGTGAGTGGCCAGCGGTATAACCTGCATAAAATTGGAAGATTGTGCTCTGTTAAAAAAAATGGCCAGGTATACATTAGCAGAAGGCCAAATGAACAATACGCCATACCATCTTTGCAAAAGGACATGTTATAAATAAATGTTGAATCGTTTCATCTTGATCACAAAAGCAACATTTCTTACAACCATCCTAATTTCTTTTTGTAAGGTTGTCTTTAGTTAGAATCACTTTGCGACATAAAAACCACATAAAAATCTTAATTTTTGGAGGTACCTTCATTTTCCATATATATTGACGGGTAAACTTCACGTGATCACTCATAAAATCTAGATAAAGAGATTTAACCGTGAATCTACCCGACATCGTTAAGCCCCACTTAAAAACATCTAGAGCGTCATTAAGTTGGATTTCCATTAGGCGTGTAACTAAATACAACCAATGATCCCACCTGTTACCAGTTAAAGTCCTTCTAAAGGTTTATATTTATGGGTGGAGCTTGAAACATTACAGTCCTTCTAAAGGTTTATATTTATGGGTGGAGCTTGAAACATTACTAAAGTCACCGTAACCTCTTTTCTATGGAGAATATTATAAAGTGACGGATATTGACTAGCTAAGGGCTTATCCCCTCGCCATGTGTCCTCCCAAAACCGGACGCTCTCACCATTTCCAACATAAAAAGATCCGCGTTCGAAGAACTCATCCTTAACTTTCGTTAGGCCCTTCCAGAATGGGGAGTCAGAAGGTTGTGCTTTTACTTGGGTTAGAGATTTTGAGCGAAGGTATTTGTTAAGAATCAGCTCATGCCAAACACCATCCTCACATAGTATTTTAAAAAGCCATTTAGCAAGTAAACTCTTATTTTTAATCTCTAGAAGTTCAATCCCAAGACCTCCCTGTTCCTTTGGCTGACACAAAATATCTACTTAGCGAGTCTATATTTCCTCTTATACCCTTCACTTTGCCAAAAGAATCTAGAGCGAAAGAGATCCATTATTTTCTGCACCCCTTTAGTTACTTCTAATAAAGATAGCATGAACATAGAGAGACTTGTTAGGACCGAGTTAATTAGGATTAACCGGTCACCATAAGAAAGAAGTTTACCAACCCAACTGGCTAGTTTTTTCTCAAGACGATCATCAACTGGTTTCCACTCTCCATTAAGCAATTTGAGAAAGTGAACCGGTATTCCCAAATACTTAAAACAAAAATTTCCCGAGTTCACAACCAAAGAGAACTCTATATTGGTCTTCCATTTCTTCTGCGCGACCAAAACAAAAAAATTCGCTCTGATGGAAATTTGTTTTTAGGCCAGAGAGTTGTTAAAAAATGCATAAAATTAGCTTCATATTGAGGGCTTCTCAATATCACGGCTCACGAATAGTATCGTGTCGTCTGCGTATTGTAAAATCGACACCCCACCATCTACTAGATGAGGAATCAAACCCTCGACCTGACCAGATGAAAACAACAAAGACTTGAAACAAAGATTAAACAAAAGGGTTTCCAAATAAATTTTCTTGATCAATAGTCAAGACTCAGCGGAGGCTTGAAAATTAAAAGAGGCTGACGAAAATAAGCGTTCTAGATTCTACTACTCTCTCCGATCAAAAAAAAAAAGTGAAGCCAGAAAACTACTTAACGTGAAGAAATCTACGTACAAGTTACGACACTTTTATCGGACCAGATGAAGTATATACTATCATCTGGACAAGAGGAAACAGCTTAAGTTGGAGCACATCGTAATCACAGATCTGTATGCCGAGAGAACGATTCACGTGGGAACGCATTAAAACAAGTTCCAGCTCGATCCCGCAGAAGACTGGGTCCACTCCCCAGCGCCCTGTCTCGGAACACCGCTACAGTTAGGATTATCCGGCATCTTATTTCTCTGCCACTTCCCAGTGCTCTGGTAGACTGGCTGTACATTTGTTTTTCTGGGTAAACTGTACTACTACTACTGGTGGATTATGTTATACTGGCAAAGTAACATTTCAATACCGACGCCAGAGTTAATAATAAGCTTTTGTGTCAGGTAGAGATGGGGAAAGTTAGAGCCCGTGCAAAGATACCGCGAGGCAGCTAGCTACTGACAGTGGAGTAGCGTATTGTAAGATCAAATTAACAAGTGCCGGGTGCAGTCTTGGCAGTGAGCCACATGGATCATTAATGGATGGATGAACCTTGGCACCGTGCCAGGGATCTCACCACGTTCGACCAAATGCATACGTGCACGTAGACGCAGGGACAAATACGCGGAGCTTTTTTTTCTAGGGTTTCAGCACTCAACAGGAGGCGGAGGTGATCGGCGCCCCCCTCAGCCACCGGCACCGCCGCAGCTGGTTCCCCTACCCTCCATCGGCCGCTACGGCGGTAGGGGTTAGGAAAACCTCCGATCAGCATGTCCGGTCCCGTAGGGTCAGGGACGGGCCCAACTCAATGCAAGGGTACTTAAATGTATATTCATAAAATTTGATGAAGTAGTATGTCTAAGAATGAAAATATACAACGTATTCAACCAAAAAGATAAAAAACTATTCCATCCCATCAGAGTACAAAAAACACAGGTTCAACACATGTGTATCGTATGATAACAGAATTTTTTTTTCAGTGAGAGGCGTCTCGCCGATAGCGAGTCGTTAGTGGTGACTTCGTCAATCTCAAAAGCCCATCTTCCGGCTCATTCTCTCGGAGCTGATCATATAGTCATATGGGAAGGGTGTGCATGTGTGCGTTCATAGGGACGAGTGCACATGCGTATATGTGACCGCCTGCGTTGTACCGTGTTTATAAAAAAGAAAAGATAAATAGACTAGGGATTCTGGCCCATATTTCCTAGCTACCTCATTCATCTCCATTGTGCACGCCAAACTTATTCTATTTATAGTACACGCCAAAGTAATATGATTTTGTCTGTAATTTTGAATACACGCTCTTCAAATCCTAAGCCCGCCACTGGTAGGGTCTTCGGGTTATTCGTCTCTGGTAAAGGAGCATGCATGGATTATGAGAATAAATGTCCTTCAGATAGCTACATGTCGATGTTCTTCCCAGAAAGAGTGTTGATGGGGTGGAGTTTAGAGTCGACCGTCGGACATTAGGTCTGCCATGATAAGCGGTTGTCTATGTCGTTGGCGTTCTTTGTAGGGGATGATGTCGTAGTGCGTTGGTGTCCTCAAGTTCTGTCTCCGTCTGTGTACCATCTCTGTACGGTCGGAATTGGGATTATCTACCGACCCTCCTCGGTACTGAGGGCATCTCCAATAGATGGACCTATTTGACCCGTTTGTGTCCAACTGTGTCTGTTTGGGTAAAAAATAGAACATCATGACCTAAACAAATATGGGCTGGATTTGGTGTCTGTTTTAACTTCCCTGTCCTCCCCCCTCCGTGCGTTGACCCATATGGCAGTCGAACATCCCACCTCTCTCTTCCCCTTTTCTCTCCCTTCTCCCAGCGTGGCGAAAGGAGAGCAGCAGGCGGGCGGGCGGCGACGGTATCAGCGGCGACGCGAGCAATAGCGCGGTGGACGAGCTCGCGGCGGCGCCGACCCAAACGGGGACGAAAATCAAAATCCGTTTGGATCGCTGACTTGGAGATGCCCTAAACTTGTGTGATACGTCGGTCGAGAAGCCGATGCTCCAGATAGGTTGCTGCCGAGTTGGGCTAGGCAGGGCCGCGAAGTACATCACGGTCCGCACGCACATGCACGGAAGATGTTTATGTACATGGGGAGGGAGGCAAAGCCGGGACATGATTGGCCAGATGAGTTAGGGAGGAGGTCGCGATCGCCGCCTCTCGCAGTAGAATAATCATCCTCCCCGGCCCCAACCCAAAACGTCGCCCTCTTCCTCCCCTCCTCCTATATACGCAACAATGGAGAGAGACAGATCCAATCCAGATACCAGGACGCGGTACTATACTACGGAAAACAAGTGAAAACGCTGTGCGTACACACACACCCACCCTCCGTATGCACACACGGTGTATACGCGTACGCATACGCCCCGGATCGATGGATGGCAACATCGTGCGCATAAACAAAGCGTCCACTAGCGCTCGCATACATACGCGCGCACATATACAAACACAAGGAAAAGGGGGGATCATTGAAAGCTGCACCCATCTGTTCGCCACCATTTCCGTCCATCATTCCATCCTCTCCTCTCCTCTGCTCCTCCGCCCGCCTCCTCCTCTCCCTTTTTTCCTCATCCAGACGGTACACACTCGCTGTAGCTGCTGATCATCATCAAAGCCCACACACAAGATATATACGCTTTCGGAAAGGGGGGGTTGGTTTCGGTCTCAGCTTTTTATCCGGAGCCGCCGCCGCCGCCGGGGCTTCTGTTACCCAGCTACTCCAGATTTGATTGCTCCGTCTTCCGTTCTTCCCCGTGTACACGCCGGAAGGGCGTGGATATCGATGTCGGGCGAGGACGGGTACTGCAGCACCGGCACGGAGTCGCCGCGGGCGGACTCCGTCGACGACCAGCCGCCCGCCGACGCCGACTCGCCCTCGCCGGGGAGTAAGCGGGACCACCCCTCGCCGTCGTCCACGCTGCCGCCGCCAAAGCGCAGGTAACGTACACACGCATCTCCAAGATTCGATCTGGACCTGGCTTGAAGACATCACGCACAGGTCAGGGGATTGATGAACATGTATCTTCTCGCGATTTGCAGCCGGAGATCTGTGGAGAAGAGGGTGGTGTCGGTGCCGATTTCCGAGTGCGGCGAGCGGGCCAGGATCAACGGGGAGGGCCCGCCGCCGCCGGACTCGTGGGCGTGGCGAAAGTATGGCCAGAAGCCCATCAAGGGATCCCCCTATCCGCGGTGAGTAATTATTTTCCTCTTTTTTTTTCTTGCATGCAGCCTGAAATGAATTAAATCAGTTTCCCGAGTAGGCTCGTCTAATTTCTGTTGCTAATTGCTGTCTGTCGCGTGCTCAGGGGCTACTACCGCTGCAGCAGCTCCAAGGGGTGTCCGGCGAGGAAGCAGGTGGAGCGCAGCCGCACCGACCCCACCGTGCTGCTCGTCACCTACTCCTACGACCACAACCACCCGTGGCCGGTGCCCAAGGGCGGATGCCACCCGACCAAGACCTCCTCTCCGCGGCTGCCGGACCCCAAGCCCGAGCCGGGCACGCCGGTCGATTTCCTGCCGGAGCCCAAGCCCGAGCCTGGCACGCCGGTGGATTTCCTGCCGGAGCCTAAGACAGAGCCGGAGCAAGAGCGGGATCAGGAACAGGAACATGAGCAGAAGCCTGTCATCGTCAGTCTGGCTCCGGCCGACCCCGCGGCGGCGCCGGTGACCGCAGAGGAGGAGGAGGAGAGCTTCGACTTCGGGTGGTTCGACCAGTACCCGACGTGGCACCGGACGGCGGCGATGTACGTGCCGGCGTTCGACGCGGCGCCGCCGCTGCTGCCCCCCGAGGAGTGGGAGCGGGAGCTGCAGGGGGAGGACAACACGCTCTTCGCGGGCCTCGGCGAGCTCCCCGAGTGCGCCATCGTGTTCGGCCGCCGGCCCGAGGCCGCCCTGGCCGCCACCGCCCCGTGCTCCTGACGACGACAACAACGACAGCCTCGCCGTCCGATCCCCCATTTTCCCTTTTTCCTTTTTCTTTCCGGTTTCTAGTTTTCACCCGGAAGTCATTTGGAAGTGTAGTACATACTGTAGCTTGGATCAATCGGATCAAGAAACGGGTTTCGCTGTTCATGAGTGGCTTTATTTTACGCGCTCGGTTACAGAAGCAGTTCGAGAAAAGCAGCGAAAGGTTGGCATTTTCAGGCGTTTTCATCGTCACCAGATACGTCGCGCCGAGCGTGCGTTAGGTCGCAACGCACGGCCACCCTTCATGCCTCGCACGGCGCGGCGGCTGGCGGCGAACTCGCAAGTTGGTTGCTGGTGGGCAGAAGCGCACGAGGCCACATGCCTTGCGATGCGGATCCACCCGCCCGCGGGACGCGTGCCCCTTCGCTGCCGCGCCACCCTTTGCCGGCCACGGCCAGCCTGCCGTTCGGCCCGGTGATTTGCCACGCGGGCCGGCGGGGCAAACGCCACGGCCCGGCATCGGCTCCACCAATGCGTGCGTGGCCTCGTGGAAAGCTTGCCTGCCCGGCCGGCCGGCCGGGTCGCGTACGCTGTCTCGACTGCGATGTCTTTGAATACGCTCTCCATCTCTGCACCCTGTCGCCGTCGGTCCTGCTGCTGCCCCGGCCTGATATTTCGGGCGAAGAGGAATCGACAACCAGACAAACAAATTATTGGCTCTGCCCACCAAAAGATCACCAGGCGTGCATCGGCCTCGCCTCATAGGATTTTTTTCCCCCGTGTATAGAGTTACATGGATTGTATATCCTGTGTAGCAAAAGCGAATCCATGGCGTCGTATTCGAACGCCCGAGCCGATGCTTTGGCTAATTCATTTCATCTACAGGAGTCGGGAACCGGCGGTAGGTAGAGCCGTATTCTCGTGCAGCACTCCATCCATAGGAGGACGACGATTAACTATCTTATCTTAGGAGTTAGGAAGCGCATCGATAGGTCTCCACGAACTGCTCTGCGTCACCACGACCCTCCTCCTCGCAGGAGAGATTCTCCCACTGGTGTTTTGTTTAAGGAGAAGCAGAACTCTCCATCACATGGCTAGCGATCCACGTTTCGCGGCATTAAATTTCAGTTGATCGAGTAGTGCGCCAGTATACGTTGGGATTAGCTAAATGATTCTGTGGCAGCATCTCACAGGATCAAATTGCATGTAAAAAGATAGTTGTACTATGATTTTACTTGGATGCTAACACATGGAGAGAAACAAATGAAACGAGGGGAAATGACTAACAGCTACCAACCGTAGAAAAATGTCACGTCCAGCCAAGCTTGCGATCGACGGATCAGACAGAACATATGACGTTACGTCCAGCTTGGAGTCATTATCCTCTACTAAAGAATCTAATCGGCACGAAAAGGTTAACCGGAAGGTGTTCTCACGGACTTTTTTTTAAGGGAAAGTTGCTCTCACCAACGTCAGCGAGAGAAGGTCTGGGCCTCACTGGGCCTCTTGGGATCGGGTGTTAGGAATGACTTATCTCCCTTGTTGAGTATTTATATCTTCATGGCCTAATTCTAAAAAAAACTTAATTGCATCAAAAAATGTATTTATATCTTCCACTAAAATAAGAGTATTTATATCTATATATTTCCCATTTGTATGATAGCTCCTTATTATTTACGGATTTTTTTTATAATTTTCGGTGAGCATTTTAATGTTACCACGAACAAAAACATGTTTTGTTGCACCGTAGGATGCATGTAAAATCAATTATTACCTTAAAGTATACCGTAAAGGCCAAATACTTTTCATCAGACTATTGCTTCTGTGAAGACAAGATTTCATGCTTCTCCTGCTTGGAAAGTTGTTCCGTGAGAAATTTTAACTTGCATTTCAGGATAAGGTTTTTCCCTGAGCTTCTATCTCAAGAGAATTTTCTTTTAGATAGAGATAATAGTGTTACTCTCTCTGGTGTTACTGATGAGGTGGTGTCAAGTGTGGACTTTGAATTACAACAAGAAGTTTTCTACCAGCTCTGTTTGTGTTTATAAATATCTTGAAAAAGACACTGTTGGACCTAACTACAAATGGTTGTGGAAAGTTGTGATTCCACTTAAAATTAGAATTTGCATATGGTAGCTTCTTTAGGACGTTATCCTAACAAGAAAAAATATGAGGAAAACGAATTGTCATGGCAACCCTTGTTTCTCTTTCCGTGATCAGATTAAAACTTGCAATCATCTATTCTTTATATGTGCTACTGCAAAAAACTATTTGATGTTTCTTGGTCTATCTGGACAACAAGAAACAAGATCACTTTTCAGAAATATGTTTTGACAACTCCTATAACAATTTTGTCCACTGTATATTCCTATTTGTTTGTAAGGTCTCTACAATGAAGAACACATACTGCTATTTGTGTCAGTGCTGATCAGATGAAGAAGATGGTGATGAACTGCATGGAGAGAGGAGCTGCTACTACTGCGACACCTGCTTCTGTGGTTCCTGGGATGCTGATGTTGACTGATGGACGATTGCGTACGTGTCCTCTTTCTGCACAAGTTAGCTTTTGGAGATTCCTAGTACTTTGCTGAAAAGTTTGTAATATTTTCGTTTGATAGGTTAGGGCTTAGGGGAATGAATATTATCAGATTTTGCCACGTAGGGATGTTCAAGATCGAGCATTCATAAAGGGTTTCTTGCTAGTACCTCCATTTCAGCTGGTTTTTCTTGTCCATTCTTCTATCTTTTGTTTTGCATGCGTTGTAACCAAGCCGTTATTTCTGTTATGAAAATAATAGAAAGAGGCTAGCCCAGTTGGAAAAAATATATTAAAGTACACGTTGGCATAACAGAAAAGAGATGATAATACCAAACTTATCCTCCACAACAACGAAGCATCTAACCGTTGATTAAATGTAATATTCAGTTGTTAATCTTGTGCGAAGCAGTGGCGGTCGGTGAAGCGCAGAGGCCCCCCTACGGGAAGGGAGTCAGAGGGCTCTGGCGGGGAAGGCCGATAGGGCCTGTCGGCGGATGGCGGCGGAGGAGAAGCTAATAAAAAGGAAGTATATACAACTCTAAGGGCGCGTTTGGTAGACTGCAGCCAAATTTGAGCCCAGCGAGACTAGGCCGGCCAGGGCCAGGTCTGGGAAAACCAACCTCTGAATGCGACTAATGCGACTACGTGTGCCTTTTTGGTGCATCACAGGAAAACATGAAACCCAGTGTTTGGTTACATGCTTTGCATGCTCTAATGCGACTACGCGTGTGTCTGGTTAGCTGCGTAACAACCGCTACGGTAACCTCTTCTCTACTCGGTGAGGTTACCAACCATAGCATACACATGACGACGATCATAATAGAAGCAGTGCTTAAATGCATACCATTGCAGTCTCATAAACGATCATAGAAGAAGTACGATTGCACATGAACAGTGCTTAAACAACAAGTAGCAGGAAGTAGTCTCCTAATCCACTATTCTAGTTCACCCTCTTCTTCATCAAGTTCTCCGGGTGCTGATTGCATTGCTTCACCACCTCACAGCCTGATTTCTTGAAGATGATCACTCTGAACTCCTTGTCAGCGATCTTCTTGAACATGAGAAGGTAACCAATATGCAGATCATGAGCAATGGTGAAAGCTGGCCACCCCCGATCAAGCCATGCTTTACCATTGAGATCAGAGAGGGTGATAGTCCAGACGCAACCTGTGTTCGTCCTAAGGGTAATCTCTGCAGGCACCTCTCCCAAGTAAGGCATGAAGGCCTCAGGAACTGGAAGGACTCCTAAGCCAGGTGTCGATGGTATAAACCGACGGTGAAGATACGGGACTACGTACGCACGGGCATCGTCGATGTGGGTTAGTAGACGAACGACACAGGAGACAAGATTTATACAACTTCGGGACCCGGGAAACATCATCCGGTAATATCCCTACATGCTGTTTGTGGCTAGGTCTTATTCCTCTCATGGTGGGAGTCGCCGTATTCTCGAAACAGGATTTCGCCCCGCTATATTAATATAGTAACCACCCGAAACAAGATTGAGTCCACTGCTGGGGCAAAACAGCACAGTCACGCCCAAAAGAAAAGAAAGAGAAAAAGGAAAGAAAACAAAGCCGACATTGGCGGATCAATGAAAACGAAAATGACTCGACACCGCTGCGTCCTCCGGAGCATTCCCACCACGATCCTAGCACTCCGAATCGCCGCGTACCAAGCAGCACCCCCAAGGAGGAAGGCGACGACGACGCTACTGTCCGGACGGGTCCTAAGGTTTCCCCCGGTACGCTACAGGAAGTGGGGAAGAGGTACACCCGACGTCCTTCAGGAAGGAATGGCGACACTCACAAGCGTCACCACATCGGTGTCAAAATGACAGGAATTTCTCCCGACCCCCAAAAAACCACATCTCCGGACAATCCGAATTGCTCCACCAAGCTTTCCATCCACCAACGCACGCCACCACGGTCTTGTAGTCACCTTCATCGTCTCACCATGGCAAATGTAGCAAGGCCGGCTATCCCGAGACGAAGCAACCGTAGACAAGGTCCGACACAAAGACAACCATGCGGGGGAGAACATACTCCACCGCCATAGGCAGTAGCCGACCGGACGCAACGACAAGAGCACACCGGGCCATTGTAGCCGGAGGGTGGCAGCAGCACAACCACCTAGAGGACGTCCTCCACCGCCACCTGCGGGTGCCGACCGGACACGGAAGCAGAGACACACCAGGCCGGGCAGGCCTGGCCGAGCCCCGGGGGGCTCATAAAGTCCCCGCCGCCATGCTGCTGCACGTAGGCCGCCATCACCGCTACCCTCTTGATCGGCCCCTAGGCCCGGCCGGGGCCAGACAGCCCCGCGAAGCTCCCGCCACCACGCTGCAGCAGGGGCGGCGTCATCATTGTCATCTCCGTCACGAGCCGCTCATCGGGCCAGCCGGAGGCAACGAGGCGTAGAACCCGCCCTAACCCAAATCGGGCCCGAAGGGTCCAGATCTGGGCCTGCAGGGCCAGACCACCACCACCGCTGTCTCTGCCACCAACGGCAGCGCCACCACTGCATCGGCCACCCGCGCTGCTCCAGGGAGACCCCGTCACCGCGTCAGACCAATCGCCGCCGAGCTGCACCTCCTGGGCCATGGCCGCCCCGCGCCGACCATGTCCAGGAGGGGAAAGGCCGCCGCCCATCCCGGCCGCCACAAACCGCACCGACGCGAGAGGGAGCAGGAGAAGGCCCTCCGCCACCGGCCCCGCGCGGGCTAAGCCCGGCGGCGCTCGCCGGCGGCGGCGGGGAGGAGGAGCAGATGGGGGGCTGATGCATGTAAAATGCATACATGAACTTTGCACTATAACACTTGTATTCCATTCATATTTGCATCATATAAGGGGTATATTACTGTTATTGAATGACTTTTGGTAATTAATAATGATTTCCCCTATTTATGGAATTAATCCTGCGCAGGCAGAAAAACCCTATTTCTTTCCTTATTTATTTCAGGGCCTTAACGACGTCATAATGAGCTGCAAATTTACGGAGATCATTTTTTTGGAAGGAGGAAGACCTCGGAGCGAAGGAAGCAAGCAAACGGAGGCCGGAGGGCCAAAAGAGGGTGCCCCATGCGGCCCCTGTACCTGGCCGCGTGGGCCCACCTCTTTTGGGCCTCGTGGCTCCGTTTGCGTCGATCCTTCTTCTCGAAGCTTCCTCGTGACCTAAAAACTCCTATATAAAGAGCCCCCCGAGGAGTTTCGCAGGGAGGCGGCGGAGAAACACAAAACCAGAAACAGAGAGACAGAAGGCTGCCACCGGAGAAGATCGGAGGGGGGAAACGCCGCCGGAATCCACCTCCGAAGGGCTCCACCCCCCTCTGGCGTGTTCAACATCAACTTCTACAGCAAGATCATCTCATCTCTCCACTGTAAACTCTTGGCAAACATGATGTATGATGCAATATACTTTTCCCTTGATCTATTGTGTCTCTCCATCTATGTTTGAGAAGTGATTTGTTCATGGCATTAGTGAAATAGTTCGTTGATTGGTTGCATACAAGTTTTGTTATCTTTTATGATTGTCTTGATGTACAATGTATGAGTGCACACATATGTTGGGGAATGCATGTAAGGTGATCACCTGTAAGGTAATGGAGTGAGGGAGACTTGGGAGGACATGTAAACCCGAGATTGAATCATGAAGTTACTCTATTGGGGATATATATGGGGGACCCTAGAACTTAAGGCTACGGTGGGACAATTATGTCTTAATAATTCTTGTGCTGCACATTTAATTGGCCATGAGATCCATCATAAGAGTTGTGTAATTTGCTCATTTACTTGGGTATGCCTATTTATGGCTCCCTGCTAGAAGAAACAATTAAGACTAAAACATGTGCTTCACTAATTGTGACAACCACACGAATGAAATAACAATTGCCAGAACATTTGCTCCCTTGAGATATTTGCTACTTGAGATTCTTTCTACTTGTTACCTTAATAAAACTGATTTAAGAAACTTGCATTAGAAAACTTGCTCTTAGAAACATGTTGCTAGATAAACCTACTCCACATCACTTGCTTCCATTAGTTAGTTCCTTTCATACTCAAATTTATTGCTTTGCATAGAAGGCCATATAAGAGGGTTATAGGGCTTAGCTAGTTTACCTTCAGCTCCTCGTGGGTTCGACACTCAAATACTTATCGAATTGTGCTACAATGATTCCTTGCTCTTGGGGATTATCAAGTACTTTTTCTGGCGCCGTTGGGACAATTATGTCTTAATAATTCTTGTGCTGCACATTTAATTGGCCATGAGATCCATCATAAGAGTTGTGTAATTTGCTCATTTACTTGGGTACACCTATTTATGGCTCCCTCCTAGAAGAAATAATTAAGACTAAAACATGTGCTTCACTAATTGTGACAACCACACGAATGAAATAACAATTGCCAGAACATTTGCTCCCTTGAGATATTTGCTACTTGAGATTCTTGCTACTTGTTACGTTGATAAAACTGCTTTAAGAAACTTGCATTAGAAAACTTGCTCTTAGAAACTTGTTGCTAGATAAACCTACTCCACATCACTTGCTTCCATTAGTTAGTTCCTTTCATACTCAAATTTATTGCTTTGCATAGAAGGCCATATAAGAGGGTTATAGGGCTTTAGAGAATAGATAGTTTACCTTCAGCTCCTCGTGGGTTCGACACTCAAATACTTATCGAATTGTGCTACATTGATTCCTTGCTCTTGGGGATTATCAAGTACTTTTTCTGGCGCCGTTGTCGGGGAGCGTTGTGCTAAACTTTTATTCTTGTTTGCATTGCATACTAACATATATTTCAAAACACAAAAAAATTATAAAATGGAAAATTATTATGAAAACGCCTTGATAGCTGCTGAATTTAGAAAATCAAATGAAGGGAAAAGATTAGGAGGCTACATAGAGCTTCTATATAAAATTGCTAGTGAGCTGCTTGATTATCATGAGGAAGAAATTTGTTGCTCTAAATACTTTAGACACTTTGAATTCCAATGCCCTTCCAATAAATACAAACCTGTTCTTGCAACTTATCATACATGGAATNTTATGCTCACTTAGGGATGGAAGAAGTAGAGCAATTTGTTATTTTTATGGGAGCCTATGAATTATACACCTTCATTGATGAACATGAAACCTGCCCTATAGCTTCTCATTATAAAGTTTTTATTGCCAATCTCCTTGAAATTTGCATACGTGAATTTGATGAAAATATCTATGTTGTTGACACAAGGAAGAGATTTGCCCAAGGTAGTACTGATGTTTTGCAGGAAGAAGATGACAAAAGCCTAAGCTTGGGGATGCCCGTGCAACCCCAAGAAGATGTTGAAAATGATGAACAACTAGAGAATGAAGAGAAGGAACTTCCACCTTCACCACCTATGGATGAGGGTAACACTCAAGATTTTGCTAATGATAAACTTTGCTTTTATGACTCTGATGAGGAAGAATATCAACCTATGCCTAATGAGAACATTATTAATAATGATGAAGAATATGGTTTAGACATGCTATATGATAATGCTTTACATGATGATCCATTATGCTCATTAGATGATAAGTCTTTATATGGTGATTCTATTCAAAACTATGTGGTTATGTTTAACTTTAATGCTTGCAACTATTATGAGAGAGGAAGAGATAAGAATACCCTTTATGTATCTATGTTATTTAAAATGCAAGCTATTGATTATTATATGCATTGTTTACCTCAAGTTTGCTGTTATTTATTCATATATAAAACTCCAATGCATAGGAAGAGAGTTAGACTTAAAAGTAAATTGTTTAATATTCTGTGGTGTGTTCCTTATGTTTTAATGTCCTATTCAGTTTGAGCACACCTTTATATCCTTACAACATGAAAATAACTTTACCTACTGTTTTCTAACAATTAGTTTAAGATTTTCACTTTACATAAAATTTGGGAAAGTAAATGAGAAGGATGAGTAATGGAGAAGTTGGGGTCGACCTTGAACATGTGTTGTTCATGCCAATGGAACCATTGCAAAGTCCCTATCATTAAAACTTTTCCCAAAGCTAAAACCAAATAAAAAGAGTGACATCACCTTTGTATCTTGTTTTTCATCTTAAAAGGCAAGAATAACCTCTTTTGAGAGGTAGGATTAAACAATAGTGATTTGCTGTCCAGAAAACAGATTCCTGAGCTTCACTGCGAAAAATGTTAAAAATCACAGAAGAGGAATATTGACTTGATATTTTACGACAGCAATCTTCAGTTATTAATACACAATTCATTAGTTCAAAGTTTTTTGGTTTGAGCAACGTAAGTGCCTCTGAAAATTCACTCTTTACGGGCTGTCCAGTTTTTGACAGATTCTGTCTTTATTTCGCATTGCTCTCATTACTTGTGTTTTGTGCGGTTCTTTTGATCAAGGAGCATTACACAACCGTAGTAACAGTAGCTAATGTTTAGAATCAATTCATGATATGTCTTTGCTGTACCTATGTGGATTTAATTTATGAAGGCACTAACCCCTCTAATCAAGTTTATGATGAGTTTTGTGTGAAGAATTTTAAGTGGAAGATTGAGGGTGATGAACAAGATCAAGAGGGACAAAAACTCAAGCTTGGGGATGTAACCCCTAAGCTCACCCTACATACAAGAATTTAAGCTTGGGGATGCCAAGCCACCTCACTCCAACCATCTTGATACCAAGTAAGTAAGCCTAGCTATATGGCTATAAAGAAAGCGCTTTACGGGAGGCAACCCGGTTGTTTTTACTTTTGATTTTATTTGTATCCTCTTGCTGTAGCAAGAGAATGTTGTCTTATTTTAGTTTCTGAAATTTTTAATAAAGTGCCAAGTTTTACCCATTTTGATATGAAAAAGTTGTTGTTTTGCATGCGGAGATTTCATTCCAGCACAGGTCTGTGCACGGTTTGATTTTTAGTTCTTATTCTGTAACTCCGATTGGTCTGATATTTTTACTGTAACTACAACTTTTCATCCTCTGTATGCATGAATGTTTTCAGAATTTTTAGACATGTGTAAGTCGGGTAGAAAAAATACGTTTTGCTGCTGTCAGTTTTCTAGACAGATTCTGTCCAATATGTTTTGATGCATGTTTTGAACTTTTAACTTGAATCTTGTTGATCCAATTGAGTTTATTAATAGGCATACAACATTATACACTTTCTGGACATTCATATGAATTTTTGTCTAAGGATTATAAGCAGCAAGTAATGCATTTGTTTATCACTACTAATGTCACCCCACAGAAAAGAAATGGGAGAAACAGTATTTTGAAGTTTTTTCATAGGGATTAGAGGAGATGAACCAAGAGCTATCAAGGATGGTGAAAACCATAAGCTTGGGGATGTGAAGACATCCCCACTGGACCAACACACTCTCGGTTTGCACACGTCTAACTTCTGTTTTTCTATCAATGCATTTTATCGCATAAACTTGGAGCGTCTTTTATTTGTTTGTTATGTTAGTCTAGTTTTTGTTTTGAGGCCACCACCATCATTTTTATATGAGAGAGATACTAGAAGTTTGTGTTGAATTTAGTTGGATCCTATTATAATGATTGGGAAAGGGATGTTTGAGTTGATTTAAAAGTTACATATAGTTGCATAATTCATATGTTTTTAATGAGTGTCAATTTGCAAGTGTTTTATCAAGAGCTATCTTATATTCATGTTTTGATGTTGTATGTTATTTCACCTTGTTTGACATGAATTAGTTAGTTCTATGGACACTCATGCATGCATCTAGATGGTCATCTTTCTCCCTTTTGCTAGCCCAAAAATTCCAACAAGTAAAAACTTGTTTCCAACACCTTCAACCAAAGTTTTTCCAGTGAGTCCACCATATCTACCTATTAGCTTTATGCTATTCCAAGTATGTTTATCATGTTATTTGTGTTATCTATGCCTCTAAATGAAAATGATTGTGTTATTTATTGTAATGGGAAAAGTTGGTTAAAAAGCTCTCGCGAACTTGATGCACACTTTACTTTTATTGCATTTAATAAACATGAACCATTGTGATTAATATTATGATGATAGTGGCTTGATAAATGTTTAAGGTTGGGAGTTAGCCCATATGTGCTGTCACATACAAAGCTTTCAACATGTTCCATCATTTATTTAGTTGATATCATGTATTTTTATTTATGGATGCCTACCATGGTGAAATAATGTGGAAATAGAGTAAGTTTAAATGAGTTTGTATAAATGGTTAGAGAGAAACCTGGGCCGCTAATCTAATCCATGCATCATTCATGGTGAAAATTTACTTACATGCTATTTTGAACTTTCTGTGATACACCCTACAATAAAAAGCTATAACAAGTGGTAAATAAAAAGGGTGTTGAGGTTGTTCATTATGTTTATTTGTCTTGTTGTTTTGATGTGGGCTTGATCCATATCATGGGACAAGAGGTACCCCAGTTGAGGCTCTTGATAATACCATTATTACTTACAATAATAGATAACTTAAACTTGCTTTGTTTCCCAAGTTGAGTAATCATGGTGTAGGTACTTGTATTCAAGGGGCATGAGACATCTAACCTTTACTTTATCAAGACCACTACTCATATTTGCTTTCACATTAAACTTTAATCATTTAAGATGCTATGATAGGGGAATGAGAGCTTGACACCAAGTAGTACCATTGCATTCAATAACTTAAGTAGAATAGTTTGGAGGATAGATGAAACTTATGCATGTTTTACCTCTACTCATTTATATATCTTTTCCAAAGTGTACACCTTTTATATTTAGATTTTCATCTTCACTCTATGACCTATGTAGGATGTTCTTACTTATCATATTGCATACATGTTTTCCATATTACTATCTTTTATTTTACACTTTGTGAATTATCATTGAACATCCATGCATTGAATACTTGATATCACTTTATAAACTGTTTGCATATTGCTACTTCTTTGAATAATGAATCATTTGACTTTATGTAGCAGTAGCAATCATCTTTTATATCCATTTTGTTATTATATTGCAAAGTTCATGTTAGTTTTATCACTTCCATACTCGAGGACGAGCATGACTTAAGCTTGGGGATGTTGATGCATATAAAATGCATACATGAACTTTGCATGATAATTCTCATATTTCAATCATATTTGCATCATATAAGGGGTATATTACTGTTATTTAATGATTTTTGGTAATTAATAATGATTTCCCCTATTTATGGAATTAATCCTGCGCAGGCAGAAAAACCCTATTTCTTTCCTTATTTATTTCAGGGCCTTAACGACGTCGTAATGAGCTACAAATTTACGGGGATCATTTTTTTTGGAAGGAGGAAGACCTCGGAGCGAAGGAAGAAAGCAAACGAAGGCCGGAGGGCCAAAAGAGGGTGCCCCACGTGGCCCCTGTACCTGGCCGCGTGGGCCCACCTCTTTTGGGCCTCGTGGCTCCGTATGCGTCGATCCTTCTTCCCAAAGCTTACTCGTGACCTAAAAACTCCTATATAAAGAGCCCCCCAAGGAGTTTCGCAGGGAGGCGGCGGAGAAACACAAAACCAGAAACAGAGAGACAGAAGGCTGCCGCCGGAGAAGATCGGAGGAGGGAAACGCCGCCGGAATCCACCTCCGGAGGGCTCCACCCCCCTCCGGCGTGATCATCATCAACATCTACAGCAAGATCATCTCCATCTCTCCACTGTAAACTCTTGGCAAACATGATGTATGATGCAATATACTTTTCCCGTGATCTATTGTGTCTCTCCATCTATGTTTGAGAAGTGATTTGTTCATGGCATTAGTGAAATAGTTCGTTGATTGGTTGCATACAAGTTTTGTTATATTTTATGATTGTCTTGATGTACAATGTATGAGTGCACGCATATGTTGGGGAATGCATGTAAGGTGATCACCGGTAAGGTAATGGAGTGAGGAGGACTTGGGAGGACAAGTAAACCCGAGATCGAATCATGAAGTTACTCTATTGGGGGATATATGGGAGACCCTAGAACTTAAGGCTATGGTGGGACAATTATGTCTTAATAATTCTTGTGCTGCACATTTAATTGGCCATGAGATCCATCATAAGAGTTGTGTAATTTGCTCATTTACTTGGCTACAACTATTTATGGCTCCCCCCTAGAAGAAACAATTAAGACTAAAACATGTGCTTCACTAATTGTGACAACCACACGAATGAAATAACAATTGCCAGAACATTCGCTCCCTTGAGATATGTGCTACTTGAGATTCTTGCTACTTACTGCTCTTAGAAACTTGCATTAGAAAACTTGCTCTAATAAACTTGTTGCTAGATAAACCTACTCCACATTACTTGCTTACATTAGTTAGTTCCTTTCATACTCAAATTGCTTGCATAAAAGGCCATGTAAGAGGGTTATAGGGCTTTAGAGAATAGATAGTTTACCTTCAGCTCCTCGTGGGTTCGACACTCAAATACTTATCGAATTGTACTACAGTGATTCCTTGCTCTTGGGGATTATCAAGGACCACGACACAACTTAATCTGACATCTTTTGTAGGCTTGATCTACACATGTAATTAATCTATCACTTTACAAAATTAAGTGACACGACCCGTTAAGGCTTCAATCTTTGTGATTACCCATGTTAGTCCCTGATGAATATCAAATAACAAGTGCATCATTATCTGTAATATATAATTAGTAAACCTTTGCATAATACTTTGCTAGCTCAAATAAAGCAATAGAAACTAAAGGACAAAGATAAACATAGTCTCATCACAACCACATGTGATAGTTGAGTGGAGACTCTTGACGTACGTTTATAACCACTATTCGTCGGAGTAGCCTACAACATTAAACATTGCAGCCAAACGATTTGGGTCAATGATATGTCTTAAACAGATCTGGTTTTCTAAACTTGTTTTGTTGGGAATATACTAACCATGTAGACCTGTGGCGTGAAGATATTCCAGCAAGCCAGGATGGCCCACTGGAAGTAGTGACGGCTGGTCTACCGGGCGGCCAGCTTGTTGAAGTACAAGATAGAAGTGCATCCGGCTATGGAAGGTCCAACACGATGGCTCGTGATCTAACCGCCTTGATGTACTAGACATGACCCTAAGCCGGATTAGTCTAGGAACCCTTATCCTTGTTGATGGCAGCTCTCTCGTTATAAGCTCTAGATCCGGCTGCCTATATAAAGCCGAATCACAGGAAGGATTCGGACTAAGTTTTCTCAATCATGTAATATGAACGCGACGTATTCGCCTATAGTGAATTATAGCAGCACGTAGGGTTTCTGTTGGGATATTCCAAATAGGTCTACCAACGACATGGAGATATTCCAACAATCCAGGGTGACCCACTGACTGTAGTACCGGTTGGCCTACCGGACGGTCCAGCGTGCTGGAACACAAGGCAGAAGACGGTGGCACGTGATCTAACCGCGTTGTTGTACAAGACACAACCTAAAGCTGCATTAGTTTAGGAGTCCTTCCGGTCAGCGACGACGACGGTTATCTCCTTGTAAGCCCTAGGTACAACTGCGGACCATGGGAAGCCTAGGGCTAACGACTATTGCCTCGAACATCTTAAACGGCTTCACCGACACGGTGTTCGACGCCTCGAAGGCTAGAGACGCGAACAAACCCGCCCAACGCCCCATTGACCCGGAGGTCGGTGCACAAGACCTTAAAACGGCCCTCTCACATTTGTTTCGTTTTCAGAATCTCATTGCTTTTTGCCCAAGGGCCTATAACAATGTTGCGGATGCTATCGCCGCCGCCGCCACCGCCCGTACGCGAACCCGACGCAGCCAGAGTCCTCCCCTCCGGCTATAAACAACCAGACGCCGCCTCGGCTAGACCTCGCCCCTATCCTCTGTCCGCCACCCAGCCCCACCCGCTCCGCCGCCGCGACCACCCGTCTGCAACACCTTTGCCTCCGCCCGCACTCCGAGCCTCCGCACAACCCGTCTCCTTCCGCCTCGCAAGGGAATAGCTAAAACATCCTACATTATGATGTGGAGGGAGTACTTCTATCCCTGCTTCTGCTTACTAAATTATCATCTCAGGTTTTGTTGTGTACAGTTTTGAGCTAAAGATTGGGTTAGGTAGATCTTCTGCTCTTCCATCACAAGCACTGCCTGCTCCTCTTACGGTAAATATGGCAATCAGAAATAAGGTAGTTTCTTTTTCATTGGAACATTTCAATGTGCAGCTAAATCATATAGTTTGTTTGGAAGTTTTAAGAGAAGGCATGTTTTTGGTGTTGCTGACCTTGTCATTTTTGTATGCCGAATAGGGTGGTACTATCATATCTGGTCCTGGAGGTGGAGGTACACCTGTTCGCTTGAAAAAACTTCGCCCAAGCTAGGCCAAGGACATCTCTTGACTGAGGATCCAAAGCTGTGTTGATCTTTGGTTGCATTGATTCTTTGTTGCCCGATAATTCCTTGTCAAAGTATGCTGTGATGCTCCGCTTCCCAAGAGAAACGCGAACACCACTTCCACTTCCACGCCTCCTCTCAATTGCACGAGAGACATTCCTATCCCTAAGTGACTCCCGAAGTGCCATCTGAACTTCTTCATCATCATCTTCAATATTTATCACCCCATCTCGGTTGTACATGCCATCCATTATATCCCGTTCCAATCGGAGTTTACGGGTTGCCTTCTCCCTCCTCTTTTGCATGAAGATGTTCCGAGAGTTCCTCATTGCAGCACGCACATTTCTTGGAACGTTAGGGCACCCCTGCACATCACCTGATATGCCACCAAGATGCTCCCTAAAGCGGGTCGCACCTCCTCCTCTACTCTTTAGGGGGCAATACCGACAATCAAACCCCCCACCAACCTTAGGGCCATGGTTCCAAATGTAACTGATGTCATTGTTTACACGCCCTACATTTGAAAATTTCAAACACCATGTTATCAATGCATCAAAATATATAGTTAAAACAGAATAAACAAAATTAACCATGAGTGAACAAAATGAACAGAATTAACACATTTTTTACTCTAAATGAAGCATAAGAACAAATAAAAACAGAATAAGGCATACAGAACAACCAATATTAATTATGAGCAAACAGAATACATATGATATCCATCACAAAATTGATCAAGCATAAGTTAACAAAATGTACATGAAGTTTCATAGTATTGACCTCTCCAAGTTGTCTCTGTTGTTGGTGGATCATTTCTCATTTGAACATCATCTTCACCGTCAGGGTTGCCATTGCCCCTCCTCCTGGCTTCATCAAAGCAATTCCCATAGGGTGCACTTCCATCTCCTGTAAATATTAGTGATAAATTTCATAAAATAAACATATTTACAGAACCAAACAGGAGACAAAATTCTATTTTATTTGCACAAATTAGTAATTAGTAATCCATATAACAATGACATGCAAATGCAAGTTGCGAACAGAAGATAAGACAATAACTTTTCTTTCAGACAATTAATCAAATAAGCCACTACAATTATCAAATAAGCTTACACAAAAAGCTAGCATATACTGTACAAAATTCCACCACAATTATAATCAAATAAGCTTACACAAAAGCTAGCATATACTGTACAAAATTAGGTCGGACGGACAGCGGCGTACAATTGCTGAACTCATGAGTATAATACAGAAAAACTACCCAACGTTTTAATTTCTGGGCAGCTAATAGTATGTTTCATTCGAAGTCATTTCATTAGATTAACTCAAAAAATATTATTAACAGTGACTAGCGAGCAATCTGCTCAAATAAAGATACACTAGTAGATTACATAAAGCTATCTTGCACAAGAGATTAGAGCAACTGAACTAGCATGCACACACAAATACAGTACGTATTACCTTGCCCACCATGCGGACGTGCAGCTCCAAAGGCAGCCATGGTGTTGCCAGCGCCGACCCGGTCGCCGGCAGCACGGCCACTGCCCAAGCCGCCTTCCATATCACTCGTGGATGGCAAAAGGAGATCAGGAGGGGAAGTAGTGGTGGCTGCTCGAGGAGGAGGAGGAAGCTGGGCAGAGGCGCCGCTGCCCTGCCTCCCTCAGCTAGGTTGCCTGCAGCCGCCGCACAGAGGAGTTGAGATGGGGGAAATGAAAAATTAGGGTTAGGGAGGGTTCGGTTCAAGTATTTATACCACAGGGGGTATCTATGGGCTATTTGGGACCATGGACCGGCCTGAAATTTCAAAAAATGCCGAATTTTTTGGACCGGATTAAGCAAATACCGGGCCCAAATGAAATGGCCGAATTTCGGCGAAATTTCGAGTTTTCAGGCCGAAATTCGAAACCTTGCTGGAGGTACACCTGTTGCATATGTTACACCACAAACCTCAGAGCTGATTGGTAATTTCTTGCATATGCATCTGTTTGTGTTAGATAGAAGTCTTGCTATCCATGTTATCATGACCACAAAAGCAACATCATTGAAATCTTCCCATGTTTTCTTCGAGATAAACTTTTTGAAGGATAAACGGTTCATTATGCTGCCCATTTGAGTTCCTTTTTCAGATATTATCTAGGACATGGAATTTGTACAGACCAAGAGAAAAATCATAAGTTCCCGTTGTGCATGTAAATTAATCTTTGGAATATTTTCTCATCTTTCCTCAGTTGTGACATCAATTTTGTAGTTCTTTCACATATGTTCAGCACAGAAACAAATACCCCAGTGACTACTGCAAAATAAATTGACATGAAAAAAATAACGCAGGCGATACTTTACAACAATGGCGAACAGAACCATTTGCTGTGATTACAGGAATTGGAAGGTAACAGGGTTGTACAATGATATTCTGTTACTGATTGTCCTGTGCTTATTGACTATCCGGTGATGGTGGTATATTAAATATGTTATTTCAGATGGGTTCCGCCTGCTTTGCCATCCAGCAGAAGCCTGATCGTGAAACAAATCTACTTTTGTAGCTGGTAGAAGTATGATAAGCCTTGGCATAGCCCATTTTACTTTTCCCTTTTAGATTGTGCAATTGCCTACCAAGTTTTGAGATTAACTTGTGTTTCGTTTCCCAGCATGTTGAGGAAGAGCGTACATTGACCGATTCACTGCGTGATGAATCTGAGCACATGCTACGTGCACTAACATTAGAGAGGAGTCAGATAAAGGAGGCTACATGGTCTGTGTTGGATAATGCAGATGCTACTGGAGAGGTAATGCCTACCTTGTACATTCGATCTAATCAGTTGATTTCTCTGTCCTTTTGCCTTCAACTTAAATTGAATTCCTTCTAGTCTACATGAAAAGTTCTACAACTTGCAACCACTCCGGACGGGATGAGCAAATAGCTTTGACCATTATGAGTTAAAACTTGTGGTCATGGTCTGAAGGGCTTCATGCGGTTATACTTCGCATGACATCTGTTTGAGGCATGTCTTTTGATGAGATCTGTGTGTGTCTAAGGAGGGCAAGAAGAACAATGGCTCCAATTTGTAACATACTTGTGGATTGCCAGTGATACATTTTGGCTATTGTTATCATCTGACTGTATACTCTTATATAACTGTATAATTTTAGTGTCCACATTGGATGGTAACTCATTGATTCTTTGCCTCGTATAGATTGTCGAGCTTCTTGCAGAATTTTTAACACTCAAGGAGTCATCTAACCCGACCGAAGTCTCAAGGCATATATTTCAAACCAGGTTTGATGCTGCTATCCCTGATTCCATGGAGAGCTTCATGAACTTGTACCGCAGTGTCAGAGTACCAGTTACTGCTGAAGAGCTGGAGGTAATTGTTGCTCTGTTTGCTGAGTAGTTTCTGCAAAAGAGGGTTTTGAAAGTTTTACAAGTACAGCAGATTCGTTCTTGTTTTCTGATACATATCTGAGTGGGATTTTGAGATGCTGTCATGCAGTGTTGTGAACATCTCGAAGAGAAGGGTTTGCGGAGCACATGTGAGAGGGAGAGGAAGGTTGCAGCCACCATCGCTGTCTTCAGTTTGAATGTGGTTTATCTTCTTCAGATGATGCAAACACTGCAGTTTTCTGGTATGTCAGAAGGCAAGCAGGAAATACCATTTTTTCTATTTCGATCATCGCACTCCTTTTTTTTTTTCTTTGCTCTTCTCCATCTTTGACACTCCCTCCGTCTCAGTTTATAGGGGCAGCGCGAGTCCCTAGATCGTTAATTTGACTAACCTAATATGAGTTAAATATTATAAAAATTATACCATTTGAAACTTTAGATGTTCTATTTTCTAATAGTGTGATTTTTATGTTATGCAAATCATATTAAGTTGATCAAATTGACGATTTAGGGACACGTGCTGCCCTTATAAACTGAGACGGAGGGAGTACATTTTTGGTGTTTCATCTGATATCAATGAGCCATACTATAGCTGTTAATTTAGTTATTCTGGTGTGTATTTTGCAGAAAAGAACATCATTGGAGCGGAAGGAACACATTATTCTTCTGGGAAGTGGCATCGAGGAAGTCGTCACTGGATAGTGGATAGAGATCTAGAGCACAATCGCAGCAGAGGAAAAACAACATGATTATAATGATGCCGAGAGAGACGGAGGGAGGGAGGGAGGGAAATGGACAATAGACACATGATAAAACAATAATGTTCATAACAGATTTAGTTTTGCCTGCATGATAAAAAAATCCAGTTTTTTTTTCTTCAAATTACTCTGGGTGATCCCATTCCGAGAAAACACCCCTGCATTTCCGCCTGCCAGTTCGATCGAGCGAAAACACCTCTCCATAGTCACGGTGAACCATGTCATTGACAGCGTGTCTCCAACAAATCTCCAAAGTTAGCAGCGGCCAAATGGTTGAGCTCACCTCCAAATCCCCTCTTCTTGATGTGCCGCGTTCCCTGCCGCATCCGCCCACATCCCTCTTGCTCCTAGCCATCACTGGTTCCCTCTTGCTCCTAGCCATTACTGGTTCCGCCCACGTCCATTTTTTTTTAAATTATAATAATATATAAATAACAAGTAAGCAAGCCGGCTCATTAAAAACCTTACAGTCCTCTTAGGTACCCTATTAAGAAAAAGAGTGCGTCGAAAAACTTGCTGCTTCAAACATTACTGGTTCATTCACCGCAGCTGGTGCGATGCTTGCTCTCGCGGGCGTGCTCTCTACCGGTAAGAGGGAAGTTCGTGCCAGTGAGGTCTCTGCTTGATCCAGGTCCTTTGCGTACTAGGTTCATGCCACCTCGCATAGTGCTCAGGTTTGACTCTGGTAAAAAAACTAACAATACGGGGAGTAGTCCATCTGAATGTTAATAAAAAAAGGGATGATATTTTCATGGAAGAACCTAAACATCTCTGCAAAGAAACAGATTCGTTGGAAGTAAGGACCAGATAAATAAATATAAACAAACATCCCACAAAACTTAGTTTCATGCAAACTAAGAAAGAACCAACTAACCAGTAGAAATAACCATTGGTGTATATGGTCCAACAAGTTCAATCCTCATAGTTCACATAATATTCTCGGAAAAATAATAAAAGGCACAAACAACAGAAGCAACAGCTAACTGTTAACAGGGATACCCTTCTTGTAAGCCAAGGCGAACTCTTGCACCTCCTTTTTTAACCAAGACAAATCCTCCTCTTCATCCCTATGTTGCTCCATCTCGTTAATGGATACAGCAAAGTCAGCGTCCCATGCCGGATCAAAATAGACACAGTCATCTTCCATTGTATCTACAAACAGAGTCCCGTACTTCCCTTGATTAATAAGCCCTTCGTTGCAGACTGGACTTTTCCCACTAGCCATATCCTCAAATTCCGTGCAGCACCCACGGTATGTTTCTGAAGGTGGATGGATAATCTTGGTCCCTTCACACTCACAATGAAAGCAGCGGCCTTTTCTCAACCAGAAAACAAGAGGAACGAGCATGTCAACTTCGCGTGCGCATCACTTAAATGCTAACGAGTAATAAAAGCAATAAAAAGGCATTAACTGAACAGATTTACATATTGGGACATGTCAGTGTGCAACCATCCCTAGGACCATTAAGACTGAGGGCATGTATGCACAATACATTAATTATTAAGAATTGCATATAGCATACTATTGAAGTAACAAGAATGAGGTCATGAGGGTAACCAATCAGTCTTTCTTTCTGGAGTCACAGGTAGGACCTGGAGATACCTAATATGAATACATGATGATATCAGGAACATCAATTAGTGTTACCGGGATGCACATACTTCCAAGAATCCTCTTAACGAATGAGCCAGGAGGATACAAGGAACTGGGCTGGAGCAATCAGATACCAGCCAGGTCAGCAAGCGACACAAGAATCAGGAAGAGGTGCATGGTATGATGGTGCACGTCAAATAGCCTCCTGCACCTTGAGGAGCTTGAGGTGGTTTTGATATGCTGCATCGAATTCTCAGCTAAGCATCACAGTGCAGTGATCACAACAATTTGGAAAGGTCCCTGTTTGCATTAGAGAGGATGGCAAAGGGGGCAGGAGGTGATGGTACATTGGCAATTGACTAGGCAATTAGAACACAAGCTATGCTGGTGGTAATGATAACCTGTGGCCACGACAAATCACAAATCATGTAACTGCATTATGAAAAAAAAATGCAAACTAGTTTGGCTTCTGGTAAAATGTGTGATCTAGTTTTTTTCTATCATCACTAAAGTAAACTTAACATTTGAACTCCTTGACAATACACCATGTCAGATGTCAAGAGACTTTATCCTACATATGGGACATATGTTAAAAGTGCAACATAATTTGCAACAATAGGTTCACAACAAGCTTCCTCACAGACTCCACCAAACTGATTCTAGTATGATTATGGGCAACTAGATTCACATACTGTGGAATAAGCATAGGTATTTATCACCAATCTGTGGATACTCATCGGGGGCAGAAGAAACAAACTCTATGATTTGTCAAATACATTTGTTCTGATTTTCTGTATATTCTGCGGCACTGTAAGCATCTTTTCAAAGGATTGTGATACATAAGCTACTAAGTAGCCATGTGAGGAAAAATGATATATCTAGATCTAAATTCATGAGTGAGAACATACCAGCATCTTTTGATGGCTCTAATATAGGGCAGCACAAAGATGTCATGTCTTCATCAATATTGCTACACTCAATAAAGAATAGTGTGGGAACTGCATCAGCAATCTGTGAACCTTTTCGTTTTGCCAAGATGTTCATGTGAGAAAATGGGTATTTGTAGTCGTCCGGGATGTAGCATATACCATACTCAGCTATTTCAGAGTTTACATCACAGATAACATGAAGCTCATATTCCTGTCCCTATATTCAGATAAGGACAAAATCGGCATATGTGTTATCAGAGGTATTGCTAGCTTGTACTTTAAGAGAGAAAATGCAACAGCACCAAAAAATAAACTTACCACTTGTTGTGCATATCTGAGTAATGCAGATTTAACCCTCTTGACAATTGCACTCTGAAAAGCTTCAAATTTCCTACATTTGCCTGCGATAATATCGGAGGCGTAGATGTTCAATTCTGGAACCAGCTTCGAAGATTTACTAGGTGGAAACTTTTGTGATAAAGTTTCAGATATGGTACAAACATCACTGGAGGAGAGCATCCGGTTAACCTTAAGCGTTGGACACAGGGTTTCTCCCATCAGTGGCATTACTGTTGTAGCAAATTCTACAAACGCAGTAGGGCTGGGATGACATGCTTCACAAGAGGCAGTATCATAGGCCTCAGTATGAGAAACGGGGAAGCGTTGATCATGACCATCTTCTTCTGCCCTCATAATGATCCTATCAAGTTGGGCATTGTTGATAAGCAAGTACCTCATAGCTTCATATGTAGAAAGAGCAGGAAAGAGGACACAGATGTAGGCAACAAGACCGTCGAGGGAGAGGCACTCAATGCGCGCAAGCCTCTTTGTGCAGATCATTTCGACCTCAAACTCCCGCGTAGCAGGAAACACGGTGTCATACCAAATGGTGTTGAGGATTATGTTGGTGACAGGATCGAAAGGGCCGTAGCAGTGGCCAGCCTTGAGGAGGCCACGGTGGTGGCGCGAACACAATTCATGTTTTGGAATGCGGGAAATCGCCTCGAGGTACAGCACATGGATTTTATCCAGGAGCAATAGCTTGAGAGAATATTCCAGCCCAGCTGGAACGGCTGCAGTCTTCATCCTTTTCCTGTATCTTTGCATCCTTGAGATGGCATGCTGCATAGGCCTCCGTGGGCTGTCGTCGTCGATCATTATATCCTTGGTTGCTAAGGTGAATAGCTCGGAGAGTCTTTTTACAGTGGAATGATTGATGCAGCCCTTTGCCGTCGGCGGTAGAAGGTTGGAGACATCGTCCACATGGGAAGCTAGCAAAAGCGATCTAGACACAAATGTTGGGGCCTCGGGATGCATTACGGAGATGGCGGCGCAGCCGAGAGCGATCTTGGCAGTAATGTCGTGGATGGTGAAGGTGTATGTGGAATAATCCTCCTCGATGAGATGCACGGCGACCAGAAGGTCTGCCTTTGACAGGCGCAGGTAGCGCAGGGCGTCCTGGATGGTGATGTAGCGGAAGTAGGAGGTGAGGAAGGTGGCGAGGCCGCGGATTGACCGCACGGCGACGCTAACGCCCTGGCTGCTCTCCGAGGAGCGCTTGGGTGGTACCATGGAGAAGCCTTTGCTCGACTCTACGATCGCGGAGATGGCCTTCTTCTTCTTCTTGGTGCTGGTGGTGGGTCGTGGTCTCTTCTTCCCCTTCCTCTTGTCTCGCTCCTGGGACACGGTGTTGGCGATGATGTTGGACACAGGGTCGAGGAAGCCGAAGCAGAAGCCGGCCTCGAGGAGGCTCGGGATGAGCTCCGGCGGGAGTCGATCGAGCGCCTTCTTGTAGTAATCGTGGATGTGATCCATCGCGACGGATTTGTTGTGTTCGATGCCTTCCGGTCTTTGATCCGTGCAGTCGAGACCGTCGACAATCACGCGACGGACGCGGCGCTCGCCGGCCATAGTCTCTCTCTCTCTCTCTCTCTCTCTCTATCGTGCGGGGAGCGACGGCCGCGGCGGCGGCGGCGGCGCGGTACAGAGTTGGAAGGAGTGTGTTGCTTCGTGGTTCGTTCAGCGCTCCCCTCCGCAGCTGCGAGCTGGACATCTCCCAGGTCACGGGCTCACGGCACATTTAGGCCCTCTTATAAACGGGCCGAGCCGGCCCAAGCGCCTCTCTTTCAGGCCCAGGCACGGCACACCAGGCCTTTTCTGCCTTTTTTTTTTTTTGCCCGTGTGCCTATTTTGACACGAGGCGTGCAGCGGCCCAGGCATGACCCTTTAGCTGCGTGTCGTGTCACACATCTGAGGGTACCCTTCCGAAAGGTCACTCAGCGTCGTAGAGAAGGCCACGTGGAGCAGAGTCCCGTGAGCGTTGCGTACGCGCGACCTGGTAGCATACGGTCGATCGGAAGCAGCTTACGTACGCGCGCGTTGCGTACGAAGCCCTCCGCTTACGCTGGATTGGAAGCCCTCGTGTACGAAGCCCTCCGCTTACGCGGAAGTACGCGGTAGGAAGGCAGCCGCGTACGGGCGCGCGCGCGATCGGCCTTCACCGGCTTGCCGTTTCACGTACGAGCGTGTCTGTCGAATCCTCTACGGTTGTGTATGCAGTACAGTAAAAAAATTATACAGAACAGTGTACAAACTGCACATCTATCTATACTATATATAAAAGACGAACCCTTTGGCGAACGGAGAGCGCTTCGGCTACTGTTGGGAGAAACAGTAGCGACAGTGCTGCGATCCCGGCCGTCCGCCGACGATCCGACGGCCCTCGCGAGGCGTCGATGACGCTTTTGCAAAAAAGCCCCTCCAGAAGCCGTAAATAGAACCCGCGATCCACGAATTAACACAGAGAAGGACCTCATTGTAATTCCGCAAAAATACGGGGACTTTTCTGTAAAACCGTCAGCACACTCCCCCTCCCCCTTCCTCCCTCTCGCGCGCGACGGCCGAAGCTCGCCGCCGCCGCCGACACGCCGCGCGGCCGCTCCGCCTCTCCCCGGACAGATCTGCGACCATGGGGACCTCCGGCGTCACTCCCTCTCCCTTCTCGCCAGAGATCAGCTGCCGGGGCGCCGCGAGGGCGCCATAATCGCCGCCGCCGTGCTCTGTGTCCTCTGAGATCTCCGCCGCTGTGGATTGGTCGCCGCCGGCGACTCCGGCGACCATATGGCTCGCCCCGCCGCCCGTTAGGCTCCCCTCCGCCTCCTCTGGCGACTCCGCGCGGTCCAAGGACCGTGCGCGAGCTCCTCCGGTCGAGCGTGAGCTCAGAGAGCTTCGCGTCGCCGTTCATGGCCGTGCTAACGTCAGCCGACGTCATGGTGGGCCGGGCTGGCCAGGCCGGCCTGCTAGCTGGGCCGGGCTGCTGTGCAGCTCGGCCGGCCCTTTTTTTTTCCACTCTGTTTTTGTTTTCCTTCTTTTTTTCTCTCTGTTTTTATTTTCCTATTTTAAAAAATCTTTTACAACTTGCAAAATACAACTCCAAATAAACAATTTCTAAAAATCAAAATGTTCATTTCAAATACTTCGGGACCTTTTCCAATCTATTTGAAATCCACTGCATAAAATAAAAAAAATATTACGTGCATTTCAAAATTAAAATGTTCATTTCAAATGCTTCGGGACCTTTTCCAATCTATTTGAAATCCACTGCATAAAATAAGAAAAATATTACGTGCATTTCCAAATCAAACGAGAACAAATTCCACAAAAAACAATACATATAAAAAAACAAATTCCACGAAAAAATTCAAATTTATTTTTTCAGAACGGTTTTCACAAAAAAAATGTAACACAAAAAAAGCCACTATATTATAAAAAAACAAACAGACGACTATTTCAGAAAAAAAGGAAAAAATGAACAAAACAAATACTCACTGTTTCAATATTCCAAATTGGTTAATATTCAAAGAACATGAAACTTTTTCTATAAATACCCTCACAAAAAATAAATGCTGGTTGTTTTTCTATGAACTGGTAGCATTTTTTTGTGAGCATTTTTTCATATCTTTTTGTATAATATTTAAATATTCAGTGGTTTGAAATGTCCAAACATGTTTGTACTTCGATGTCAACAATTAATTGAAATTAGATTCCGCATTTAGGGACAACAACAAAAAAAAACTTTCTCTACATATGTTCAGAAAGGTAAAATTTTCCACGAATGGTTGATTACATGAATGGATTGAATTTCAAATGCTTCTAATAAATTTCAAAAAAAATGTATTTCCTCCAATTGTTGATGAAAATTGATTATCTAATAGCAACTCTAATAAATATGTTAAAAGTATTTTTTTTTTCACAAATGGTTGATTACATGAATAATTGCATATAATACAAATTGAAATCCCCTAAATATGGATTGAATTTCAGATGCATCTAATAAATTTTTAAAAAAAATGTATTTCCTCCAAATATTGATGAAGATTGAAAACCTAATAGCAATTCTACTAGGTTAATATTTAAAGATTCAAACTCTCCACACAAATAATTTCAAGACGATAATATTTCACTACATCAGATGAATTAACGTGGATGATATCCTTTTTAAAAATATGTTTACAAAAATGTTGCATTCCTAACAGGTAGGATCATTTTACTAAAACAATTTGCATAAAATAAAAAATGATGAACAAAACAATATTTTCAAAACATATCCACCTGAAAATTATGAATAACATATCCGACCGATCAAAATGAATAAATACTTGGTACTTACGAAAAAAATTGTTTTCACATTCCAAAAAAATGTATAACATTTCAAAAAAATCCCTTCCTCCAAATATGTTACAGGTCAATTTTTCCATAAATTCTTGATTAAATGAATAATTACATAGAATACAAATTCATATCCCCTAATTATTGATTGCATTTCAACTGCATCTAATAACTTTTAAAAAAATGTATTTCCTCTAATTATTGATCTAAATTTAAAATATGATAACAATCAAATAGGTAAATATTTAGAGATTCAAAATCTCCACAAAATAAATAAATACTTGCTGCTTATGACAAAAAAAATGTTTTACAATTCCAAAAAAAAAAGAGTACTACATTTTTTTTAAAAAAACCCTTCCTCTAAATATGTTAAAGGTACATTTTCCCACAGAATGAATACTTCAACAAAATGCAAATTCATTTGCTCTAATTGTACCTTGCTTCCAAAATTGAATTTACTATATATAAAAAACTTCCCAAATTTCCATTTTTGGCATACGAACAACTTAACAACGTAAACTTTCGTTCAACTACAAATCAAAAACCTTCTAAATATGCACATTTCCAGAATTTAATTACTTACACCATGGTACTCACAAATATGACAAACAAAAAAAATACCTGTAAAAAAATGCCAAATTAGCATGAGAAAAAAATCGAACGAACGAATATTTCAATAAAATGCAAATTAAACTGCTCTAATTGTACCTTGCTTACAAAATGAACTTAATACATATAAAAAAACTTCCAAATTTTCCAATTTTAATACGAACATGCCAACACACTACCTTAGACTATGAAGTCAAACTAAAATATTTCAATATTTATGACAAATAAACATATTCGGACATTCCATCATCCTAAAAAAAATGAAGTACTCCCAAAATATGTCAACATGCCCACAAAAAAAATGCACAACCTCTAATTATGTGAAGTTGAAATTTTAATAAATGTTCATGCAATGAATTTCACTAATAATGTTCTTAAAATGAACATTATTTGGATGTAATCTAAATGAACTTCCTCTAAATGTGACATCCAATTGAATAAATGATGCACAACCTCTAATTATGTGAAGTTAAAATTTTAATAAATGTTCATGCAATGCATTACACTAATAATGTTCTTAAATTGAACATTCCAATTTGGTAAATACTTGGATGTAATCTAAATAAACTTCCTCTAAATGTAACATCCAATTGAATAAATACGTATTTTTTACCCATCGTGGACTTAAATTACATTTTAATGGAAAATAGAAACATATTCGAACATTCACATTCGCTAAAAAAAAGAGAGAGAGAGATACTCCAACAAAAAAAATATATTAACATGCTCACAAAAAATAGAACTTACTCTAAATATGGAATTCAATTCAAAGAAATTACAAATGTGTTTGAACCTTCCAAGACACCAAATATTTAAATATTCTACAAAATATACATATAAAAAAATCTAACAAAAAAAAAGAACCTACTCACAACGAAATAGAAATATTTTCGATTTCGTAAAATAGTTGGATGTAATCTAAATAAACTTTCTCTAAATATGACATCCAATTGAATAAATGTGTATTTTTCACCCATTGTGGACTTAAATTACATGTTAACGAAAAAATAGAAACATAATCGAACATTCCAATTCGCTAAAAAAAAGATACTACAAAAAAATATATCAACATTCTCGCAAAAAAAAAAATACAACTATTTACAGCTAAATTAAAACATTATTTGTGACAAAAAAAAAACAAAACACATGCTCCAACTATACGAAGTTGAATTTAAAAAAAATACTCTAACTGTGGAATTCAAACTAATAAATGTGCATTTCCACTCAACATGGACTTAAATTGGAAATTAATAATGGTAAAAAAAAAATCCAAATTGCTTAAAAATTGGAGATACTTTAAAATAAATCAACATGTTCACACAACTAAATGCCAACTATTTACAGTAAAAAAACCAAACATATAGGAACTTTTCAAGTTGGTGAATATTTGGATAAAATCCAAATGCACATCCTTTAATTGTGTGAACATGAATTTAATAAATGCTCATATATTGCATTTCCTCTAATAATGGACTTAAACTGAACATTCCAATTTGGTTAATATTCGGATGAAGAAATCTAAATGAACTTTCTCTAAATATGGAATTCAACCACTATTAGTGGATAAAATGTTTCTTTCACTTCACAATCCCAGCTAATTCACTTAAGAGTCAGTACATAAAGATTTTATTCCATTTCTTCGATTTGTTCTCCTCTTCTAAAGTTATAGCTTTCGTGCTGACCTTCATCGATGTTACCCATCAAATAAAAAGCCTGTTCGGGTAGGCCAACTAATTCTCCGGAAAGGATTAGTTGAAATCCCCTAATGGTTATAAACATATTCGAACATTCCAGCTTGCTAAAAAAATGAAATACTCTAAAATATATCAACATGCCCACAAAAAATGAAGGCCAACTATTTGCACAAAAAAACGAACATTTTGAATAAGCCAATATTTGAATGAAATCCAAATGCAAAACCTCTAATTATGTGATGTTGAAATTTTAATAAATGCTCATGTAATGCATTTCCCCTAATAATGAACTTACATTGAACATTTCAACTTCGTAAATATTTGCATGTAACCTAAATAAACTTTCTCTAAATATGACATCCAATTGAATAAATGTGGATTTTCCACCCATCGTGGGCTTAAATTACATGTTAATGAAAAAAAATAGAAACATATTCGAACATTCCAACATGCTAAAAAAACGACACTTTAAAATATATCAACATGCACAGAAAAAATAAATGCAAATATTTACAACAAAAATACAAACATACTAAAAATAAAAACATGTTCGAACACTTCAATTTAACTAACATTTCACCGAACAAAACAAAACTAAAAGAAAAAATTGTAAAAAAAAACACCCAGGGCGTGGCATGACGCCACGCCAAATTCAACTAGTAATATGTAACGGGAAATATAGAATACATAGAAAGAAAGCGTACAAGGTACACAACACTGGGAGTACAAAATCCACATAAAGTGTACAAAGTATACACAACAGGGAGTAAAAGGTACACATAACAAGAAATTACATGGAGAACGGTGTACAAACTACACGTAATAGAGTACAAACTAAACAGTAAATCTAAATCTCTCTTACATACCGGTATACGAATTGACTTACTTGCCACCCCCACCCTAAACCCTAAGTTATATATGTAAGTTATAAAGTTTTCATGATCTAGCGGCTCAGCTTCGTCCCCCGTCGCTGCTATCGTGGCGTACGGGCGGACACAGCCTCAGGGAACGCCTACGCTAACGCGGCACACGGAGTACAAAATTAGAGATGTACAAAATTGGAGATGTATAAAACTAGAGATGTACAAAACTGGAAATATAGAACCACACTGTTACCGGATGTACAAAACTGGAGATATACAAAACTGAAGATGAACAAAACTGTAGATGTACAAAAACTGAAAATGTACAAAACCTGAGAAATGTACAACCGGAGTGCTACTGGATGTACAAACTATATAGAACCGAATGTACAAAAAAAATGTTTGTCGAAACCTATCAACATACGATCTAGTTTTGAAGATCTCGACGCTAGGAGCTCAAAAGTGAAAACAGTTCGTAATTTGGATTAGCGGTTCTCAAGATATTTCGTTTTTAAGTTTCTGTTTTGAAAAATAAAAGGGAAAACTCCCTCCCACCCCGTACCCTTCCTTTCTCTCTCTTCCTCCCCACTTTAACTCCGGTTGCGACACGTGGCGAATATTCAAACAACAACAAGGGACCGCACAAAGGAGAAAGCGCCACTTGGGGCGAGGAGAGCGGACGCGGGGTTCCCTTCGCGAAGGAGGGTGCTCCTATTCAGTGCTCGACGCGCTGGTTAGTATGCATACCACCCTAATGTATGCGTCCGTAACTGGGCTTGGCCCATTATGATGGTTTTACTGATTCTTTCGCTTGCCCGTTCGGGGACCCCCTATGCATCGCTCTTTGCGAGCACTAGCGAGGGATCGCCCGCAGTCCGCGGTGTGTCGCTCGCGTTGGTCAGTGCGGATCCAGTGAAATGGGCCAGGCCCAACAAGGTGGAAGGAGAGCGCTCACTCACATCGCCAGGTTTTTCCGACGATCAAACGCCCATTTGTTTTTCGATTTTTGTATTTTGCCCGGGTAGACAATAAAACTAAAAAATAAAAATTTAGAAAAATGGTAGGTAATTCCAAAATCAGAAGCGTTTAAAAAAATGAACATTTCCGAAATATGAACCATTTTTCAAAAATAAATAATTTTTAAATCTAATTTTTTGAAATAATAGTGAACCAAAAAATAATAGTGAGCAACAATGCAGGTGAACCGAAAATAACAGTGAACCGAAAAGGAACCAAAAATTCGGGTGAACCGAAAATGATAGTGAACCAAAAATTCGGGTGAACTGAAAATACTGTCGACCAACAATAATAATGAACAAAAAAGAAACTAAATACCGGTGAATAATTTTTTATAAATTTGACCATTTTTAATCTTAAACATTTTCTAAATATAAAAACAAAAGGAAAAATGAAAAATTCCGATGAACCAAAAATAGTAGTGAACCAAAAATACTGGTAAATCAAAAAAATAGTGAACCAAAAATTTCCGTGAACCAAAAATTCTAGTGAACTGCAAATAATAGTGAACCGAAAAAGGAACCAAAATTCGGATGAACCAAAAATAATGATGAACTAAAAAAAGGCAAACCGAAAAGGAACCAAAATTCGGATGAACAAGAAATAATAGTGAACCAAAAATATCGATGAACCGAAAAGGAACCAAAATTCAGACGAACCAAAAATAATAGTGAACAAAAAATATCGTCGAACCAAAATTCGGATGAACCGAAAATAATAGTGAACCAAAAATATCGGTGAACCAAAAATAATAATGAACCAAAAATATCGATGAACCGAAAATGAACAAAAATTCGGACGAACCAAAAATAATAGTGAACCAAAAATATCTGCGAACCAAAATTCGGATGAACCAAAAATAATAGTGAACCAAAAATATCGGTGAACCAAAAATAATAGTGAACCAAAAATATCGATGAACCGAAAAGGAACCAAAATTCGGACGAACCAAAAATAATAGTGAACTAAAAATATTGGCGAACCAAAATTCGGATGAACAAAAAATAATAGTGAACCAAAAATATCGGTGAACCAAAAATAATAATGAACCAGAAATATCGATGAACCAAAATTCGGACGAACCAAAAATAATAGTAAACCAAAAATATCGGCGAACCAAAATTTGGATTAACCAAAAATAATAGTAAACCAAAAACTGGGTGAACCGAAAATAATAGTGAACCAAAAATTCGTCTGAATCGAAAATAATAGTGAACCAAAAATACAATCGAACCGAAAAAAATAATGAACCAACATAAACTAAAATTCGGGTGAAACGAAAATATAGTGAACCAAAACCGAAAATAGATTTTTGAAAAATGATTCATATTTGAAAATTGTTTATTTTGAAAAATGGTTCAAATTTAGAAATTGAACTATTTTAAAGAATAAACATTTACCAAAAAAATGAACAAATGCGAAAATAAAAAACATAAAAGGAAAGAAGTGAAACGAAAAAAAAAAGAAAATAACGAAAAAAGAAAAAGAAAAGAGAAAACAGAAAAAGAAAAAATGAAAACATAAAAAGAGAAAAAACGAAAAAAGAAAAAGAAAATAAAAAACGAAAACAGAAAAAGAAAATAAACGAAAACAGAAAAAGAAAAAACAAGAAAGCAGAAAAAGAAAAAGAACAAACGAAAACAGAAAAGGAGGCAGCGCCCTCTCTTCTCTCCGTGCGAAGGCGTGAAGCCCACTCGATCTCTCCGTGTAGGCAGAAGAAGTGAAAAAGGAAAAGAGGCAGCTACTGACTCGGGATGTTTATATGGGCCGGCCCGCTAGAAAACGTATACGGGCGAGCCGGAGTACGCGCTCGCAGAGAGTAAGAAATAGCGATCGCGCCCGTTCGAGGGTTATAAAAGAAAAATGATTCACTGTGATGGATCGCGGTAGTGAGCTGTGAGCGGATTGGTTCAGCATGCATTTGACGACTTAAAGAAAATTGTACAACCTAGTGTAAAAAAACATTTTGTACAGCCTAGTACTTTTTCCTGTTTCTGATTTCTATTGAACCTTCTATCTCCGTTCGTCTGCCGTGGAGCGCGCTAGGAAATATTTGATATTTCGCTAGTTTCACACGGTTGGTTCGCTTTTTTTACTTGTTCTTTTTTCGGTCACTTTTGCTGCTGAGTACTTTAAGGAAAAAGGGTCTGTTTTTTCTGTTAATTTTGAAAAGAATCCGAAATAAAAAAGTCATAGATTTTAATTCACAAACTTAAATCTTAAATATTTTAAGAAATCTGAAAATTTTCAAATTTGAAACATCTTCCAAAATCCGAACCATTTAAAAAATGAATATTTCCAAAAAAATAAAAAATATGAACCATTTCAAAAATTCGGAATAATTTTGAAAAATGAATATTTTTTAAATATGAGCCATTTTTAAAAACAAAGTCCCGCTGAACCGAAATTACCGGTGAACCGAAAATAGTTGTGAACCAAAAATAATAGTGAAACAAAATATAATAGTAAACCAAAAATACCGGTGAACCGAAAATAATAGTGAACCGAAGAGAAACGAAAATTCGGATGAACAAAAAACAATAGTGAACCGAAAATACCGGTGAACCAAAAATAATAGTGAACCAAAAATAATAGTGAATCAAAAATAATAGTGAAACAAAATGTTGGTGAACCTAAAAGAAACTAAAATCTGGATAAACCGAAAATGATAGTGAACCAAAAATACCGGTGAACCAAAAATAATAGTGAACCAAAAATACCTGTGAACCAAAAGTAATAGTAAACCGTAAAGAAACTAAAATTCAGGTAAACCAAAAAATAGCAGTGAACCGAAAATACTGGTGAACCAAAAATAATAGTGAACCGAAAATGCTGGTGAACCAAAAATTAATAGTTAACAGAAACTGCTGGTAAACCAAAAATAATAGCGAACCACAAAGGAACCAAAATTGTTTCACGACGCTCGCCCTGTTGTTCGCGTTGTTCACGTTGTTCGCTCTGTTTTATTTTTTTGGTTCGGCTTTTTCTCCTGATTTTTTTGTGCGTTTTTTTGCTGTTGATGCACGAATAGAAAGTTTTCACAAAATTAAAAAATGGTCATGAACTAAAAAATGGTTCATGAATTAAAAAAATTTCACCAATTTTTTTTCATGAATTTAAAAAATGTTTCATAAATTTGAAAATAGTTCGTGAATTTGAAAATGTTTCATAAACAGAAAAATGAGAAATGAAAAAAGAAGAAGAAGCCACGAGTAAAAAACAGTAAAACTTATCGTTACACGTTGAACCAAAAATGTCAGCGAACCAAAATAATAGTGAACCAAAAACGCATGTGAACCGAAAAAGAACCAAAATTCAGGTGAACCAAAAATAATAGTGAACAAAAATTCGGGTGAACCGAAAATAATAGTGAACCAAAAATATTGGTGAACAGAAAATAATAGTGAACCGAAATGGAACCAAAATTCGGGTGAACCGAAAAAATAATAGGGATCGAAAATTCGGGTGAACCGAAAATTATAGTGAACAAAAAATGTTCATGAACCGAAAATAACAGTGAACCGAAATGAAACCAAAATTCGGGTGAACCAAAAATAGTAGTGAACCAAAATACAGGCGAAATGAATATAATAATAAATCGAAAATCAACCAAAATTTGGGTGAACCGAGAATAATAATGAACGAAAATTCGGGTGAACCAAAATTAATAGTGAACCAAAAATACGTGGGAACCGAAAATAATTGCGAACTGAAAAGGAACCAAAATTCGGGTGAACCAAAAATAATAGTGAACTAAAAATACTGACGAACCGGAAATAATAATGAACTAAAAAGAAAAAAAATCGTATGAACCGAAATAATAGTGAACCCAAAATACCAGTGAAACGTATGTTGATTTTTTTAAAAAATATTCATATTTGAAAATTGTTCGTTATGAAAATGTAAAAATTTGAAAACAATCATATTTGAAAAATAATCTTTTTTAGGAAAGTTCAGATTTTGAGAATTTTTCATTTTTAAAAAATGGTTCAGATTTAAAAAATATTCATTTTTGTAAAAGTACGAAAAAAGAAAAAGAAACAAAAAGAAATCAAAACAGAAAAATTCAAATTTGAAACATCTTTCAAAATCTGAACCATTTTAAAAAAATGAATATTTCCAAAAAAATAAAAAAATATGAACCATTTCAAAAATTCGGAATCATTTAAAAAAATGAATATATTTTTTAAATATGAACCATTTTGAAAAACAAAGTCCCGCTGAACCGAAATTACCTTTGAACCGAAAATAGTTGTGAAACAAAATATAATAGTAAACCAAAAATACCGGTGAACCAAAAATAATAGTGAACCGAAGAGAAACTAAAATTTGGATGAACCAAAAATATCCGTGAAACAAAAATAATGGTGAACTAAAAATAATAGTGAAACAAAATGTTGGTGAACCAAAAGAAACTAAAATCTGGCCGAAAATAATAGTGAACCAAAAATACCGGTGAACCAAAAATACCTTTGAACTAAAAGTAATAGTAAACCGTAAAGAAACTAAGACTCAGGTAAACCAAAAAATAGTAGTGAACCGAAAATACAGGTGAACCAAAAATAATAGTGAACCAAAAATAATAGTGAACCAAAAAATTAATAGTGAACAGAAACTGTTGGTAAACCGAAAATAATAGCGAACCGCAAAGGAACCAACATTGTTTCACGACGCTCGCCCCACGTTGTTCGCTCTGTTTTATTTTTTTCGGTTCGGCTTTTTCTGCTGGTTCACAGAAAAAACCTCCTGATTTTTTTGGTGCGGTTTTTGCTGTTGATTCACGAATTGAAAGTTTTCACAAAATTAAAAAATGTTCATGAACTAAAAAATGGTTCATGAATTTAAAAAATTTCACCAAAAAATGTTCATGAATTTGAAAAATGTTTCATAAATTTGAAAATGGTTCGTGAATTTGAAAATGTTTCATAAACAGAAAAACGAGAAATGAAAAAGTAGAAGAAGCCATGAGAAAAAACAGTAAAACTGATCGTTACACGTTGAATAAAAATGTCAGCGAACCAAAATAATAGTGAACCAAAAATGCATGTGAACCGAAAAAGAACCAAAATTCAGGTGAACCAAAAATAATAGTGAACAAAAATTGAGTGAACCGAAAATAATAGTGAACCAAAATATTGGTGAACAGAAAATAATAGTGAACCGAAAAGGAACCAAAATTCGGGTGAACCGAAAATAATAGCGATCAAAAATTCAGGTGAACCGAAAATAATAGTGAACAAAAAATGTTTGTGATCCGAAAATAATAGCGAACCGAGAAGAAACCAAAATTCGGGTGAACCAAAAATACCGGCGAACTGAAAATAATAATGAATCGAAAATCAACCAAAATTCGGGTGAACCGAGAATAATAATGAACGGAAATTCGGGTGAACCGAAATTACTAGTGAACCAAAAATACGTGGGAACCGAAAATAATTGCGAACCGAAAAGGAACCAAAATTCGTGTGAACCAAAAATAATAGTGAACTAAAAATACCGACGAACCGGAAATAATAATGAACCAAAAAGAAACTAAAATTCGGATGAACCGAAATAATAGTGAACCAAAAATACCAGTGAACCTTAATTGATTTTTTAAAAATTATTCATATTTAAACATGGTTCATATTTGAAAATTGTTCATTATGAAAATGTTCAAATTTAAAGATATTCATATTTGAAAATAATCATTTTTATGAAAGTTCGGATTTTGAGAAATTTTCATTTTTAAAAAATGGTTAAGATTTAAAAAATATTCATTTTTTTTAAGTACAAAAAAAGAAAAGGAAACAAAAACAGAAACAGATCAAAATGAAAACAGGAAAAAGAAAAACGAATAGAAACAAAAAAAAAAGAAAAACGGCCCGGAAGTTTCTGGAATCTGCACATAGCCGTAGCTAGACTGTTACCTGGACCGGCCCAATTAACAATTCGTCGCTGGGAAGGACGTACACGTTGCGTCGCTAACCGACGCAACGGGCGTCAGATAGGAAAGGCCCATATCTGATGAGCCGGACACACGTGCTAATGGGCCGGCTCATGAGCACAGTGCTAATCTAGTAGTCAAGTATTTTAATCTGATAACTGGCGTGACTGTAAAAGTTTGTCAGACTCGATATCTATATGTGTCGCAATTGTCTAAATTTAAGCATTTATCTAGTAATCATGTATAATTATCATGATAAATATTTTGTGCTAATCTCCATAGTATCATAATCTGGTAGCTGGTGCTAAAGAAAAATCTCATCAAAACATATGAACGTGGTTCTAGTTTTAAAATTCTCATAGAGAGGAACTTAGCGGTGTCAACAGATTGCTAATCGAAACAACGATTTAGAAGATTAATAATTTTAAATTTTCGAGTTTGACAATTAATTTGATGATGTCACTCATGAGTTGCAAACTACTACACTCATGTGCGCTCTCCTATAAGAAAAATGGCACGCAAATCAATCGTCGTATGTGGGACAAGTTGATGCGACGCTTTCTATTAGCTTTTTCCAAAAAAAAAGATTTGTATAGTTTATTTTGTTGTAGCGTGTGTTGGGGACTACGCTCCATCATGGCTCTTTCGGCACATTAACATTCTTATAGATTTTAAAGGAGGTAAATTGGTCCTTGACTCATTGTGTTTAATACTTCATAGGTACATCTGTCGTGTGCTGCGGTCTGCGCCCCATTCAAAGGTAGAATATCACTATATTGGAAGACAATGCAAGATAGAAGAAAATGAGGACAAACATCAAACACAATGCATCGTATGTTAGGACACCAACGCAGCGAAAGACCGTGCAAAAAAACGTTCAAGACATGACATAGAAAAAGTGCAAGCATGCACTTAAGACATGACATAGAAGCAGTGCAAAAATGCACTTAGTACAGGACATAGAAGGCAAAACATGCACTCGGGACATGACATTGTAGACAATGCAAAACATACACTTAAGAAAAACATTAGTGCAATGAAAAGTATTGCAAAACAATTGCTCAGGATAAGACATCAAATACTAGAAAGTACATAACATGCACTCTGGCCACTATTCGAATTTTGAAAGAAAAAAACCACTATACCCTCTCCCACCAGGGGACTATCTCTCCCCAACCCAACAAATGACGCATTGTGGTTCATCTGTGGATGGGTGAACCTCCCACAGCGCCACTTGTTGCCCGGGAGGGGATAAAAGACCACCTTCTCGTAGGGAGGGCGAACTTTTACTAACATTTCTGTCAACAAAAGCATAGATCTCTGGATTGCTTTAGGCCCCATCTCTCGGAATGTTGCAGTTTGATTGGATGATTCCATAACATCTCGACATAGAAAAAGTGCAAATAGGTTTAATATGATTCAGTATCGCTCATTAAGAAATGACACAATAGCAACGAACCAGCTCATTATGGGGAATTAAGACATTAAAGGCTCGATCACTGCCTCAGCTGAAGCAGTACAGCGACAGTGACATTTAAACGACACGAGCTTGCGATCATTTCTACTACCTCCAGTCAGGGCTAAGGCCAGATTACTTGCTCCAGACATGGCTAAGGGCGAATATCTGGCCCTGGAGCCTAACAGAAATACAATGGATATTCTGAGTTAACATCCATTTCTCGTCATGTCTTCTCTGTCCAACTGATGCTACCTCCGGTGTACCAGCATCCCTCTCCATCCACCAGTGATTAAGCGCACGGACATCTAGAACAGTATGAGCCATCAGTTGTCCGTCCCAAAGTAGCGATCACCATACTCTCCTAAACCTGGGATGACCCTGAATTCCTCACTCAACCCAGAATCTATCTCTGATGTTACAACCTTCAACCTTGGAAATCGCTTGCACACACACTGAATACCTTCAGGAGCCTACAAACAAGCTGAAACAGATAAAGTAACAGAAACAAAAAAGACAAAGAGCAGCCCGATTCAGTAAGCTAAGACGTTTACCGAGATAAGATTGAGGAATATGATCCTCTCCTCAGGAACACCTTTCCTAATAAGAAGATCTATAGCTTGATTTGCTGAGTTCCCTACAAAACAAAGGTGGAAGGTGAACACTTCAGTCACGAACAAAGCGGAAGATAGCTGCTGCAATATCAATTCAATTGCAGATGGACCGACGAATTACATACTTGTGATTCTAAAGAACAATAATCATCTACTAGATACGTATAGAAGCAAATCTCCCAAAAGCAAAAGATGTGCCACCAAACTTCCACCATTCAGTGTGCACACAGTTAATACATTTTACATAAAAATATACATAATACAAGGCATTTGCCAACAGATAAACCAATAAACAAGGCTTCTTAAATCTCTAGTTATATATAACTAAAGGAAATAATTATCAGTGGGTGTGATTTGGTCATGTAACATCCAGATACGATTGTGTACATACATTGCATACGTATAGCTGCATCGAATAAAAAAGAGACTAGTATATAAGAAATACAAACCTAGGCTGTGCCAAGAGAGCTTTTTACTAACACAACCTAGATCACTTAACTTTAGCACCAAACAGAAATGAACAAAAATAGAATGGGCAAGCAAAACTGACCTGTGCCAAGCACCGGATCCAAAAGCAGCACATGCCGTTCAGCTATATCCATTGGCAGTTTGTGGTATATGAGCTGATGCAGATAGTGTATTAGAGTTATTTTAAAGATTTTCTCGAAAGGTTCGTTAATCACAAAGATATTAGTATTTACCTGCTGTCCGTTATCTCCAACACGGTGTATCAGAATCTTGCCAATTTTTATTCCTTTACAGCAAGCACGCAGTGCATTCTCCATACTTTCACCACTGCAATTACAAGGCTGTGTTTACAATTGTTCTATAGTTTCAAGATATGTTAACAGAATGGCTGAGCAAAACATACGGAGTGACATGATGCACGCTATCATGAAATTCCATACATAACATGCCTGGTATGCAAAATAGTAATACTATTTAGTATTGAGACATCAATTCCTGATGATAAATTATGATTCCAGGTCAAATGGGACATGGATTCAAACTTGTAGTCTGGACTGTGGAACTATAAAACTATCTTTCAAATAGAAATATCATGACATATAAAGAAAACAGAAGCCTACATGCCAGGACATAAAAGAATGTAGAGCTATACTCATGATTCTTTTACAGTATTAACTAGCATCTCCAATAGAAGTATCGAAAGAAGAGCTTCTGTACAATAGTTAATTACTTAATTCACTCGGTGTGCCCGTCGTTCAAATGAATTACTTCTGTCAAAGGTGTGTGCTCGCATGTTGAGTTGACAATAGCTATTTTCAGAGTTTACCTTCGGACAATAGACACTCCACAGAGCTTCTTGCAGAAATCAACTCCCATATAAACAGATCCTGGAAACAAACAAGTAAATCATGACATGATGTTCGGCAAAAATAAATATCTAGAAGCACGTGTGCACCTAGCATTCCAGAAAACAACTGAAAACAGATAAATATATGAAATTGACAGGATCAGCCACAAACTCCCTTATATCTCAAAAGGCACATGCTTTCCAAAAGATAAATTTGTCTATGCATATTAAACCAGACCATCCAAATTCTTTGCAGCACAGCACAAATTGCTGCTTTCAAGGAATATATACTATTTTATCAGCATATAAGACTAGGTGACAAATTCCAAGACTCGGTAGTAGAAGAATTAGTAGGTGTGACTCTCCATATCAACAAGTTAAAGTCTCTACCCAGTACTGTGTAACATCAACGATATAGATAAGAAATAACTCTATGGGGATAAAGTCTCCATATCAACAAGCTTCAGCTTCTACCTGGTACCATGTAAGATCAAAGCTATAAATCTGCCAGTGGGGAGAAACAACTCGATACCACAAGCTTCAGTTCCTATCTAGTACAGTGTAACATCAAACCTATAAATCAAACTATTCCAGGACGAACAAGATAGCATTTAGTCAAAACATTATGTCATGCCTCGATTAGATTTTCCTTTCCATTATTGTTCAAGTGGAAGTCTTAGTCTTTGTAAAATTTCAGAACCCACGCTGTAAACTATTTAGCAATAAAAAAGTACAAGATTCAATGTTCTAGTTGATCAAACAGTTATTTTCTAGGAAGTCTTAGCCAGAGTCTTCTAGTTGATCAAACAGTTATTTTCTAGGAAGTCTTAACCAGAGTCAAACATTTCCCGATGGAACAGTACACGAAATGAAATCAAGATATGCAATGTCATTTGCAAGTTACCTGTTGGAGTAATAATCTGTTTTTCTGTAAATGGCAAATGCCCCAGACCATGCTCAACTACCTAACATGACATTTTCCATACAAACAGCAGACCAGTTAAATCAATTTATAAGTGGATGAATAAGCATGAAGTCAACAAAAAGGATAAAGGCTATGGAAACAAGAGAGGTACCAAACGTATTAACCGGTCTGAATAAAAGACAAAGTCAGGTGTAGTGACGTCCCTATCACGAATCAGAGTATGCATTCCTCGGATCTGACAAATTAATCATAAAGGCATAAAGAACTTTGAAACACAGTGAACAAATGGCTTGTAATAAAAAATGATGATTAACATTACCTGGAAAGTTGATTGAACTACATAGACATTCGGGAAGAATTTGCACAAGTCATGCATACCAAGCTTGGTACGAATATGTTGAACGATCAGGTCGACTGCAACATGGTTATCACCGCCTCGTGGTATGATCACATCAGCATATTTCTTTGAAGGCAGAACAAAATCATCAAATGCTGGCTTCACAAACCTGCCATACTGAGATGCCAAAAGAATTGCATATTACATCACAGGCATTTACATATTAAGAACATGAAAAACAAAACATATAGAAGGGATCTGCTCGCAAACCACAAGGATAAAATCAAAACAATAACACAAAATATAAAATAGTTAACCTACCTGGTCAAGCACCGAGATAACACTTCTGCCTCTTTCAAGGTTGTCACGCCTTATTCGCCGGGCAAGCCTAATATCCGCATCTGTTTGGATACAGCATGAAAATACAAGCAAATATGATGTTAGAGAACAAGAAGTCAACTATTATTAGTTTGTTTCGAGCCCAATCTATTAATTTGTTATAAGTACACTGTATACCTAACAGGCTAACACAGACCTGTGTCCACAAATATTTTCATGTCCATAAGATTACGAACCCTTTGATCATGGAAGACTAAAATGCCCTCCAAAATTATGACATCTGATGCATTGACCTTGCAAAATGAAATTTGGTAAGTAATTTAGCTGGCGAAAAATTCATAATCAGACCAGTTTTCCTGCTTATCCAGTACTTAGACTAACAACCATCTTGGTTGACCTTTCCAGGGTACTAAGAAAAAACTACAAACAGGGTACTAAATATAATTGTTCATAAACTTAAATATTTAAATAATATGTATAGCCTGATGATTCAGTAGTATAATTCAAGAGTTGTATTCTTTATCCCGGCTCGTTTAATACAGTTCACTTCAAATTTAAGAATACAGACTGGGTAAATTTAAATTTTATATCCCAACACATCTAATCCATTTTAGTTCATAATTCAGAATACTGCATAATTTTAGAAGCAATTTTCCCATTCATACAAATAACTATGACATGACCAGAAAATCAAATAACAAAAACAAAACCTTGAATGACCATATGAACAGAATTCACAAAGTATGCAATGCTGTAAATTATCAGCTTGCAGAAATGTTAATATGTTATACACAATTAAAATGTCATACACAAATTAGTACTATTATTTTTTAACCTCTCACTCAGAAAGAAAACATCGCCCTCTGTGTTTTTAATATTTCCCATTAAAAGCATAGGCTTGCACTCTACTATACAATATATCAGATAGTCATATCGTTGCACGGATAGAAAAAAAAAGGCTTCGCATCTAAATTTATTTAAATGCCAAATGATTAGAACTCAAAATTGTAAACACGGGAAACTTCTTCATATCAAGAAGTTCATAAGGCATAGTTCATGACTACCTTTCTGAACCTTTCTGAGCACCTTCGGTGATTCTTAAAGTCATATATCGGAACATTTACAGGCAATGCACGTTTTAGTTGCCCCATGCATTCAAGAAGTTGTTCCGTATCAAACGCATCTGTAGAAAAAAGCATTTGCTTCACATTCTAAAAAAATACCGGACAGCACATTCTCTGATCACTGGTAAAAGGTAGCATACTTCCATCGACAAGGCAAGTGAAATACCAGGATGATCGAAATTATAGTCTTGAGCAGATGCAGATTCTTCAGCAGTTAAGCCGCGGTAGAAAGAATCCTACAAGATTAAAAGCCAAAGTCAAACCAGGCATGTCCGAAAATGAAGCTTTATCCCATTGATATTTGCTGTAACAACGTATGCGACAAAGTTGTGGCTTCATTGTTCGGTTATGAAGGTGTGAACGACAGCAAATCATTAGGTTCTTGTACACTCAACTAATCCCCAAGAAGATTTAAATCCAAGCAGATCATTATCCATACATTATTGCTAAATGCCAAGAACACGCATTTGCGATCCGGAAACACAAGCTAAGACATTGATCCAAGGACTAACGAAAACCAATTCGGAATTCACCAACTCTGAATTTCTAACTATGTGAACCAGCACTCCCGACGGCCTACGCACCAACGGAGAACTCCACAGAAGCATTCACATCTGATTCGTGGCAACCTGAAACTCTTCCAAGCATAAGTAATGACTAGACTTATACACAGACCTTTAAATCTGATGAACCGCATCATTCAGACACGACATACAAAAGCTAGAAACTGCTGAGACACCCTTAGTGGTAGCGGGCTGGTAACAGAAAGCACTCCAGTCGCAGACGCGACAGTGGCCACACCGCCACACACACCTGGTTGATGAGCACGACGCGGTGGTCGTGCAGCTGCTGGATGATCATGTCGCACACCGTGGTCTTCCCGGATGCCGTGCCGCCCGAAACCCCTTGGGAAACCCACACAAACAATCATCGATTAGGAGCTAGAACCAGTGAACCACCACCGCATTGCATTGAGCAGCTGAACGGTAAGAACACGGGGAGTGGAGGGCCGAAGTTACCGATGACGAAGGGCTGCCTGGGCGCGGAGGGGGAGACGAGCTCGGCGCCGTTGGCGTGGTGGAGGGCCCCGTTGGAGTGGAGGGCCCCGTTGGAGAGGAGAGCCCCGTTGGGGGCGGCCCCGGCGGAGGAGGAGGAGGAAGGGGAGGAGGGGGACGAGGGGGCGGGGAGCCGGAGCGCCTCGAGGCGGAGGCCGCTGAAGTGGGCCCCCACTGCGGACTCCATTGCGTCGTCCACCGCCTTGTCCGGCATGGTCTCGCCGCCGCCGCCGCTCGCCGATCGACCGGGATCCGGTGGCTTCGGGTTTTGCTGCTGTTCCCCGACCCGAATCCGGTGGCGAATCGCGATCAGGCTTTTGAACCGACGGAAAAATAAAAATTTCCTAGTCACGACGGTGGCTTCGGGTTTTGCGGTGCGTGACTGCGTGCGCGAGTGTGGGGTGTTGCCGTGTTGGTGGACAGAGACGGTGACATGTGGGGCCGAGGATGGGGACGGGAGTAGCAGCGCACGTTCACTGGCCGGCGAGCACGGATTGCTTCCTAGTCACCACAGAACAATCATAATATTTTTTGCTCAAAAAAAAGGAGACCAATTGGATTCCCTTCTGTATGGACAAGACAACATGTGTTTGCGAGGAATCGGATCCAAAGCTCCAAACTGCAATGCAGTCAACCAGAAATTGTACTCCGTCCATATCATCATCATCATTTTTGTTACAAGCTCCAAACTACCTGAAAGTAGTTTCCAAAAGCAGTGCATATCCACTGGCATAGCTTGCCAAAGAGCACATTTTATTCAGACTTCGCCGATTCAATTACCAGTGTCAAAGTGCAAACTCAGGCTGTGTACGGGCGACGTGCAGAGTGTAGTTCTTCTAGTTTATGCAACAGAAGCACGCGAGGGAATATCTACAAATCAGCTTTGGTTTTGGGACACCTCAACGCTCTTCCGTAGCACCGATATGACCTCCCCGGGGTCGGCGGCTCCAAATATAGAGCTTCCAGCGACGATGCAGTTGGCCCCGGCAGACGTGGCGACGTCAATGGTAGAAGGACCCAGGCCACCGTCGACCTACCATGTCAGATCAGGAAACGGTTTCAGCTAACGACTTATCACGAGAAGATTGCTTATGAGGAAACGAAACAGCTGAACAAGGATCGCATTGTACCTCTATATCAAGGGAAGGGTACTTCTTTCTCAGTGTACGCACCTGGAGAAATCCAGATTTCAGCAAGTAGTCACTCAAGAGTATCCTAAATCAGAAAACAGAGTATCGAACCGGAGAACGAAATGGATACCTTATCCATCATCTCCGGCATGAACTTCTGACCACCGAAGCCAGGCTCGACTGTCATGATAAGAACTAGTTCTACGGGGATTTCTGCTTCCACCTGTCAAAACAGTTATTAGTATAACTATTAGTAATAGCTTTCGAACATCCCTCAACATGAAATGCAAATCAGACAGTAAGGCTTGGATAATTAATAATGAAAAGGAATCCAATAAAAACAGGTCTAAGCAGGTTATCACTTACTTATAGCGAAGACCAAACTGAAAAGCACAAACGTTCAGTTATGATTGGAAGAATGGAAAGTGAAATGTGTCTGAACAAGGGAAACATGATGTGCTTATTGAATGATCATTTGATCAACAAATCATACTGGAAGTTAACACCACACACTACAACTTAAATGGTACAGCACATTCTGAACTCCGGAGGAGGACACCCTGTATATTATGAACTAGAAAGAAAGCTAACTGTACATCTTGAAAAATGCATATAAGTTAATCTATTTCTCTCGGGGGTTTTCAATCTTTAATGTACAACATGATAACTAGAAAAGTTTTATTGGGTGCATGAAGTTACCAGGGGGAAAACATCCTCCACAGGAGTACCAGGTCTCAATGATACACCGGGCCTCATGCCCTTTGCTTTAATGCTTTGGACGAGCTCTTTCCAGTTATCTGCACCAAGCTTTCCATAAGACAGTGAAACCCATGAACCATTTGCCAAAATATGTTTATTTACCTCTGGTTACTTCTATATGGAATGTGAATCCTGAGGCGCCAGCTTTCCCAAATGCATCTACATAATCTGAAGGATTTGTCACCATAAGATGGCAGTCCAAATATGCCCTAGAAACAGAGAACAGTTAGCATTGCTAGGTGCCTATAGGAACACAAGCCATCAAAGCGAATGCAAGGCAAGGAAGATAGCCATACTTGGTGTGCTTCCTCAAACTCTGAATAACTGGAGCTCCAATAGTTAAATTAGGAACGAAGTGCCTGCATATGCAAACATACAGTGTTAAAATTGATGGGTTTTCTTTGTCATCGCCACAAACAGGGTCCATCGTAAAATTTCCCAACAAGATGAATGCATTATCCTTCAAACTTGATCAACATATAATGTAATAACGCTATTCTTATTGCATGTAGTCTTTCCTCTGGAAGTTTTATAAAGATATTCAAGAGAAGATCTATAGATAAGATCTGTATGATCCTCTTGACAATAAAAATTGACAAGATAAGCACGTGAAAAAAGACTGCAATTCATGTCGATAACTTGCTGTGATGCTGCCCAGTTTCTAAAACAGCATATTTAGCAAGCATTGTTATTTAAAACATCTTGGAAAACGTGCCTATTTTCTCTGTTATGTGCTCAAGATGTGTGATCTCTGTCCAAGCAAACAGAAGGAATACCACCATGTTAATTGCAGATACATCTAGTTTTCATCATTGACAAATTGGAAATTTTACTAATATTTTTATTTTCAAAACAAAAGGACCGCATTCCTCTAAGTAGGAAAGACGCAAAAGTATATCCCTTGTTATGATAGTGCTAAGTTTAAACTGTTTTTTTTAGGTTCAATCATATGGCTATCAGGCTAATTGGTTCCCTTTTATATACATATTTTGGAAGCTCGTGCTCTCTCTCTGAGATTTATTAAGATTTTGCATCCATGCACAGGATGCTCCAATAAGCAAGGTGTCTAAAACAAAGTACACAAAAACTAAGCAGCAAGGTTATCCATGATTCAAAAGGCAATTAAGAGACCATACTGTGTGGGTGAAAAAACAAAGCTCATTTAGGTAGATGTGGCCTGTAGACATGTATGCATACTTAGCTTAAATACCCAAAGCCAGCTTGCCATGCTAACAGATAAAAATGGAGAAGGTCTGCCTACATATTAAAAAATAAGTGTTCAATAAAAATGGGCAACAATATGCAAGAACAGTTTTTAAGGCACGATCAAGCATCAAGAAAAATTCAATGGCAGATCAAAATTGATCTGCCCCATCCACAGTGGAACTTAGAGACCAACTCACCCATCCTGCAAGGTAGAAAAGGAACACAATGAGCATAAGGCAAATGAAGTTCCAAGTCTGTATATCCATGATTAATGCATGCAATCCATGTCTACCAGAAAAAGAAATGGAGCGCAACCGCTGACTATCTTGGACAAGTATTAGTACACTTGCAGAATAGCACATCGATCGCAGACAGAAACTAACGCGAACCTGATGGTGCTCATGCTCTGTTAAAAGAAGTTCAGACTATCCTTTCGGTAGCAGAAGGCGGTCCCAATTAGGTTGTCAATTCTGAACAGATTATACCGAATTGCCTATGATACGCAAGCCAACGTTGTGTGCAGAAACAAAAGAGCATGGCAGCTCCTCTGACTCAGCAGCCGAATCCTATTATCCCTACCTACCCAACCCGACGGGCTCAGAACGGCAAATGACTAAGCAGCCACAGAAGTGCCGTGGCTCGATCCTATTCCTAGGCATCAAGCAAACGACGATTGGACGAATCGAGGGCCGGTACCGCGCGCGCCCTACTGCTTGATTAGGCAGGGTAAGGAAACGGATGCGGGGGACGGGAGGGGATGGATCGTACCATGACGTCCATGTGGAGCCAGTCGGCGCCGAGGCGGACCATGCGCTCGGCCTCCGCGGCGAGGTTGGCGAAGTCCGACGACAGCATCGACGGGGCTATCTTCGCCGCCGCCGCCGCCGCCGCCATGGTGTGTGTGCTTCCGATTGGACTTGGTGGTTGTCGGGTGGGCGGTAGCTGAATGTCGGAGTGGGAAACGGAGGATGTTTCGTTCAGATCGGGACGAGACGACGGCTTGTTTCACGACTGCGTTTGTGGCAGGCTGGCAGGTGAGCCGCCGTGGCCCACTTGTCAGTGCCTGGAACCAAGACACCAAGGCTGCTATCGCGAGCAGCCGGTGGGCTTCGTTTTTTTTTTTGCTGCTTTCCAACAGCTACAACTATAGTTTTTCTGAAACTAGTTAATCGTTAATGTAAGCCATGAAAATGACTGCACCATCCGCGTTTGACAATGTTTTTATATTTTGTTAGTGTGATGTTGTTTGAATTTATAAAGTTTTAAAACTCATAGAAATTCAAATTGTCTCCCGAGCTCACTTGCTCCTGTTAAAAAGTAGCAATTAACATATACAAGTTTTCGACATGCGTACAAGTTTCGTGCTAAAATCATATTCATAGTGCTCTGTGCATAAAAAATCAAAATCATTGGTCAAAATACGATTTGAACATAGGTATTTTTAGATCCCTGATTATTTTTTTATTTTTAGACAGAGCTCCATGAATGTCATTTCACCAAGAAACTGGTACGTATGTCATTTTTATATAGAGGACCTGACATTAATGATATCCAAATATGGGTATTATTTTACAAAGATAACAAACAAGCTAACATCTTAAAATTATTTGTATGGCATTTTCTAAAATCACACCAATTTTTAACACAACTCCTAAGAAAAAATTCAGAAACTACTCACAGGAATAAGAGAATCCTCCAATTGGCCTGAAACAGAGAGCAACGAACAAGCAATCGCTGCCGTCAGTATAAGGGTTTGCCCCAACTTCTCTGCCTAGCTTGCTGTTTGTGATGGAAGACGTGGGAGGCAGCCTCTACCTGATGGACGGCTGGTGTTCCCGTGCATACCTTGCAATGACAAGACAAATGTCAAGCATAATTGACAAAACTTTTAAAGTGAATTAGTTCTAATGCAACACATCAGTTTAGAAATAGGCACGATACCTCATAATTTTTTTGTTGTTTATGTTTTAGCAGCACCACTCACAGGAATATAATTTTTCTTTCCTTCATCACTTGTAGCCCTATTTGACGTGAATTACAACAATGAGATCAACCCATCTACTGTGTAAATACTGAACCGGTTTTGACGAAGTTTACTTACCTATATGTAACATCTACAACAACCAGTTTTTGTAAATGCCTTGTTAGTGATAAGACAACTCATTCAGCATGAACTTTCCCTTGTGTGAATCCATCCATTTATTGATCGACTAAAACCTAATATCGTTCTTACCATTGAGGAATATTGTTACAGAAAAAGGACTGTAGTATTGGAATAATAGTCGTGTAATTGTGACTGTAAGAACAATGCATATGCTGAGATTAAATCAAACAGAAAATTTGATCCATCGAATATACCTCCATATGATGCTAATAACATTTATATTATCGATCTTGCATTGGGTTTGGCAAAATAAGAAATAGTGTGGAGAAGGAAACTTTAAGAATCAGTACTACAGGCTCAAGCATCGATGGTTATAGAGGAAAGCTGCGGACAAGCAAAAGATCAGAGTACATTTGCAAACCTATGGATTTCAAGATGGACTTCTTCAATATGAGATAAATCTCTATCCAACTGCATATAGAAAGGCAACAAAAGTCAATGAGATAACCTTCATTACAGTACCTTGAACAATCGCGTGCATCCATGGCAACAAAGCACAATGCAAAACCAAAATGCCAATTCCTAGCAGAACACCTAGGCAAGTAACCAATTTATTTTCACACCACCCCTGGACTTTAGAGTGAGCCCTCTCCGGTACCTGCTCAAAGTGTTATATAACTAGCGCCCTGAAGCTGTTGGCAGACCTAATATCTCTATGAAAGAGCCTCCCAATCTATTTGCAATTCAGTCTTCACCTCAAAGATACTATCAGAAAAGACAATCAGAATATGTTTTTCGTTTTGATCAGGAAAGAAAATGTTGGAATGCGAATCCTTGTCTAATTGAGCGGATCAAAATTAGAGATGGTTAGTATGACTCGAACTGGCCCATGCTTGCATGCATGTTGTTAGCAATCTGATCTTCATTCGAAAAGAAAGTTCTGTACCCTGAATGTTAAATTGCTTGACCTTTTTGACATGTACAGTAAACATGATTTCCTGTAAAAAGTACACTAATATGTAATTGTGAGCTATAATAAAGTACACTAAAAAGGATGGTTCTTCAGGTCACCGTGGGAAAGCAACTAAAATCAAGTACGTACAGAGAAAGACAAGAATTGGATTCGGCCACGTACTTGCAAGATGTCTCTACGACTGCATCAGTGGAGAAGGCGAGGGCGCGCAACGACAGGGCGAGGACAGCGGCGCGGCCAAGGTTCTCATCGTCTTCCTCGATGGGAATACGCGAGCGGACGGGCGGTCTGCCAGCAGCGAGGCGCGGACGCGGTGGATGACGAGCGGGGGCGCAGGACGATGAGGTGAGGACGACGGCATAGTCGAGGTGGTCCTGGATCACGTCTCGGCGGCATCCAAACTGTGATGTCCTCAGCGTGTATGGTGTCCGATCATCGGCGTCCGCGCCGGCCGCGTAGTGTTCGTCACACTTCGCGAGCCGATAGGACCACAGGTGGCGCACGACGATGGGCATGCGATGGCGGGGATTATGCGAGCAGGTTAGTAATTTCTTTGGCTCGGAAGAGCTCACCCTGGCGTCTCCCGCTGTACATGCCTTATGGGAGGGAAGATAATTGCAGAAATTTACGGAGGAGATGATAAGGATGATTGTGCGAGGGAGTTATTTTCTCCTTTTCTCCCGGAGTCCCGGGGGGCGGACTGCATGTGTGTAGCGGAAAATTTCGTCCGCTCGGCCGGGCATCATCTGCCAAAGTTAATCGCTAGGTGCACGCTGAAATTCGGTTAGATTAATTTGGGTTGTTAGATCTACCGAAGTGAAACAATCTGATGCTGCTAGTTTGACTGTGTATGTTTTCAGGTGGGTATAGAAAAGATCAAGTTTGCTTGTTTAATCTTTATTATTAAATTGAAATCGGTGGTGATGGTATTGTACGTTATTTTATATTTCCGGTTTTACCCCTACAAGTAAGACATATTATAGTCGTTGCCACCGCCATTCAGATCCCCTGGAGTTGGAGCCAACTCCACCGCGTAGAGTTGGACGAATCCCAGCCCTTGCATTCTTCCTGTGGCCTAGATTTAATCAACCGCAACAATCTGTATAGATGTTCCCAGCGGCGCGATGCGGGGGATAGGTGGAGCCATGGAGGAGCGGGCCCCCAGCGGCCCCAGCAAGCATCCTCCGGCCGCTACGGCGGAGGCAGAGGTGGTGGTGGAGGAGAACTCTGGCGGGGGAGAAGAGGAGCTCGACCTCGGCCTTTGCCTCCGGTCCAAGAAGAAACTATGAAGGGAGGCAGCCGGGGAGGAAACGGGTCGACGGCCGTCGGCCGAGGAGCATCCCAGGGGCGACGGGCGGCAGGGCACGTGACTCTGTTGAGGCTGCTAAGCACGCGATTTGAGGCGACTCCATGGATGCTGCAAGCTCGCAATTTGGGACGAGCTCCTGGTGCGGCGTCAAATCCATGGAGGCTGCAAGCTCGCGATGTGGGGCGAGCTCCCGGTGCGACGGCGACTTAGTGAGGCTGCACGCTCGTGATTTGGGCGAGCTCCTGGTGTGGCGGCGACTCGGTGGAGGTCGCAAGCTCTTGAGGATGCGGCAGCTCAGTGGAGGAGGTCCTCGTGACTTGGGCGAGTGCACAGAACGGAGGCGACTAGGCCATTGGCTGGCTCCCTCCTGCCGGAGCTGATCAGGAATTCAGGATTGTATACGAGCTAATGGAGGAGAGACGAGCGGAATCGTCTAGCTGAAGCCACGACCTTATCCAAAAAAGAGGAAAACGATGCTCTTAAAAGAATATGGAGACGTGAAGTAATCTGGGCCACAGGAAGGGTGCAAGGGCTGGGATTTGCCGAACTCTATGCGGTGGAGTTGGCTCCAACTCCAGGGGATCCGAACCCGCCAAGTAATAGGTTGTCGGTTCGGTCTTCCCGTAAAAAACAAAATCCCCAATGGATCCACCCCGAGCTCTCCTCCATCTTCCGCCGCCACCGGCCGCCGCTCCACCTGAAGAGAGTCTCGACCTCCCCAAACCGGTGGGAGGGACCCCGCCAATCGTGCGCGCAGCGGAGCCTCCTGCCACAGACCGCCGGGCACGCTGCCCTCTCCCTTGACGTGGGCAACCAGGTCCATGGCAGCAAGAGGTGCGAGGTCGAGCCCCTCCCTTAGCAGCATGGCCACGGAGGTGCGAGCAGGCAGAGCCACCCGTTCCTGTGGCTAGACCTGGCCATCTCCAAGCCCTTCTATTTCATGTACCTTCTCCCGCCCGAGGCCGCCAGACAGGAGGTGCGGGGCTCTGGGTCGTGCCCACTCTTCCTCAACCGCGGCGACACTTCTACGCCGCCCGTTTCGGAGGTCCTGAGCCGTGGTTGCCGCCGCGGCCGCTGCAGTCTCCTGAAAAGTTGAGGAGGCCCAGTCGGTGGCCGGGTCCGGGAGGAAAGGTGCGGGCCTGTGGGGTCGTCGGCGCTCGACTGGGTGCTCTACGCGTTGACTCAGGCCACAAGTTGCGCTCCTTGGAGAGAGAGGTCAAGCAGCTCGTCTGCGGCGAGAGGATCTACGACTGCAGCTTGAAGGATCCCGTCTGGTTCTGATAGAACAACAACGAGTCAAGTACTTTATCCATCTCCACGCTCAGTCTAGCTGCTAGGATCCTGCTACCAACCGATACAATTGGCAAAAATAAAGTAATTTCCCCTGAAAACCGAGTATTGCAGGCAGGTCAAAGCCACCAAATAGTTCCATTCAGAATGAACATCTCTTCCTAAATCTAGAATCCCTTGTCCGCTGGTCAAGTTGGGTTCGCCTCGATCCCGTCGGCGACACCACGCTCCTCTATTACTCAGAGTCCCCACGCCCCTGGAATAACCAAAAAGCCAAGCATCTGATACACAAGAACAGCAAGAAGAGCAAACCAACTTGAGTTGCCAAACGAAATCTTTCAATAATAAATTGTAAAATTGAGAATTATCCAATCATTAATTAAGCACTCAGTCCCAATAATCTCACGCATATCTTGTCAAAGGAGCTCTGCGACGTGTTCATCTCATTTCCTGTGAGATTGATTTGTAGATGTAATGGTGTGTACTACCTGCTATTTGATTTGATTATTACTCACTCATCTGACTGATCACGGTACCTCTATTAGGAATGCATAAGCCTCAGGTTTTGAAATACAACATGGTAGAATTTCAGGGGAACTTGTGCTGGAGGACACTGCGTTTCATTGGCATATGTCCAAACAAAAATATCATCATATGAACATCTTCTATCATATCTAATAGATACGTTTGATCGTTATCTTTCATAGGAGTTTTTCATTATTGTGACCATATAATTTAATTTGTGGCCCGTTGCGAAGCACGGGCATTTTGCTAGTAGTAGTATAAATTGAACAAACGCAGACTCGAGGAGGAGCAAGCATGGATGATGGCATGAAGTATCTAGAAGACAAAATCCAGGAACAGGCAAATTAATCTCACTTGACCAAGAGTTGGTCACGTTCACTCCGATCACAGTGTTTGTATTTCTAAGGTAACTTACTCTGGGCAATATCTTAAGTGCAACTCCAACGGGTCGACGTAAAACGGACACAAATCGTGTCTGCTTTGATTCGTTCGGCAGTTAGGCAGACATGCGTCTAATCCTTGTCCGTGTTTTCCTAGCTATAGCATTTAACGGGGCAACTTTGTTCCACATTGTCTACTTTGTGATTATTTTTGTAATTTTTTTCGTCAAAATGATAGCAAATAAAACTAACATGCTTGCAACTCAATTAAGCCATATCGGCATACAAGTTCATGCAAAACAATAGCATGAACCCCACACATGGCTCGGCCTAGTTCATGTAAAACCAATGAAAAAAATAGCGCGCTACAGAAATATAGCGCCGGCCTAAAAATATGCTATTAGCGTGTTATATCGCGTTATAGCGTGCTATTTTCATCATAGCGTACACGATTTTTATAGCGAGACAATTTCCAAAACGCTATATCGTGCTAATAGCGGCGATATAGCGCGCTATTTTTTTCATTGTGTAAAACACACAAAATGCAATGTGATGTGTTGGTGATCATGCATCTCGATCCATATCAACTGTTGCTTCTTCTTAAACCAGGCCCTATTTGTTGGGTTCATGATCAAGTCAGCCGTCATGATCCAGGCTGTTAGACTAGTTGTATTCAAATACGATTTGAACTCCTGTTGCCTTGGTGTACAAGTTTAGGTACACCGAATCTGTTGTGATTCAGTTAGGTCGGTTATGTCTTTCTATTATATAAACCAATGTACTCCTGTGTAATCAAATCAATCAATATAGACTATTGCAAAGTTTACACAGGCCTATTCGGTGAATATCACGAGCTCAACTTTCTTCGCTCTTGATCGGGCATCGGCTTCATCAATTTCAATCTTTTTCGCTCTTGACTGGGCATTGGCTTCATCAATTTCAAACTTCTTATTTTTTCATTCAAAAAGTTTTTTTTGTTGCCTCCTCTCTCCCGGCGTTTTATCTCTTCACTCTTCTCACTTTCAACCTCCTTGACGGCTATTAAACTTTTCAATGTCTATTGCAATGTGATTTGCTCGGCGTCACGCTTTGCATCTAGTTTGGAGTTGGTCCTCCCCCTTGGCCTCTTCTCACATGGGGTGTCGTCAAACTCGAGAAGAATCTTTGCCACCACCTATTTTGAGTGATGCTTTGAGGTCTTCCCACTTCAGACAATCCATGATTAACATCCTACAATGGGTTAAGATAAATGGTTTACAAAGAGCGGACAATAATGAAGGCCGAGCTCCATGGAGTCCTATATTTTGAAAAACCCAAAAAATCATATTTTAAAGTTTCAAAATAATCTAGGAAAACATCCTGGATGTAGACAATATTGTATTCCAGCAACGTGTAAAATATCAACTATAACTATGTATTCTGGGCTGCATAAATATGACAAAGTGTGACATTTGAAAGTAGTGAACAATGCAAAATTGCAACTCTTCCAAATCTGTCGTATTTTGTTATTTTGTGTAGTCCAGAATAAATATTTTGATTTGAGATTTTGCACGTTGGTAGAATAGAACATTTTATACATCTAGGATTGTTTTCAGACTTTTTGAAACTTCAAAAATATGATTTTCGAAATTTTTTTAAATAAAGGGCACAATGGAGCTCGACCTCCATTTTTTGTTTCTGGTGGTTTACCCCCTATATTCGGCCTTGAGAGTGATTGACGGTATGTTTTTATTTCATAGTTGGCTTCATATCGTCACGTGGCAATTTTAGTACACTTGTGATAACTATTTTATAGATGTAGTGTGACATCTTTGAAGGCGAGAAAAATGCCGGTGAAACATACCAACATATGAAATCTTTTCGTTATGTTTTTGTCTAATTCTCACCTAGACAAAATCGACAGTGAAAATCATCAATTAGATTCTTGGTTCGAGAGATAAAATATTTCAAATTTTATTTTTCTCAAAGCAACTCAATGATGTCATCATTGTCATTTAACGAAAAGTAGTGACTTGACCTATTGGCATACCCATATTTGGAGTCCACCAGCTCGAGTTGGAAAGCTCCAAACGAGAGGAGGAAAATAGGAGAGGATACATTGTCATCTTGTTGAAGCATATCCACGCACGTGGGACCGGCCAATCCCCGTCGACCTGCCGATAGTGAGTTGGAGTGCAAAATGTATCGACTTAACGATAGTAGCAAAAGTGAAGAGTTACACTAGCCAGTGGCAAAAGCACATATAATTCTCTCAAAATTATCAAAGCACACGAGTGATTTCGGTCACTAGCCGAGAGATTCCGAGATGATAGGATGGGGCGATCTGTACAAGGTGGTGTCCGCCATGGCGCCGCTCTACTTCGCCCTCGTCCTCGGCTACTGCTCCATCCGGTGGTGGAAGCTCTTCACCCGGGACCAGTGCGACGCCATCAACCGCCTCGTCATCTACTTCGCACTCCCCTTCTTCGCCTTCGACTTCAACGCCCACGCCGGCACGTTCGCCGCCAGCTACCGCGTCCTGGCCGCCGACGGCATCGCCAAGCTCCTCGTCATCTTCTGCCTCGCCGCCTGGGCCGGCGCGTCCAGCCGCAAGGCGGCGCCCGCGTCCTACTCGTGGTGCATCACCGGCTTCTCGCTGGCCACGCTCAGCAACGGGCTCCTCGTGGGCGCGCCGCTAATGGACGCCATGTACGGCAAGTGGGCGAAAGACATCGTCGTGCAGCTCTCGGTGGTGCAGGCCGTCGTGTGGCTCCCGGTGCTGCTGGTGGTGTTCGAGGTGAGGCAGGCGTGGATGGAGGTGACGGCGCCTGTGGCGGCGCTCGAAGAAGGCCTTCAGGACGACGCCGACCGGGCAGCAGCAGCTGCAGCAGCCGGAGATGGCCGGAAGGGGACGGGGCGCGCGTTCTGGGCGCCGCTGCTGCGGAACGTTGGGCTCAAGGTCGCCGGGAACCCGAACGTGTACGCCAGCCTCCTTGGGGTTCTGTGGTCTATCGTGGCAAACAGGTAATGCATGCACTAACACAGAAGATTAATTAGCGAATTTCTCGCAAAGAAACATAGTAAGCATATATCACCAGTTAATTATTTGATTGCTAACTTATTTTGTTTTGCATATAATACTACAAATATAGGTTTAACCTGGAGATTCCAAGTATCATAGATGGCTCGATTTCGATCATGTCAAAGACCGGCCTCGGAATCGGCATGTTCAACATGGGTACGTAACGATCGGAGGTGTTCGCAACTTTGCATGGTTGGTACTTGGTAGCCACACATGCTACCACAACTTGTCTCTTAGAACGTTATGCTAGTGTTTGCTTGGTTATAATTTGCAGTACTTCCTCAGCCACATGGCATGACCCATGGCGTTCATAGAAAATTTCTGTAGCTGCAATTGTCACGCTTTGCGGCACCACATCTTCGTGGCAAGTTGTTTTCTTTTCTACTTGGACAAACGAAGCCATAAGTCACAAAAACCAACCAGCTGTCAGTTAAACGACTATAGTTTATACCGAAAAGTAGTAATAAGATCGAGTAATATTAATCTACTGCCAGCAATGTATTTTTACAAAACATACACATCTGTTCTTGCTTCAACAAAAATTAACCACATTTAACGAGATTCAACTATATTTCACTATGTCCACCCTACAAAAATTGGAAGTATATAAGTATATTAATTACCAAACTTTGTAAAAACAAATCTATCTAATTTTACTGAATTGTTGCAAATTATGTTGAACAGGTGTGACTAACCGCATTGCTCATGAGTCATGCATGTCCTATACGCTCCTACTTTCTTCAGTCCTAAAATATAAGTTGTTTGGTAGGCTAAAATATTTTATATTTTAGAACAGAGGTAGTAACAAATATGTGTCCGAGTTGTGTGCCAAGTCAGCTACAATGTCATCCAAACACATGCCAATTTGGGGAGATAATAAAATAAGGTAAATTAAAAAATCCAATATTATATATTAAACATGGCAAAAAAATTGGTAAAAAGTAGTAACAGATTACAATGTTATAAAAGGATAAAAAAACTATCACAAGCCAATAAGTCTTATCTATCTGAGATCAAAATTTTGAATTCATGGCTAGCATACGTAGCTATGCTAGCTCCACATATCCCAAATCTTATCTAGAATTTATGAAAAATGTTTATCGACGCAGCAATCTAGTAATGCATATACGGGAGTGTTGTTTTGGCTCCTAAGCTCACATGCTTCTGCCTAATTTTGTTTTTGGTGATGAACAAATACATGTTTTCTATATACGTACCAAATTTCATGATGAAATGATATTTTTTATACCCTGTCAAAAAAAATCAGTGACCAAAATAGTATTTTAAAAATATCATTTCAGAGCACAAATTTTTTTATTTTTTGTACAAGGCAGCAAAATTTTCATTTCATCATGAATACCACGTATGTATAATTTTTTATATATTCATCACCAAAATATTCAGATTTTTTTGAAATGTTTTACTATTTTTGTCGATTTGTTTATTTGAGCAGGAGCATGTGAGTTTGGGATCCAAAATGAATTTCCGTGCATATACTAATAAAAAGATTAAATACGGTATGAGGAGGGTCCATCGTCGTATATGTGTATGTAGAGCATATTGGATTTCATAAATAAATAACCAAGAATAATTTGTCAATATAACATTCACATGACATGAAATTGATATCACCATATCGGCTTTCAAAAGTCCTTACTGATAATTGTGAATTTTTTATCATATTTTTTTTTTATAAAGGGAATTTCATTTCAATGTATCAATGATACAATGTATTAATTTATTGACAAATCATTCATTGATGGAATAATTAGTGATCAATCCTTTAAACCTGATACACTTACATATAACAATGGAGCTAGGGAGCAACGTACGTGTATGACTAATTGATAAATGGAATCTTGCGGTTGTATTACAGGACTGTTCATAGGACTGCAGGATAAGATCATAATGACTGGGCCAGGATTGACAACATTGGGTATGGTATTAAGGTTTGTCGCGGCACCGGCAGCCACCGCAGTCGGAGCTCTACTTATAGGACTCCGTGGTGACGTTCTACGTGTTGCCATAATACAGGTGCTTCTTCTTTTTTGTTGCAACTTAAGAGACAAGAATATTTCTGTTATGTATCCTGCACTAGCCATCTATCCCAAAAGTCCGAACTGATGGAAAGACTAGTGCAATACATATATACTGTAACACCCCCTCTCACGTGTGACTCGGGGAGGAAGAGGCCACACGTGCAACCGGAAGAAAGCGAGGCGACGGCGCGCAAGTCTCAGAGGTATGGCGCAACAGGCTCATACTTGGACACAAGGAGGGGGGCTACCAGCAATTTTTAATAAATTGCGCAAACCAGGACTCGAACTCGAGACCTTGAGTTCTGATACCATGTTAGATACCTCTACCAACCAACTATCCCAAAAGACCGATCTGATGGAAAGTGGTGGTATAATATACTTAACACCCCCCTTCACATCCGACGTGGATAACACCTCCCATCACGCCCAGCTGGGGCGTGGATAAATTGGGGAATAATGGTGCGGGGATTGAGACTTGAACCCGAGACCTGGGCGCTCTGATACCATGTCATGTATCCTGCACTAGCCATCTATCCCAAAAGTCCGAACTAATGGGAAAGGCTAGTACAATCCACATATACTGTAACACCCCCTCTCACGTGTGACTCGGGGAGGAAGAGGCCACACGTGCAACCGGAAGAAAGCGAGGCGACGGCGCGCAAGTCTCAGAGGTATGGCGCAACAGGCTCATACTTGGACACAAGAAGGGGCTGCCAGGAATTTTTAATAAATTGCGCAAACCAGGACTCGAACTGAAGACCTGAGGCTTTGATACCATGTTACAGTATATATGTATTGCACTAGTCTTTTCATCAGTTCGGACTTTTGGGATAGTTGGCTAGTGCAAGATACATAACATGGTATCAGAGCTCAAGGTCTCGAGTTCGAGTCCTGGTTTGCGCAATTTATTAAAAATTGCTGGTAGCCCCCCTCCTTGTGTCCAAGTATGTGCCTGTTGCGCCATACCTCTGAGACTTGCGCGTCGTCGCCTCGCTTTCTTCCGGTTGCACGTGTGTCCTCTTCCTCCCCGAGTCACACGTGAGAGGGGGTGTTACAGTATATATGTATTACAATAGTTTTTACATCAGTTCGGACTTTTGGGATAGATGGCTAGTAGCTAAACGGTCCATCATGTTCCTGTTGACAGGCTGCACTGCCTCAGTCCGTGGGAACATTCTTCTTCGCTCGGGAGTATGATCTACATGCCGATGTACTCAGTACTGCGTAAGTAACAGTTTATCTAGGTCACAATATTGTTTGGAGCGTGTTTGTAAGCCGATAACAATAACTGTAATTTTTTTTTTTTGCAGGGTGATAGCCGGCACGTTGGTTTCGCTGCCTGTGATAGTCGCATATTATGTTGTTTTAGGGTTTATAAGATAGAATCGTCCTCTTGTTTTAATTTGGAGATTTGCATATATAGGTGCAATATGAACACGTTGTATACCTTAATGCTCATCTTTTGTCTTCTATACTCGAACGTGAATTCCTAGTGCTCAGGGGGCTAGTTGTAGCAAAGTTTTTCTCTTCGCAATGTCGGTGTGAATCTTCGGGGGTTTTCCAGGGGCCAAGGTGGAATGGATTTCTCCGTGCAGAAGATTGTGTTTCCCAACCGGACACGTTTTTATACTCCCGTCTCACTTCCCAAAAACAAAAAAATCGAACAAAATTACCTAGTTTTGAATGGAACAAAATTGTTTCCTGCGGAGTTCTACCAAAAAAAATTGGGAGGTCCTTAAAAATGATTTAATGGCTATATTTTTAGAGTTGCAACTAGGTGAGTTGCCACTGTAAAAGCTTCTCTTTGATGTTATCACTTCATTACCAAAAAATACAAGTCTATCCGCCATCGCAATGCCTTTAAACCTTTTCGTTTAACAAAAGTAATAGGGGTCGCACATAAAGTTTTGAGACCTACGTGCCCAAACCTCATTTTTTTTCTAGGTCGGCATAGTTTAGAAGGGTGGTTATTCTTCATGAAACTAACCATGAGCTTCACAAGAAGAAAATGGATGGTTTCTTATTCAAGTTTGATTTTAAATTTTTTTACAATAAGGTAAATTAAGTAGCCCTGAGGCGGAGGGAAGGGGGAGCAGGGGCGATTTAAGGCAACCCATAACGACTTGATTTTCCTCAAAAATACTCTACTACTCATGATTATACTTAGAAAAACAAAGAATTTTTTCCCCTCCAAGCCTAATGGCTGGCGCCGTCCCTGGAGTAGCCTCCTTTGCAAAGGATTTGCTCAAAGATTGTGTGAAATGATTGCATAATTTGTTCATAGAGGGCATGTGGTAATAAGGGACAACGATGGCATTGATTATTACTATCAAACCACGAAAGGCTTGAGACAAGGGGAACCACACTTACTATAATACTTTTTATTATCGTGACAGATATGTTAGATATCCTTATTACGAGGGCAAAGGAGGATGGCTGGGTATGTGACCTCATACCGCACCTGGTGGATATCCTTATTACGAGGGGCAAAGGAGGATGTTCGGGTATGTGACCTCAAATCAACAAGGAAGCCTGTGACGATAAGTCTTAGAGACCGGGATGGTTAAAGCCAGTTCGTCAACTATTTTTCCGGCCGAGTGGGCTTCGCATGGACCCGTGACGGAAAAAAAAAAGCGAAGTCGTCACCTCGAGTCGCGATCAACCATGAAATCGCAAACATTGGCTACGAATCCATCGCAAATCAACATTCGTGTTGTAGTATTAAAAGCTCTAGCACATGACTAATCCCTACTTCCCTCTGCGAAGAATCTATCTTTTACTTTTATGTTGAGTCAGTTTTCCTTCCTATATTTTTGCCCACAAGCAAACATGCAAAGTTGATCTTTAGGTACAGTTATTTAAATTCTATCGATATTCTTATCCATGATTTTTTATGTTGACATTATCCATGACATAAATAAGTTAGAAGTTAAGCTTTGCAAAACTTTGATCTTCTTTTGAGTTAACTTTAAGTGTTTCTGACAAAAACTCTTACTTGGAGAACCGACAAGCATGTCTTATAATAACATTTCCATGTCTCCAAAGTATTATTCAATAAAGATTTTTACTTGGTGATCCTTATTGTGTAACAGTTGTTCATCTAGTATCAAATATAGACAATTGCCTTGAATCATTTTATTCTCAGCTTAAATGATTTACATTACTTGATCAAGTTCATGTTTGGTAGTAGTCAACTCAAAAATTGTTTTGTTTGTCATTTATCTACTCGAGGACGAGCATAAATTAAGCTTGAGGATATTGATATGTCCAGAACGTATCAATAACTTTAGATTGTCCCATACTACTTTATTATCAGTACTACATATTTATATCATGATTTATATTATTTTAAAAAAAATTCTAGGACTAACCTATTAATCCAGTACCAGGTACTAGTTGTTGTTTTCTGCTGTCTTTGTATTTGAGAAAATCTCTTAACAAAAAGTTGTCGTGAAAGTCCTAGAAAATTCCAAAAAACCTAACTTTCCCAGGAGACCATGAGGACCAAAGGGGGCCACCAGGGGAGCCGGTGGGACCCATGATCCAGGACCTGGGGCGCGGGCCCACCCGTGTGGCTACCTCCTCTGTCCTCTCGCGCCACATGTTCGCCTATATATTCATCCCAATGAGAAAATACCCTGGATGGACCCCTTTTTCCCATTTACAATAAAGAGTCGCCGCCATCATCATCGCGGAAACTGATATGGAGCCCTGTTCCGACACCCTGTCGGAGGGGCGAATCATCGTCGGAGACATCTACACCGACCTTGCTGCCTCCATGATGATGCGTGAATAGTTTATTCTTGAACTAAGGGTCTGTAGAAGTAGCTAGATTGTTATCTCCTCCATATTATTTATTACATTTGTCTTGTGAGCTGCCTAACATGATCGATCTGATATAATTACTAGTATTGTTATGTTTTCTGGAATATGATAAATTGTGACTTTTTGCTACACTATGAAGTTGAGATTCAAAACTAATTAACGACGTGACAAGGGCATGTTCAAAAAATAAGTTAAAATGAAGATAAGAGTTTATATTTTGTACTTCCATAACAGTGGGTTCAACAAGGTTGTGCTTAGTGACTGCGCTTCAGTAAAGGAGTATACTTAATAAACGACTCGATCAAGTGGTATTCCATCACTGAGTGATGAATTCCGAGTGATCAAATAAGCCGATGGATCGATGGGTCGAGCAAGGCAAATGGCAGCAGCAGCTTCCCGCGAATGTCCAGTTTGGTCTCGGTCGAACTAGCAAGGTAGAAGCTTGCCAAGAGGGCTTACGCGCTTAGCCCGGACGATAGGAGGGAATGATAGGGTGGGGGACGTGTACAGGGGGTGGCCGCCATGGCGCGGCTCTACTTCGCCCTGGGCCTCGGCTACGGCGCGGTGCGGTGGTGGAAGCTCTTCACCCCGGACCAGTGTGAAGTCGTCAACCGCCTTGTCCTCTACTTCGCCTTCCCCTTCTTGAGCTTCGACTTCACTGCCCACCCCTGCTAGTATGTATTACACACAGGAATGTATTTAATACTCCCCTATAAGAAAAATAAAGCATTAACGACTTTTTCTGATCAGCAACGAACAAATAAAAATAAAAATTAGTATTAATACATAAAAAAAGGTATTCCACGTGAAAAATGCAACTATGTTATTTATACAAGTTCTATAGATATTGGTGGTGGAAAACGTGAACTAAAGATTGGTAAAAAATCATGCATGTTTTACATTTTGGTAAAACGGGGAGTATCTCTACCTCATAAAATGATTAACTTGCGGAAGTAAATACACATCACGAGCTTATTTATACATAAAAACAAAGTAATATGACCGGCAACAACAAGTATGTTAGCATTCCATATTCTTTTCGGTACGAAGTCCTCGAAATCGATGTAACTAAATTTTCATATTTAATTCCGCGCAACATATTTTACTTAATAAACTTGCGGGGACTTGTGTACATGAGATTATATGAAGCACATTGTATAATAGTATAATCAAATAATAAATTTTACATATGCAAACAAATTGTGATGAATAGTGTTTCAGTAGTAATTCCAAAGCATGCACACTTTATTAAATTTTGACTTGCTATACAATTTTGACCAAAAATAGTCACCGTAATTGATTCGGCTCATAATCTATAATTTTTTGTAAAATATGCTTACTTATTTATACACTAGAAACTGTTAGTGAGATATCTGTTAGATCTCTATCATAATATGTATAAATTATATAGAATATGAATTGTAGAAAATATTTCTCTAAAATAAAATTTTGTTACAAAATACAACTTAATATATTTCAGTGATATTTGGTACGAACAAAAAATACATCAAGTAAATATTTCAAGATACATGGTTAAACTATGCAAGCAAATAGAAAATTATAATTGTAATAATAAAACTAAGATCCAGAAGTATAAAATTTTAGTACAAACATTTTTATTTTGATATGCCTCAGACCCAAAATTTTATTGGAACGGCCCTGTGAATGTGCACACGTTTAGTAAAGAATATGATGAAGTTAAGATAGATGAATATTGCTACCTGCACAAAAATTCTCTTCGGTTCAGGTTACACAGCTTCAGGAAAGCATAAGCATAAGCATGCACCTGCAGATGTCTAGAGTGTGTAACACTGGAGATAGATTCAACAATCTGTTGAATGTGTTGCGGGTCATGCAGCCACCATCCAGCCGTATAGAACCAAGTGAGTGAAATGGGTCCCTATCATGACAGAAGAGGTGCGAGACATGTATTCCATCAAGGTTTAGGAATTCAAGGCTTGGATTTGAGTGAGGCAGGGTAAAATTTATGTTAGCAAAGGGAGGGCGAGCAGAGACAAGGAGGTGTCGGACGCAACGCCGGTTCACATACTCCATAAACCGACCATCCTCCAGGTTTTGCTCTATGATGAGGGAGAAGCGCTCTATATGTTGTAATCTTTGGTGTCACGCATCTCGTCGAGCACTTTGGTAGCCGATGCAGCAGTAGGATGAAGACGAACCTTCCAATTTGGAGTGGCCAAGGTCAAACAAGACAGTCATAGGTTGTTCCAGCGAGTAGAGAGTACCAAGGCAGCCACTGCATCCTTAAGTGTAAGGCGGACGACGATCTGTGCGAGCATGGCGTCAGGTAGATCCATTAGTCCCTCCGCCTACACGATGCCGCCGTCGGGGCGAAGGCCATCTCCTGCAGCGTACCCGTCCGTCACCACCATCTCCGTGCCGGTGTGGAGCGCGTCTGCTCCAACCACCGCCACCGGCGCTCCTCCTTCCCTCATTCGTCCTTCGCTCACTCATCCTAATCGATTCGATCTACAAGATGGAAGAGGTGTTGTGAAGCTTGTGACTGGTGGCGGCGGCGGCGCAAGAGGGACCGATATCAGGACCGATCATTCCCATCTAACGGAAAATGATATGTTTTCTTGCACATGTACAGTCCTACCAAGTAGTTGGGGTGCGGCTGAACCCCTTCCTTTTTCACTACTAGGTTCAAGCCCGTGAATTGCTACGGGTTCTTAAAATCCACACAATCTTGAACTTTTTTTTCCTGCTAATACTTTCTTTGTCCCTGGATAAATAGTTTTTTAGAGTAGTTTTCAACTCAAACTTTGTAAACTTTGATTAAATTTCTAAAAAACCATCAATATTTATAAACATCAAATTAGAATCATTAGGACATAGCATATATATTTTTATAATGTGCTCATTTTATATCATAGATGTTGTTACTCTTTCCCACAAAGTTAGTCAAACTTGGAGGATAAGTTATTATACAACTAATATGTAGGATTTACGAATGCATTCGAACCTAGAAGGGTGACTGAAAACTGAAACTAAAAAACATAAAACATGGTTAAAACTGAATCTGGGGAAAAATTCTTTTGTGGCACTTAATTATGTAACAACTTTGTAACAACTTATACATTGAAGGTGAGGCGACTAATATGCAGGATTTGAAGGGTTCGTAGCATAGAAAACAATAAATTCCTACAGTATGAACAACAAAGGCGGCAAGATCTAATCTAGAAGATGCATGCAACGGGTAAATCGAGTTCTAGAATAACTAACCCTCGAAGACCAAAAGTATTACGAGATCAAATCTCGTGGATGATGTAGACGATCACTCGCCTATCTCAAGACCGAGAAGACGAGCACTGCAATCCGGCAGCGCTTCCACACTCGGTCACACGTATGGCTCGACAACGACCTTTGTTCTCTCGATCCAGCGGGGTAGCAAAGTAGTCGATCCACCGGAAATCTCCAGCAACACGATGGTGTGGTGGTGGTGGAGAAAACTATTTGCCCATAGCTTCCGCTAATCTGGAAACCATAAGGTGGAGCAGCTAGGATGAGGGAGAGAGAGCCCTTGGAATGGTGTGAGTGAGAGGACCTCCCCACCCATCTATACATAGGAGAGGGGGGGGCAGCAGCCCCAAGGGGTGTGACGCCCCAAGGAGTGCCCCCACCTCTCCCTTCTTCATGTGGGTGGACTCTCGACTCATGTCCACTCATGCCTTATTTAATTAAGTGGACTTTCCACTCAAAATTCAAGGGGTTTCTCTAATTAAATAAATAAAACAATTTTTATTTCTTTTCCAATACTTGTCAATTACATTAATTAATAAACATTAACATATACCTCCCTTGAACTATTCCGATATTTAACCCCAAAACAGTTCTGGTGATTTCCCTCGAAACATTTCCGGTACCTGTCGAAATAATTCCGGTACCTGCCGAAATAATTCCGGTGCTTCCCAAACTTTTCTTCGATATGCCGTATCTACTCAAAAGTTCCGATGAACCTTAAGTGTGTCACCCTACGGTTCGTGAATAGTGTAGACATGGTCGAGACACCTCTCAGATCAATAGTCAACAGCGGGACCTGGAGATCCGTGATGACTACCACACATTCAACGATGAATCTTGTGATCGTGTGAACCATAAACGTCGTAACCAATTTCTTTTATCTCGCGATACTTTACTTGTCCGAGATCCGATCATTGGTATCAGTCATACCTAGTTTGATCTCGTTACCGACAAGTACTCTTTACTCGTTCCGTGGATTTCGTGATATGACATCCATGTGACCTAGTCACGTGCTTGCAAGCGGTGTCGATGTGATATCACCGAGAGGTCCCAGAGTATATATCTCCGTCATCTGGATGGACAAATCCCACATCCATGAGCCTGAACTAATACTTTTGGATTGCCCAACTTTCCGAGGAGACCACGAGACCAAAGGGGGCCACCAGGGCCCAGGGGATCCGGGTGGGCCCCACACAGCCAGGGCCTGGGGCTTGGGCCCACCGGTGTGGCCACCTCCTTTGTCCTCCCGCGCCGCCTGTTCGCCCATATATTCATCTCGAGGAGAAAATATCCTGGACGAATCCATTTTTCTCAATTAAGCATGAAAACCGATCTAGAGCCCTATTCCGGCACCATACTGGTGGGGGGAATCATCGCCGTGGACATCTGCACCAACTTTGTTGTCTCCATGATGATGCCTGAGTAGTTCATTCTTAGACTACAAGTTTGTAGAAGTAGCTAGACTGTTATCTCTCTTCCATGTTATTCAATATAGTGGCCTCGTGAACTGCCTAATATGATCGAGATCCATCTGATATAATTGCTCGTATTGTTGTGTTTTCTAAAATATGATAAATTGTGACGTTTTGTACACTATAAAGTTGTGCCCCAAAACTAATTAACGACGTGACAAGGGCATGTTCAAAAAAAAGTTGACATGAAAAATAAGAGTCTATATTTTGTACTTCCATACCTGTTGGTTCAACAAAGGTTGTGCTTAGTGACTGCGCTTGAGTAGAGGAGAATACTTAATAAATGACCCTAATCAAGTCGTATTCCATCATTGAGTGACGAATTCCGAGTGGTCAAATAAGCCGATGGATCGGTGGGTCGAGCAAGACAAATGGCAGCAGCAGCTCCCCATGATTGTCCAGTTTGGCCTCGGTCGAGCTAGCAAGGTAGAAGCTTGCCAAGAGGGCTTAGGCGCTTAGCCCGGCCGAGAGGAGGGGAATGATAGGGTGGGGGACGTGTACAGGGTGGTGGCCTACATGGCGCCGCTCTACTTCGCCCTGGGCCTCGGCTACGGCGCGGTGCGGTGGTGGAAGCTCTTCACCCCGGACCATAGTAGCCGGAAACGGGAAACGGTAGGCCGTCCCTCGATCCGGATTCGTCGTCCCGGAAACAGATTCGGGGACATGGTTCGGTACGGTAGGATTCGATGAGCAAAACACGTCCCCGTCCCCGGAGAGTCATTATGTGTTCATTGAAGCCTGTAGAGGACGAAGCAGCACGCGGCGGCCGCACAAGAGCATCTCGATTCGTTCAACCTGCTACCAGTCCACCACTCGCAGATGATGCAGCCGCAGGGCGAGGCAGAGGGGCAGTGTCTGTTGAGTAATTAGGCAATAATTCCATGATTAATTCCAGAATATTAAGCATGACAACAATCGCTACTAACATGTTAATCTCAAACATACTAGAAGTATTAACTAACATGAACAGCAGCATACTAGCAGAAAACATGTTAAGCCAGCAGATCGGATCACGCAACACGTACCGATCAGTGGTGGAGGAAGTAGTCGTAGCCGTTGCCGTACCGATGTTGTTGACGACAACGTTGGCGATGACCGATCGAAGAAGACGGCGTTGAAGACGACGAGCTTTAGGTCCCGCCGAGCGACCGGGAAGACGAGTCGTGATGACGAACTTGAGCAGTCACGCGGAGCGCTTCCCAAAAACCTTATTCGCCCTCTCCCGTACAGGATCACAAAGGCGAGCGGTTCCGGAGACCTGTTGTCCCGTTCGCCGGTGCATGCCGACGCACGGGATGGAGTAGACTACGGTGGCGGCGCAAGGCACGAGTTTGGCATAACCTAGATTGGTTCGGGTATTGCGGCGCATGCAGTGCACGACATTATATAGTGCAGCTCGGGAAAACCCTAACGGGTACAACGTGGGCCAAGTCCACGTCGCGCACGTTTAAGGTCGGTTACACTAGCCCACGATCCGGGAGCGACCCGAACCGACTAACTATGACGCGTCCGTCCAAACCGTTTTTTCCGGACTGCAAAAATAAAGCTCGGCTCAGCGAGATTCCCGGCGCGGCGCGTCGGGACGAGACGGGCGGGCGGGCCGGCGGTGCGTGCGTGCGTGCGAGCGGCGGAGGAGGAGGAGCGTGTGAGAGAGCCTCTTATTCTCACTCACTTACCAACTAGTAGAACACTCCACCTTATAAGGTGGTGCAACTCCTCTCAAACTAGCAATGTGGGACTAAACTTTAGCTCCCACTCCACTCACTTGTGAGCTGCCATCATTTTGGGCTGCATCACACATGAGCCTCACACACACATGGGCTTTGAGATTTAGAGAAAATCTGAAATACTACATGGGCTAGTGAAATAGCCCATTATTTCTAACAATCCCCCACCAGATCTCAAATGCCCATTTGAAAATTTACCAATCCTCGTTTCTTGTTTATATACCAGTGTTTCAGCAGAGACTGTTAAGTTGAACTTCCGCCTAGAGCTTCAAGCTACATCTACCAGCAACTTGAACAATGGACGAACCTTGAATTGCAAGTTTGGTGCCAATAGACTTCACTCAAAGTCATAACCAGTACCTGGCTGCCAGTAGCCTACCCCGCGGGTGGAGCATATGCGTCGTACTCCCTGGTCTCTTCATGAGTTTACTAGAGATCACCCAAATCTCATAGACTGCGACGTTTAACAGTCGGAACTCATATAGGTGTGTTCCTTCAAGAATGCTCTGTAGGACAGCATCTTTGCTATAAATAGCCAATAGAACCACATTAAGGCATGTTGCCAACCTAGCTTACAACTTTCTGAGAGCTCGTGCATCTTCACTTAGAGAGGGTAACAAAAAGCTCTCCTCGTTAAACCACCAGTTTGTTTTTCCCAGGTCCTACTTCACGGGATCTCCGATCACATAGGTTGGGTTACCACTATGGTGTAACACTCATGGGTCTCATACCCATCTACCTCGATGCACTCTCTATCACATTTCGTGATAGTCCCTTTGTAAAGGGATTTGCCAGGTTTTTGTCTGTTTGAATATACGTAACAGTAATTACCCCGGAGTTTTTCAGTTTCCTGACAGATTTCAAACGTCTTTTGACGTGTCTTGATGACTTCGCATTATCCTTAGCACTGTTCACTTTGACAATCACCATTTGGTTGTCACAGTTCATAAGGATGGCCGGCAATGGTTTGTCAACCACCGGCAAATCCATCAAGAGCTCACGCAACCATTCTGCCTCTACAGTGGCTGTATCCAAAGCAGTAAGTTCTGCTTCCATGGTTGACCTCGTCAATATGGTCTGTTTACAAGACCTCCATGACACTGCGCCACCTCCAAGGGTAAATGCATATCCGCTTGTGGCGTAGAGTTCATCAGCATCTGAAATCCAGTTCGAGTCACTATATCCCTCTAGCACAGCAGGATGCCCAGAATAGTGAATCCCATAACTCATTGTACCGTTCAGATAGCGCATGACCCTTTCAAGTGCATGTCAATGATCATTACCCGGGTTTGACATGAACCTACTCAACTTGCTTACGGCATATGAGATATCAGGTCTCGTCGCGCTCGCGAGGTACATGAGTGAACCGATTATTTGAGAGTATCTCAATTGATCTATCGATTCCTTCTTGTTCTTTCGAAGTGCCACGCTGGGATCATAAGGTGTTGGAGAAGGCTTGATGTCTATAAGCCGAACCGGCTCAGGACCTTCTCAACATAGTGTGATTGTGTTAAAACAATTCCACTCTCATCCTTAATCAGCTTGATGTTCAGAATTACATCAGCTTCTCCCAGATCTTTCATGTCAAAACATTTTGATAGAAAAGACTTGACCTCATTTATCACATTCATGCTTGTACCAAATATCAATATGTCATCGACATACAAGCATAATATGACACTATCGCCCCCACCATGGCGATAATAGACGCACCTATCAGCCTCATTAATGGCAAAGCCCGCAGAAGTCAAAGTTCTATCAAACTTCTCATGCCATTGCTTAGGTGCTTGTTTTAGTCCATACAAGGACTTCAACAATTTTCATACCTTTCTCTCTTCACCCTTTACCACGAACCCATCAGGCTGATCCATATAGATCTCCTCTTCCAACTCTCCATTGAGGAAAGCTGTCTTTACGTCCATTTGATGAACGATAAGACCATAAGAGGCAGCCAGGGAAAGTAGTACACGAATGGTGGTTAGTCTAGCAACATGTGAATAGATATCGAAGTAATCTTCACCTTCTCTCTGCGTGTAGCCCTTGGCCACAAGCCGCGCCTTATACTTCTCAATAGTACCATCAGGCCGCAGCTTCTTCTTAAACACCCACTTACAAACCACAGGTTTGCACTCATATGGTCGTTCACACAGTTCCCATGTCCCATTAGAAAGAATCGAGTCCATCTCATTATGGACAACTTCTTTCCAGTCATCCGCATCAGGAGATGCATATGCCTCTGCAATGGACGTAGGAGTATTGACCACAAGGTACATAATGAAATCATCACCAAAGGATTTTTCAAACCTCTGTCTCTTGCTCCTCTTAGGAGCTTCATTGTCATCCTTCTCTAGGACAGTCTCAAGTGGTTGTTCAGAATGATCACTAGATGTACTAGATTCAGGAATTATTTCAAATGAAATTCTAGCAGTTGATACGTCTCAAACGTATCTATAATTTTTAATGTTCCATGCATGTTTTATATCAATTGGCACATGTTTTATATACACTTTATATCATATTATGGCATTTATTGGACTAACCTACTAATAGGTGCCAAAGTGCACAATCTTCTTGTTTTCCTATTTGTTGTGTAGAAATTATCAAAAAAAATACAATAGGAAACCATATTGGAGTTGAATTGGGACTTTCCTGAAATCTGTCTCTTCCAACAGATTTCAGAGATCGTCAGTTTGAGACCTGAAGACGACGTCAACTGAAGATCTCACAATGGACAAAGTTGTGGGAAATTTCCATAGATTTCATTTAAGCCCAAGAACAGCCCAATCGGAGTTCCGTAGCTCCGGGAATCCTCGTTTTACTGAAGGCCAAATATCTGATTACGGGATTCCGAAAGTTGGTGACGTGATTGACTCCAACTCTTACCAAATTTGGAGGATTCGACCAAGCCACGACTTTGGGACCTCATTAAGGATATGAGGGGTCCCTAAGAAGGTTCTAAAGGTCCCCAAGGGCCGCCGTCCCCGAGGGCCGCCGCCGCGGGCTGCCGCCGCCGCCTCCGTGGGCAGCCACCGCCACGCCTTGCCGTCGCCGCCGCGCCGTGGCTGCTGCGGGCCGCTGTCTCGTCTCCGGGCTGCACCTCTTCATCAACCTCTCCATCAAGTGTGGTCACCATGACCATGTGTGAGTAGTCTCCCTCAGGGCTGAGGGCTCATGCCGGTAGCTATGTGGTTTATCTCTCTCTCCCATGGTGTGATCTTTATGTGATCATGAGCTTTGTAATCTAGTTGAATCCATAAATGGTACTCTTCTTTATCTTATGAATTATGCTACTCAAGTGGTTTTATTGATGTGATTGTCGGAGTCACCTTTGTCCCATGGTGTGAAGTTAATAGTGTGTGCACCGTGTGTGGCTCTTAGGCTAAAGATTACATGAATACTTATCATGAGTTATTATTTGTGGTAGATGTCTCTATGAAATTGTGGTGTTTGTCTAGTACTATTTAGGGAACTCAAGTTGGTAGTGTGGGGTTCCCTAGATGTGGAATGCGACTTTAAGGTGTGCTTTTATAGCCCTGCACAGTGGATTGGTGTTCTTTATCCAACCAGAAATTAATTCAGAGTAGTATAATGAGGAGGAAATATCTGTGTATTCAATTATATTATTATTGTTGAGAGTGTCCACTAGTGAAAGTATGATCCCTAGGCCTTATTTCCAAAGCACCGTTTACACCTTTGTCTTGTTCTCTTGCATTAAAGAGGATTGGGACACTTTCACACTCTTGTTCCCTTGTCTTGTCCTCTTGCATTAAAGAGGATTGGGACGCTTTCACACTCTTGTTTTGTTACATTAAACTTTCATCCATTAAATCAACCATCTTGTTCTTTAAACTTGTTTAGTGCATAATCAACTAAAACTTGTGACACTTTAGTTGTAGGGAATAGATAACTTTTCCTCCTGCGGATCGATACCTTACTTCCACATTGAGAGGTGCTATAGTGATCCCCTGCTCTTGGGGGTTATCAAGTACTTTTCTGGCGCCGTTGCCGGGGAGCGTAGCGCTTAAGTTTCTATTCTTGTTTGCATTAGATATTTATTTTCAGTTTTGCATATACTCTAGTTTACTTTCAGTTTTGCATTTATCAAAAACCCAAAAAAATTAGAAAATGGAAAACAACAAAAAAATTAGAGAGCTTTATAAAATTTATCTTGAAATTGGTCATGATGCTTTTGAAGAGAAAATTAAAAAACCTATGGAACTTTATTTGCATAACAATCATGCTAGTAGCTATGTTATTAGTATGATTTATTTGAATGCCATTGTTGCTAATGCTATGGAAAATTGCAAGCTTGGGGATGCCGGTTTTGATGAATATGATCTTTTTAGTTCCCCAAGCTTTGAGAAGGAAATTTGCTTTGATGATACTATGCCTCCTATATATGATGATTATAATGATGAATGTGATCTTTTCAGTCCACCTACTATTGAGCATAAAGTTTATTATGATTATGATATGCCTCCTATATATGATGATAATAATGATGATTATGAATGTTTTACTCCCACTATTACTAATAAGAAGGATTTTACTTATGTGAGAGTAATAATAATACTTTTATGCATGTGAATCATGATAATAATGCTTTATATGATACTTATGTTGTTCAGTTTGTTCATGATGGCACTGAAATTTATTATGAGAGAGGGAAACATGTCTCTAAATATCTCAATAATACTATTTTTCCTCTCTTTATGTTGAAGGTTCTAATGTTGCACTTGCTTTACCTTCCTATGCTAATTACTATATGCTTCATTGATTTATTTTCTTACAAGATCCCAATGCATAGGAAGTGGGTTAGACTTAAATGTGTTTCATATTTTTCTCTTGATGCTCACATTTGCGTTTCAACTCTTATTCCTATGTGAGCATCATTAAAACTATCATAGCTGTCTAGAAAACATATTCCTAAGCTTCACTGAAAACAATGTTAAAAATCACAGAAGGGGAATTTTGACCTGAAATTTTATGACAGCAATCTTCAGCTATTAATACACATTTCATTAGTTCAAAGTTTTCTGATTTGAGCAATGTAAGTGTCTCTCAAAATTCACTCTTTATGGGCTGTTCAGTTTTTGACAGATTCTGTCTTTATTTTGCATTACTCTCATTACTTGTGTTTTGTGTGGTTCTATTGATCAAAGAGCAATGCACAACCTTAAGTAACAGTAGATAATGTTTAGAATCAACCCATGATATGTCTTTGCTGTACCTATGTAGATTTAATTTATAGAGACACTAACCCCTCTAATCAAGTTTTATGATGAGTTATGTGTGAAGAGAACTTTAAGGTGGAAGAATTGAGGGTGATGAACAAGATCAAGAGGGACAAAAACTCAAGCTTGGGGATGTAACCCCTAAGCTCACCCTACAGACAAGAATTTAAGCTTGGGGATGCCAAGCCATCTCACTCCAACCATCTTCATACCAAGTAAGTAAGCCTAGCTATATGGCTATAAAGAAAGCGCTTTACGGGAGGCAACCCGGTTGTTTTTAATTTTGATTTTCTTTGTGTACTCTTGCTGTAACAAGAGATTTATTTTTTAGTTTAGTTTCTGGAATTTTTAATAAAGTACCAAGTTTTACCCATTTTGGTTTGAGAAAGTTGTTATTTTGCATGCGGAGATTTCATTCCAGCACAGGTCTGTGCACGGTTTGATTTGTAATTCTTATTACGTAACTCCGAATGAGTTGATATTTTTAATGTAACTGCAACTTTTCATCCTCTGTATGCATGAATTTTTTCAGAATTTTTAGACATGTGTAAGTCAGGTAGAAAAATACGTTTTTCTGCTGCCAGTTTTCTGAACAGATTCTGTCCAATATTGTTTGATGCATGTTTTGAACTTTCAACTTGAATCTTGTTGATCCAATTCAGTTTATGAATAGGCATACAACATTATACACTTTCTGGACATTCATATGAATTTTTGTCTAAGGATTATAAGCAGCGTGCGGTTTTTCCTCTCGGCAATCCCGTTTGATTGGGACGAGTAGGGAGGTGTCCTCTCATGAATAATGCCGTGTTCCTCACAGAATTCGTCAAATATTTTAGCAAAATATTCTCCACCACGATCCGACCTAAGATGCTTGATATTTCTCTCTAATTGATTTTCAACTTCAGCCTTATAGATTTTAAAATAGTCTAAAGCTTCATCTTTAGTTTGCAACAAATAAACATAGCAGAACCTAGTAGCATCATCAATTAATGTCATGAAATATCTCTTTCCACCTTTTGTCAACACACCATTCATCTCGTATAGATCAGAATGTATGAGTTCTAGAGGTGCCAAGTTTCTCTCCTCGGCCGCCATGTGAGGCTTCCGAGGTTGCTTAGATTGGACACAACTATGGCACTTAGAACCTTTGGCAATAGTGAATTCGGAATTAAACACATGCTGGATAGCCGAGACATTAAACCAAAATTAACATGACATAAACGAGAGTGCCAAACACTAGCATCCGAATCAACATTGCCACAAATATGGTTCACTGACTTATTACAAAAATCTGAAAGGGAAAAGCGGAACAAGCCTCCGCACTCATAACCTTTACCAATAAATTGTCCAAACTTTGACACAACCACTTTATTGGACTCTAAGACTAATTTAAACCCATCTCTGCATAGAAGGGAGCCGCTAATAAGATTCTTGTTCATAGTAGGGACATGTTGCACGTTCCTCAGCTGCACGATCTTTCCCGAAGTAAACTTCAGATCTACCGTGCCAACACCACGAACAGAAGCATGTGATCCATTCCCCATTAGGACGGAAGAATCCCGTGCGACCTGGTAAGAAGTGAACATAGAGATGTCAGAACATACATGAACATGAGCACCTGTATCAATCCACCAACATGAATATTGAAATACTGAAAGCACAACAGGTAAATTACCATACCCATCAGTATTGCTAGCGGTCACGACGTTGACAGTATTGGTGCCATCTTTCCCTTTGCGATCTGCATGTTCAGGGCAGTTCTTGGAATAGTGGCCAAGCTCTCCGCAGGTATAACATCCTCCCTGCCCAGCTTTGTTCACCTTCTTCTTCTTCTTCTTCTTCTTCTTCTTCTTCTTCTTGAAGTCAGTAGTCTTTGCAGGCTTATTGAACGAGGGCTTGAAATTCCCTTTGTTCTTGACATGTGAGTTCTTCTGCACCATGTTGGCGCTAGACTGACCCTCACCGCCTCTCTCATTAGTGTCCTTAGCCCGAGATTTCTCCTCAATATCAAGAGACGCAATCAGATTTTCAACTGATATCTCCTGTCTCTTATGTTTGAGAGTTGTGGCGAAGTTCCTCCAAGACAGAGGCAACTTTGCAATAATGCACCCAGCCACAAACTTGTCGGGTATGGCACACTTGAGAAGTTCGAGCTCCTTTGCAATACACTCTATTTCATGAGCCTGTTCCACTACCGAACGGTTATTCACCATCCTGTAATCATGGAAACTCTCCATGACATAGAGTTCACTGCCAGCATCGAATGCACCGAATTTCGCATTCAGTGCTTCCCAGAGCTCCTTGTCGTCCTCTATGTGCATGTACACATCGCACAGACGGCCATCAAGAACGCTAAGAATACATCCCCTGAAGGCAGTATTGTCATACCGGAATTTTTCCTGATCTTGCTCAGAAATAGTTCCCTCAGGCATGCCTTTACTGACATGGAATATTTTCAAAGCCATAAGCCAGAGCTGGCACTTCACTTTCCACCTCTTAAAGCTCACACCGGTAAAAATTTTCGATCTCATAGCATCAGCAAAACCAGCCATTGATAACTCAGGAAATTGCCTATAATAAGGTTTTTGGATTGTTGAGTAATTAGGCAATAATTCCATGATTAATTCCAGAATATTAAGCATGACAACAATCGCCACTAACATGTTAATCTCAAACATACTAGAAGTATTAACTAACATGAACAGCAGCATACTAGCAGAAAACATGTTAAGCCAGCAGATCGGATCACGCAACACGTACCGATCAGTGGTGGAGGAAGTAGTCGTAGCCGTTGCCGTACCGATGTTGTTGATGACAACGTTGGCGATGACCGGTCGAAAAAGACGGCGTTGAAGACGACGAGCTTTAGGTCCCGCCGAGCGACCGGGAAGACGAGCCGTGATGACGAACTTGAGCAGTCGTGCGGAGCGCTTCCCAAAAACCTTATTCGCCCTCTCCCGTACAGGATCACAAAGGCGAGCGGTTCCGGAGACCTGTTGTCCCGTTCACCGGTGCACGCCGGCGCACGGGATGGAGTAGACTACGGTGGCGGCGCAAGGCACGAGTTTGGCATAACCTAGATTGGTTCGGGTATTGCGGCGCATGCAGTGCACGACATTATATAGTGCAGCTCGGGAAAACCCTAACGGGTACAACGTGGGCCAAGTCCACGTCGCGCACGTTTAAGGTCGGTTACAGTAGACCACGATCCGGGAGCGACCCGAACCGACTAACGCGGCGCGGCGCGGCGAGACGGGCGGGTGGTGCGTGCGTGCGAGCGGCGGAGGAGGAGGAGCGCGTGAGAGAGCCTCTTGTTCTCACTCACTTACCAACTAGTAGAACACTCCACCTTATAAGGTGGTGCAACTTCTCTCAAACTAGCAATGTGGGACCAAAGTTTACCTCCCACTCCACTCACTTGTGAGCTGCCATCATTTTGGGCTGCATCACACATGGGCCTCACACACACATGGGCTTTGAGATTTAGAGAAAATCTGAAATACTACATGGGCTAGTGAAATAGCCCATTATTTCTAACAGTGTCTACGTGTTCGTACCGGAGTCATCCTCCCCAAATCGATTGGATCGCGTTTCCTCATGTAAAATCGTTCGAGCTAGGGATGTATACCCTCACTGTCCCCTATTTTTTCCAGCCTCCGACTCCCGTCCCCCGTCCCCGTCGTACCGGAAACATGGCTACTACGCCCCGGACCAGTGCGAAGCCGTCAACCGCCTCATCCTCTACTTCGCCTTCCCCTTCTTCGGCTTCGACTTTACCGCCCGCGACGGCCCGTTCGGCGCCGCCTACCGCGTTCTGGCCGCCGACGCCGTCGACAAGCTCGTCATCGTGCTCACACTCGCCGGGTGGGCAGCCACCAAGGCCGCCAGGCCGACGCGCCGCGGCGGTGGCCCCTCCTACTCGTGGTGCATCACCGGCTTCTCGCTGGCGACGCTCAACAATGCGCTTCTCCTGGGCGTGCCGCTCCTCGACGCCATGTACGGCAAGTGGGCTCGGGACATCATCGTGCAGCTCGCGGTGCTGCAGGCGTCGTGTGGTTCCTGCTGATGCTGGTGGTATTCGAGGTGAGACAAGCCTGGCTGGAGCTGACGACGGCAGCGTCCGAAGAAGGCGCGCTGGAAGAAGGTGATAAGGCGGCGTCGGAAAGCGACGACGTGGACCGGCCAGCAGCAGCTGGACACGGCCGAAAGACAGAGGCGACGGCGACGGGATGCGCCTTCTGGCCACCGCTGCTGCGGAAGGTCGGGCTCAAGCTCGCCCGCAACCCGAACGTGTACGCGAGCATCCTCGGGGTAGCACTACAGGAAGGAAGTTCAACGCCAAGGGGGACCCTCGGCTTAGCTACGTTTACCCTCAGCATAGGTTAATGCCGACGGTGACCCTCGGCGTTGAACCCTCGGCTTAGGTGGTCCTCGGCACAGCTCGATACCGTCGGTGTTGCTTCGGCCGTCAGCGTAGCGTGTTGTGCCGACGGTTTACTTCAACTCTCGGCACAATTTAACCGTCGCCACAGAAAGTTAACGGGACGGAGAAAACGGCGCTCAGGAGTTGTGCCGAGGGGGTTACCCTCGGCGTAGGTGTCCACGTGAAGCGTGTTGGAGGGCTGGGGTGAAGGAGCTACGCCGAGGGGGTAACGCTCGGCGTTGGTGGAGCTGTGCTGAGGGGGATATCCTCGGCATAGGTTGCCACGTGGAGTGCGCTTGAGGACTGGTGTTAAGGAGCAGTGCCAAGGGTAACCCCCTCGGCGTTGGTGGAGCTATGCCTAGGGGATTACCCTCGGCGTCGATATCCACAGGCATGGGGGGACAAGACCAATGCCGACGATTTAACCGTCAGCGTTGATGTCCACCGTATTTTTTTTTTTTTTTTTGCACTTTTTTGCGCCTAAAAAATCCCGCAGCAGCAGATGCATATATATATATATGAATTGACTGCAATAATGCAAAAAAATTCAGCAAAGGCGATATACACAAACATATCACATATGGCTAGCATCAAATCTCGATACATAGAAGCATCAAATCTCAATACATAGATACACATCACTACCAGTTCATTACACATAGTCATCACTACAAGTTTATTGCACATAGTCTTCGAGAGAATCATCACTACAAGTCCATTACACATAGTTTTCAAGAGCATCATCACTACAAGTTCATTACACATAGTCATGGGATACATGCCACATGGCAACCAGCCTTCAACAGACTTCAAGCAGCGGCACAACACACACTTTGTCTTCGAGAGCATCGTCACTACAAAATGAAAGAACACACCCGTTTAGCATGGCAAATTGTCTAAGTCAAAGTTCATGCATGGCAAGTTGAGCAAAGTTAAAGTTTTTTGCATAGCAAGTTGTTCTTAGTCCAACTTTTGCATGGCGAATTATTTGAATGGAAGTTTAGCATGGCAAATTGTCTAAGTAAAAACTCATGCATGGTAAATTGTGTAAGTGTTGGTTGCATGCAAGGGTTTGCTTGGAACTAACCGGGATCGGCAAGTCACTTGTCTATATCAAACAAAATGTCAAGATGACTTGTAGAGGAACCTCAATATTTGGTGTCTGACACATTAATATGAGGTGATAATCAAGGCAAGTTTCATTCCAGGTTTATGATAAAATGTAGAGAACCCCAAATGTACAGAGATCAGGACATGTGCAGCAAGCAAGCAGCCATACATAACCGGGGATGGAGGCGAGCCCAGCGACATGCAGCAGGTCCAGCCATCATTGTTCCTCTGGGAAGTAGAGGCCGCAGCAGCTCCTCATGGCGATGACCAGTTAGTCGGTTGCTACCAGCTCCCGATGGCTGCGAATAGTAAAAAAAACAGAATTAAAAGTTGCTTAACTGCTTGGGTAACAAAAAAAATGAGTACATGAACTACAAGTAACCGTTTGTTTTGAACAATTCTGTTTGTGTTTTTAATTAAAGGAAATAAGTTTCCTTGATTTGAATTGTTTTGGCATGAACACCTGGCCACAAAACTTGCCCACTTGTCAAGAATCAGCAAATAATTGTTGTGTATCAATCAATATTGTAAAAGCTGCATGTTCTTGATTTAAATTGCCTACAAAAAGAAACCTAGTTGTCTATTTGTGTTAACTAACATGGCTAAACATCATTCAGGACTTCCTAGTAGAAAACAGAATTTAGTTGCGCAACAATATTTTGAATAAAAAGCAACTCATACCAAAAGAGTTGCCTGCATTGTTACATAACTGCATGTCCTGGATATTTAGAAGTGAGCATACATTACAGTATACAAATAATGCCCACTAAACCAATAAAATAGCCTCGATTATGATTTTAAATGCCTACGAACTCTTTTTTAAAGAAGCAAAAATCACACTACATAATTGCCTACTGCCATAACTCAAATATGTTCAGACAATAATTTAAACTTGCCTGAAAACACTACATAATTGCATGAACACACTAATTAAATGCATAAAAGACTAATTAGTTAATTGAAAAGTGTGATATACTACTTAGTTGCCTCAAGCACTACTTAGTTGCATGAAGCACTACTAACTTGGCCTGAACTACTTAGCTGCGTGAAAAACTACAAGAAATATATAGTGCCTTCAAAATTATTTTAAATTGCCTGAAAACACTACTTAGTTGCCTCAATGCACTAGTTAGTTGCCTGGAAGCATTTGCTTAGTTGGCCTGAAAACACTACTTAGTTGCCCTTGCCCGAAAACAATACCTAATTAGCTAGTAATGACATCATATATTAATTAGCGTTGTACATCTGTGCAGGAATAAATCGATTCATTTGTTAGCTAGCTCATTACTAGGTACGCAAGCCACCAGAAAAACGGATTAGCTAATTCCAACTACCTGCCTTGGAGCAAACGGGATTGTACTTGTATGAGCTAGTAGTTTGTACAGGCAAGACTTACCAGGAGTCCGCGCTCAACGCCTCCACCGTAGCGAATCAGAGGAGAAGAAAATGGAAACGCAGTCGGCTTCACGTCGCTGCTCACGGAAGGCGTCATCTGCGGATCCCTCCAGGCTGGGAGCTGCCGACGCCAAATCGTGCATCATGGCCGTCGTCGCCACCGCAGTACGACGCTTGGACTCTAACCACCTCGTCAGCGATGGCCTTCACCGTCGTCCGCCCCTGCCTACACCGGCCGCCATGGCCGGAGACCCGTCGCCTGCGTGTAGCGTCGCCCCAGAAACCCTAGGCCACGCGCGCGGCGCGGTCCGGCCAGCTGGATGGAGCGCCGTGCGTCGAGGCACGCACGCGCGCTAGCGAGCAGGTCGGCCGCAACGGCGTAGGTCTTGGGCGGCGGCACATCTCTCGTCGGCAGAGCAGGGGCGGCGATGGTTGATCTGGTTCGGGAGAGAGGGGCCAGCAGAAGGGAGGAGGGGCCGGGGCTGGGGCTGGGGGCTGGTGAGGCCGGAGGCGGCGCCGTCGATCTGGATCGGGGGAGAGGGAGAGAGAATGAAAGGGGATCTGGAGAGGGAGGAGGAGGTGTCGGTGGTATCGCTCCAGAAGTTGCCGCTCGCCCGAAACAAAATTTTGGCAACGAAATCGAATTGCATGCCGCGTCGGGCTCCCTAGTAAAGTACCGTTGGATCCTAGTGAGCGGTTGAGATGGATGGGATCTGTGGTGCGATCCCTGGGGAGGCATTTCTTGCAACCTAATTGGCTGAAACTATCAAACGGATCGACTAGTACTTGCAAATTACTAATGTGGAAAATGTCGGTTAATGAAAAAAAAATTACTTGGTTATTATGTTTTGGTAGGCCACAAGATGGGAGTTTTGGGTCAAAAAAGAAGATGGGAGTTTTTTCTAAATAAAATATGGGAATTTCCCACTCTACCACTTTGACTTATTTGGAAAAATATCACGAGTAAACCTGAAGCTGCTTTATTTCAAATTGGTTCTCATGCCGTGTCTACCCCTGTGCATCGCCTCGTTACACCTATCACCACACTTATATACATATTTTAAGACCAAGTGCAAATTTTTGTGAGATTCCCACGCTTCGAAGCCCCCATAGTCGGGCAAACCTTGCATGTTGACCATAATCGTCTACCCCTTTGACTTTCCCCAAAATGGAGTGGACCGATGAACATTTTACTTGGTTGTGTTAGAGTAGACCATAGGAACATGTAAAACCAATATTTACCCAAATTGTGACGAGATTCCTTCCGGTGGAACCGAAGCGAGAGTTTCCATCTCTAAGTGTAAAACATTCCTGTGGAGTAAGCGATGCCGGTAAAACATTGGTCAACCATGGAGAACCAAAATATTATGTGATTTGACACATGATTCCATCCGGTGCACCCGAAGTGGGAGTTTTCATCTCTAAGTGCAGAACCTTACTAGGGAGTAAGCGTTGCCGGTGAAGCAGGTCCAACCTCGGAGTGGGATATTGGCTCCCACCACCTAAATACACTCGTATACATATATTAGTGACCCATGCATGGTTACGTGGGATTTCGACGCTTCGACGGTCTTTTTTCAGCGGAACCCTAGCCCCGCTGGAAAAAGTCAAACTTGGTCGTCTACCCCATTGACCGGCGTCGAGAGGGGGTATACCAATGGAATTTTTTGATTGGTTGTGTTAGAGTAGGACATAGGACCATGGAGAACCAAACTCGTATGTGATCCAACACATGATTCCATCCGGTGCATCGGAAGTGGGAGTTTTCAGCTGTAAGTGCAGAACCTTAGAAGGGAGTAAGTGGTGTCGGTGAAGCAGGTCACACCTCGGAGTGGGATCTTGGATCCCACCACCTAACAAAACACTCATATACATATATTAGGGACCCATGCATGGTTAGGTGGGATTACGACGCTTCGGCGGTCTTTCTCCAGAGAAACCCTAGCCCCGCTGGAAAAAGTCAAACTTGGCCGTCTACCACCTTGACCGGCATCGAGAGGGGTAGACCAAAGGAATCTTTTGATTTGTTGTGTTAGAGTAAGACATAGGACCATGGAGAACCAAAATCGTATGTGATCCAACACATGATTCCATCCGGTGCATCGGAAGTGGGAGTTTTCAGCTCTAAGTGCAGAACCTTAGTAGGGAGTAAGTGGTGTCGGTGAAGCAGGTCACACCTCGAAGTGGGGTCTTGGATCCCACCACCTAACAAAACACTCATATACATATATTAGGGACCCATGCATGGTTAGGTGGGATTACGACGCTTCGGCGGTCTTTCTCCAGAGAAACCCTAGCCCGCTGGAAAAAGTCAAACTTGGCCGTCTACCACCTTGACCGGCATCGAGAGGGGTAGACCAAAGGAATCTTTTGATTTGTTGTGTTAGAGTAGGACATAGGACCATGGAGAACCAAAATCGTATGTGATCCAACACATGATTCCATCCGGTGCATCGGAAGTGGGAGTTTTCAGCTCTAAGTGCAGAACCTTAGTAGGGAGTAAGTGGTGTCGGTGAAGCAGGTCACACCTCGGAGTGGGATCTTGGATCCCACTGATGCCCACAAGTATAGGGGATCGTTGAAGTCTTCATTGGGAAGTATTACTCAAATTTATAGTTCGACACGATGGGAACACAAGAATATCAGTAAGACCTTAGCAATTGAGGCGTCACTCTCAACCACACCTGTATATCAATAACTTGCAGCAGTAGTAGTGATGGCAGTAAAGGATTCAAGCGAGCAGAATAAAAACAGCAATAGTAACAAGGATTTCCCAGTTTTCACCGGAAAAAGTGAAAGTGTAACTCAGAGATTTAAAACGTAGGCATGAGGTGACAGCGGGGCGTTGCATGAATGAGATTGATCATATAATAAAGTAAAGCTAGCAATGGGGTTTTTCTCTAACTCCGATATATGTAGGTATGTGTTCCTTAAATAGTTGTGCATACTAACCAAGAGAATTTGCACAACATCTATTGTCCTACCTGCCCATTTCACCGGGGCCAACTTGGAACTACAGGTAATTAAATTCTACCCTTTCGTGTAGACCGGAACAATGCATTAACACTCCATGAACGCATAGAATCCTCAAACTAGAACATCTCCCTCTTGTTTTCCCTATATGTCACTTTTAGGGTTCGCAGGTTCAACATAATAGCAGGTGATACACTTTGCAGGTAAATACTAAACTCAATTATATGATGAAGCAAAAAGTTTCAGTACTGAAATCATGCCACTCGGGCCCTAGTAGCAAGCATTAAACATAGCATAAGTGCACCAACACAATACAAGAGCATCCTAAAGATAAACCCTAAGATTATCGAACAACGGGTAGCATTACATGGTCAATCTCATCCAATCCCCATCCACCTCACATGCCTACAGCAAACTACTCACACATGGTGATGGGGAAAGAGCTCATGGTCGATGGAGATGAAGGCGGTGAAGATGGCGGTGAAGACGGCCTCCGGATCCCTCCACCGGAGGAGAAATCCTGGATCAATCTGTCCCCGAAACGAAGAACGTGGTGGCGGCGGCGGTGTGTTTCGCGAAAGATCCCCCCTCCTAGGGCAGGCGTTTTTTCTCATATATGAAGGGATACGTCGAAGACCGGAGGCGAGACGGTGCCCGAGGCCCATTTGGGGTGGGCCCACGCGGCCAGGTACAGGGGCCGCGTGGGGCCACCTCATTTGGCCCTCCGGCACCCCCTCGTGTCCATCCTTTTGTCCATTGTGCTTCTTTTCCAGAAAAAGTGACGTGGTATTTTTTCCCGATTTTATTTCCTGCAAAAATAGCCAGAGGAGAGACTTTGCTAAAAACAGCGTCAGAATCAGCAGTTTTATTCAAATATGGAAGGATCCCGGAGAAAATTATGAGGAAAAGTGCTTGGAAAAGTGGATGCATCACCCACCACCTAACAAAACACTCGTATACATATATTAGGGACCCATGCATGGTTAGGTGGGATTACGACGCTTCGGCGGTCTTTCTCCAGAGAAACCCTAGCCCCGCTGGAAAAAGTCAAACTTGGCCGTCTACCACCTTGACCAGCATCGAGAGGGGTAGACCAAAGGAATCTTTTGATTTGTTGTGTTAGGGTAGACCAAAGTTTGGACCCAAGATTCCACCAACAACCCTCTGTTTGACCGGTAGCGGGAGTTTCCTCCTACACGTCCAGCACTTCTCTAGGGGTTATCGCATGCACAGGCTCGCACCCGGGAGCTATGAATTGCATCTATGGACCTTACGCCACACTTTTACATGTATGCTAGGGACACTTGCAAGTTTTCGTGTGATTCCGCCGCTCCGGTGGTCTTTTTTCCAACGAGACCCTAGTCCGCGGACCCCGTAGATCTACTCCCTATCTTTCTCCGTATGATGGTTGAACAATGTAATTTTTTGTTGGTTTAGGTTTTTTTAGGTCACATATACATGGAAAACCAAGGTTGGGCCCAACATTCCACCGGTAGCACTCTGTTTGACCCGTAGCGGGAGTTTCCTCCTACACGTCCAGCACTTCTCTAAGTGTTATCGGATGCACCTGAACTGGCTCTCACCCGGGAGCTAGGATTTGCATCTATGGACATTCAACCACACTTGTACATGTATTCTAGGGCCACTTGCAAGTTTTCGTGTGATTCCGTTGCTCTGGCGATCCTTTTCCAGCGAAACCCTAGTCTATGGGCCCCGCAGATCTACCCCCCTATCTTTCTCCGTACAAGGGTTGACCAATGTACTTTTTTTGTTGGTTTAGGTTTTATTACATCACATCTACATGTAAAACCAAGGTTGGGCCAAAGATTCCATCGGTAGCCCTCCGTTTGACCCGTAGCGGGAGTTTCCTCCTACACGTCCAGCACTTCTCTAAGTGTTATCGCATGCACGTGAATATGCTCGCACTTGGGAGCTAGGAATATCATATATGGACCTTACACCACACTTGTACATGTATGCTAGGGCCAGTTGTAAGTTTTCGTGTGATTCCGCCGCTCCGGCGGTCTTTTTCCAACGAAAACCTGGTTTGCAGGCCCCGCAGATCTGCCCCCCTATCTTTCTTCATACGAGGGTTTACCAATGTAAATTTTGTTGGTTTAGGTTTGTATAGGTCACATCTACATGGAAACCAAGGTTGGGCCCAAGATTCCTCCGGTAGCCCTCCATTTGACCCGTAATGGGAGTTTCCTCCTACACGTCCAGCACTTCTCTAGGTGATACCGCATGCACGTGAACAGGCTCGCACCCGGGAGCTAGCAATTGCATATATGGACGTTCCACCACACTTTTACATGTATGCTAGGGCCACTTGCAAGTTTTTGTGCGATGCCGGCGCTCCGGCGGTCTTTTTCCAACGAAACCCTAGTCCCGCAGATCTACCCCCTATCTTTCCCCGTACGAGGGTTGACCAATGTACTTTTTTGTTGGTTTAGGTTTTTTAGGTCACATATACATGGAAAACCAAGGTTGAGACCAAGAATCCAACAGTAGTCCTCTGTTTGACCCATTGCGGGAGTTTCCTCCTACACGTCCAGCACTTCTCTAATTGTTATCGCATGCACGTGAACATGCTCGCACCCGGTAGCTAGGAATTGTATCTATGGACCTTCCACCACACTTTTACATGTATGCTAGGGCTACTTGCAAGTTTTCGTGTGATTCCGGTGCTTCAACGGTCTTTTTCCAACGAAACCCTAGTCTGTGGGCCCTGCAGATTTACCCCCTATCTTTCTCCATATGAGGGTTGACCAATGTGCTTGTTTATTAGTCTAGGATGTTTTAGGTCACATCTACATGGAAAACCAAGGCTGGGCCCAAGATTCCACCGGTAGCCCTCCGTTTGACCCGTAGCGGGTGTTTCCTCCTACACGTCCAGCACCTCTCTAAGTGTTATCGCATGCACATGAACATGCTCGCACCCGGGAGCTTGCAATTTCATCTATGGACCTTCCACCACACTTGTACATGTATGCTAGGGCCGCTTGCAAGTTTTCATGTGATTCCGGTGCTCCGGCGATCTTTTTCCAGCGAAACCCTAGTCCGTGGGCCCCCACAGATCAACCCCTTATCCTTCTTCGTACGAGGGTTGACCAATGTACTTTTTTATTAGTTTAGGTTTTTTTAGGTCACATCTACATGGAAAACCGAGGTTGGGCCCAAGATTCCACCGGTAGCCCTCCGTTTGACCCGTTGCGTGAGTTTCCTCCTACACGTCCAACACTTCTCTAAGTGTTATTGCATGCACGTGAACGGCCTCGCCCCCGGGAGCTAGGAATTGCAATCCATGTACCTTCCACCACAGTTTTACATCTATGCTAGGGCCACTTGCAAGTTTTCGTGTGATTTCGGTGCTCCGACGGTCTTTTTCTAGCGAAACACTAGTCTGCGGGCCCCGTAGATCAACCCACTATAATTCTCCATATGAGGGTTGAACAATATACTTTTTTGCTGGTCTAGGTTTATTTAGGTAATATATATATATATGGAAAACCAAGGTTAGGCCCAAGATTCCACCGACAACCCTCCGTTTGATCCGTAGCGGGAGTTTCTCCTACATGTCCAGCACCTCTCTAGTGTTATCGCATACACGTGAACATGCTCGCACCCGTGAGCTATAAATTGAATCTATGGACCTACCACCACACGTGTACATGTATTCTAGGCCACTTGCAAGTTATCGTGTGATTACGCCGCTCCCACGGTCTTTTTCCAACGAAACCCGAGTTTGTGGGCCTGACAGATCTACCCCCTACCTTTCTCCGTATGAGGGTTCACTGATGTAATTTTTTGTTGGTTCAGGTTTGTTTATGTCACATATACATGGAAAACCAAGGTTGGGCCCAAGATTTCCACTGGTAGCCCTCCGTTTGACCTGTACCGGGAGTTTCCTCCTACACGTCCAGCACTTCTCTAAGTGTTATTGCATACACGTGAACGGGCTCGCACCAGAGAGCTATGAATTGCATATATGGACGTTCCACCACACTTTTACATCTATGCTAGGGCCACTTTCAAGTTTTCGTGTGATGCCGGTGCTCCGGCGGTCCTTTTTCCAACGGAACCCTAGTCTACGGGCCCCGCAGATCTACCCCCTATCTTTCTCCGTACGAGGGTTGAACAATGTACTTTTTTGTTGGTTTAGGTTTTTTTAGGTCACATATACATGGAAAACCAAGGTTGAGACCAACATTGCACTAGTAGCCCTCTGTTTGACCCGTTGCGGGAGTTTCCTCCTACACGTCCAACACTTCTCTAATTGTTATCGCATGCACGTGAACAGGCTCGCACCCTGGAGCTAGGAATTGCATCTATGGACCATTCCACCACACTTGTACATGCATTCTAGGGTCACTTGCAAGTTTTCGCGTGATTCCGGTGCTCCGGTTGTCATTTTCCAACGAAACCCTAGTCTGTGGGCCCTGCAGATCTACCCCTATCTTTCTCCGTACGAGGGTTGAACGATGTGCTATTTTGTTCGTCTAGGTTTTGTTTAGGTCACATCTACATGGAAAACCAAGATTGGGTCCAAGATTCAACCGGTAGCCCTCCGTTTGACCCGTATCCGGTGTTTCCTCCTACACATCCAACACTTCTCTATGTGTTATCGCATGCACGTGAACATGCTCGCACCCGGGAGCGAGAGAAGCATCTATGGACGTTTCACCACACTATACATATATGCTAGGGCCACTTGCAAGTTTCGTGTGATTCCTACACTCCGACGGTCCTTTTTCCAACGAAACCCTAGCCTATTGGCCCAACAGATCTTTCTCCACGGAAACACCATTCCGTGGGCCCCGACGGCTCGTTCTATATATGTGATTTATTACTAAAAACTAAAAGTATTATGTAACCAAAAAATTAAATGCAAACATATTAAATCATATATATATATATATATATATTGAAAATCAAAAGCGGGCAATAGAATTGAAAAATGAGCAATGCCGAGGGGGTTACCCTCGGCATAGGTGTAGCAAGTGCCGAGGGGGTTACCCTCGGCGTAGGTGTAGCAGTGCCTAAGGGTTTACCCTCGGCGTAGTTGCGGTGCTACCCCTATAGCTCGTTCTATATATGTGATTTATTACTATAAACTAAAAGTATGATGTAAGCAAAAAATTAAACGCAAACATATTTAAATCATATATATATATATATATTATAGAAAATCAAAGTGGGCAATAGAATGGAAAAAAGAGCAACGCCGAGGGGGTTACCCTCGGCATAGGTGTAGTAGTGCCGAGGGGGTTACCCTCGGCGTAGGTTGTAGCAGTGCCTAGGGGGTTACCCTTGGCGTAGGTGCGTGCTTGGGCGAGGTGGGTGTGAGAGAGGAGCCGACGGCAACCCCCTCGGCTTTGCTATGTGCCGTTAACTTTCTGTATGTGTAGCTACGCCGACGGGAACCCCCTCGGCATTGCCTTGGACCGTCAACTGTCCCGTCACGGCTATCGTCAACGGACAACCTGACGCGTGTTGTGCCTACGGCCAGCCTGTGCCAATGGTGGCCCTCGGCGTTGCTCTATCTATGCTGAAGGTCATTCTACGCCGACGGTCCCCTCGGCATTGCTCATCTATGCCGAGGGTTCTGTTACGCCGACGGTCGTTTTTGGCCGTGGGCACCGTGCGAGGTATGCCGAGGGTCCCGACATTTCCCCTCGGCGTTGAAATCCCCCTCGGCATCGTTGTTTGTTCCCGTAGTGTAGCGTGGTCTTCCGTGGCAAACAGGTGCGAAATGCGGTTGCACAATGCACATACTACATTCAAAATTCTTTCACAAAAGTACTAATATCCATTCAAATATTCTGTCATTCTCTGATTATGGTTGCATACATTGATACATATATAAGGTGACACCTGGAGATGCCAAGCATCGTGGATGGCTCGATTGCGATCATGTCAAAGACCGGCATTAGAATGGGGATGTTTAGCATGGGTACGTACTATAAACTACCTACTAAATATCTGGATGTTTGTCAAAGTCCGATTAAAAAACCCGGGTTTGCCGCGGTCCACTAATCAAACTTGGGTTTGCACCCCGGCCCGTACATCCATGCATGTGGTCGACACATATTGGCATAATTAGCAATGCATAACCTGTCAGCATGACTATGCACAACTTTTGTCAATGTATATAGGCTTGTTCATAGGACTACAGGACAAGTTCATCGTGTGCGGGCCGGGCCTGAAGGTGTTGGGCATGGTGCTGAGGCCCTGTTTGGTTAAGCTTATTTCTGGCTTTTAGAGTTTTGACTTATAAGCCACAAAGCACCTAAATAGGTACTTTTGATTTTGGCTTTTGGTTTATATCATCATACAACAATGTCCAGTTAAAAGCCAAAAGCCAAAGTAAAAAGCACATTTAGGTGCTTTTGTGGCTTATAGACAAAAGTCTAAAAGCCAGAAATAAGCCTAACCAAACAGGGCCTGGGGTTTGTCGCGGCTCCAGCAGCCATCGCAGTCGGTGCCCTAGTTTTAGGACTCCGAGGTGACCTTATGCGCGTTGCTATCCTACAGGTGACATTACATATGTAATTACAAGTTACAATTTCTTTTCAAATTACTCTCTGAAATCTCAATCACATAACTTTATTTCATTGATGTTGATAGGCTGCATTGCCCCAGTCTGTCGCGACATTTAGCTTCGCGCGAGAGTATGACCGGCATGCTGATGTGCTGAGCACTGCGTAAGTAATTGTTGATCTATTTAGACTATATTCCTAATTTAGAGTATCTGCCCATTGTTCATGTGCCTCCCATTTTCGGATGAGTGATGAGTATATAATAACTCAACCCGCTCTTTCCATTCCTTTTGCAGGATTAATTATAATCGGCACGCTGGCTTCGCTACCAGTGTTAACCCCTTGTTGTTTTAGGGCTAATATGATGATTATTTTGTTTCTCTTTTTTAAGTTATGTTGCTCCATTCTTTTGTTGTATTTGAAGGAATATTTACTATTCATTAAATTGCAATAGTAACAACGAAGCTTGTTTGTTGGACAATGATCCTACCCCACCGATCGATCCCGTGGAAACAAGGGAAAGAGCTCATGTTATTTTCCCTCATATATCTCTACCACCTTCCTCCCTCCGTCCTTCTTTCATATGTCTCCTCTCTTGGGTTATCATTGTAATGCTTCTTTCATACTTCTCCTCTCTAGGGTCTCATCGTCGTCCTCTTCCCCAGTGGCGGAGCGTGACACCAAATCGAGGATGGGCCAAATAGCACCACAGCCCATCACAACTTCTGTAGCCTGGGCCAAATGAAGTAAACTAGGCCAATTAATGATGAATATATGGGCTTTATAACCTGGAATTAGTGTATTTCATTTTTCATAGACTGGGCCAAGGCCCGGTATGGCCTCCATGACGCGCCGCCCGGCCCTGCTCCTCCCTAGGTCCTCATCTCCCGGCTTGGTAAGCAGTTGAGCTTGGAGATACAACTACCGCTAACTCATGGCGAGCATGAGAAAAAAGGCTTGATATAATTGAAAAAAGGCTTGGTATCATTGTTTGACATGTGATTGCGCTAAAAAAATGCATCAGATCCACACAGAATGGCTTTGGAATCACTAGATCTGGCTTCGATGAGCTAGGCCCGTTGCCATAGTGCCAACACAACGAGTTTGGGTGGATTGTCTGTTGATGGTGAGAGGTTAGGAAATTTAAAAATTCCTAAATCGCATAGGTTTGTTTGACAAGTTGCAAGCACACTACTGTTTTGTTGCATACCCACAAGTACTAGTATGAGGCAGTAATCACAATGAATGTTGCAAATGATTGTTGTCATGTTGGAAAGACGTTTCACCCTTGTTACATTTATACTTTTGTATACGGTACTATTGAAAGAGGATGGTTCCCCATGTGTGGTTTTCGTAATTAATGACAATCTCTATGGCTTTGCATTGAGCTATGATTGAGAAAGTCAAGGTCGTCATCATCTAGCTCAAGTGGATTATGGGCAAGGAAAAGTTGTAATCTTGATATGTTTCTATTTTACCGGTCTCAAGTTGTTAGTTGGAGACCGGGTTATAGGATAGATAACCGTATTATCAAGGAGGTATGTCGAGCGAGTATCTTGATCATATCGTTCATAGAGAGCTCAAATCTTTGCATGCTTGACATCATATTCTTGGTACGACGATGTCTATGAGAATTAGGGAGCTTCCAAAGTTAGAGCATGTAGGTTAAGACATGATTGATTGGGTCCGACGACGTTTTGAGGATTTCTGTTGTTATGTGAGCTCCTGGAGGCACGTAAGACTTGGCCATGTGGCCCAGATTGATGTAAGAATTCGAATTTTTGTATGTATGGATATAAACATTGGTATTCAGTTCGAGTCATGTGCAAAGACACACTAATCATGGGATTCTTGTGGAAATGCATACCATGTGTCTGAGATAGCTATTCAGGGTCCCCAAAAAAATTAGTGGATAAAGTCAAGGAAATAATGATAGTGGGAGGGGAGGGTGGAAAAATGGTAAATAACGACCGTGAACGGAGCGAAATGTCGTGGGGCAGGAAACATAACGTTATTTTTTTCTTCTTCTAACATCCGTATGTTACAACTTAACGGAAAATAAATATTTATTACGTTAGCTTGTGATTTACCTGTCCATATTGATGCGAGTGTGTATTTTATTGGATAATTGCTTATTTGGTAAGTATTTATTTTCTGGTGGCGAATTAGAAATGTTATAATTGGTTTCCCACAATTATTCTGGTTATTGACTGTTATTATCTGTGAAAAAAGGAGAAAGTAATGTAATAATTAGTGAAAAAATAATGGAATACGATCATGGGAGGGAAAAAGAAAGGATAATGACGTGGACGAGCGGAGCAAACGCGAATAGGAACCGGAAGGTTATTTTCTTTTAGACATGAGAGATAGATACTTATTTGGTAAGTATATATTTGTGATGAAAAAAGGAATGAATAATCATTGTTGAATTCTGGTGATTGATTGTTATTTATCTGCTGAAAAAATAAAAATAAATGTAATGATTAGTGAAAAAAGGTACTAGGAAAGTAACAATTTTGGGAGGGGCGCGGTGGGAAAATGAAAAGGGAAAGGTAAATAATGACCGTGGATGAATGATGCGAAACATCTCGGGTAGATATGAGAAATTTGGCCTTGTTACTTTTAAAGTATTTAGAGTGTATTTAGATGATTCGAGGGGATTATCTTAGATCCTGGAAAATCTCCTATAGTTCGTTTACTACTCCGGTTTTGGATGGGATAATTCCTAGATATCCCGCCCAACCACCCTCATTTTTGTCTAAATAAAAAAATCTACCCCATGCTAGTGTATTGAAATGGAAGAGTATTTGTGAAGATTTGTGGGGATTAGGTGAAAGGAAAAAGATTCACCAAATCTCCTCTCATCCCCAATCCTCTAGGAGATGAAAATATAGAAGTAAACAAAGCCTTAAGGAAGTCAAAATCGTCACAGATACTACACTCCGTCCGCATGTACTAACAAACCTACGTATATTACCTCCCTATTTTGAAACAAACTTGAATGTTTTATATCCCTTTCTGTTTTGAAACAAACTTGCATGGTTTATCCCTTTCTGTTTTGAAACGTGGCGACTAGCAAGTCAGAGGTCAACTGGTTTTAACCAACTCCCTAGCTATAAGAATCGCAACCTCCTTCCTCGGTCGTTGGTTTCCGTCAACATTTTCATCGATCGTGTTGGTGTAGAGTGTAGGACGACGAGATGGGAGCAAGCGGCGTGCTCCCGGCGCTGCTCAATGGCGGCCGTGCTGCTGCTGCTGATGGCCGCCGCGGAGTCCGCCATCACGGTGGAGGACGCGGCGCCGGACAACATCCAGCCGCTCTCGACGCTCAACCTGGCCGCCGCCCAGGTCGCCCTGGACTCCGCGTCGGCCATCCACGCCTTCCCCGACGTGCTCGGCAAGGACGTGAGTACACACAATCCGAACGACTCATCCGTGTGCAGTGATGCCTGAATCGTGAGGTTTAATCTAATGGTCGACGCGTTGCAGGGCGAGGATTCTAGGGTGGTGACGGTCAACTTCACGACGCCGTCGCCGTCCTCGGACCACTGGATCGGTCTCTTCTCCCCTGCCGATTTCAGGTACTAACATGTCAGTCAAGATCGAATAACCATTCAGTTACAGTGAGATCTGCTGACTAGTCCATGCAATCCTGTGATCCCTTCTTCAGTTCGGGAATCGGGAGCACCAAGGTCGTAGCAGGTGAAGCCGGCGCGCTTGCAGGGCTACCCGTGGCCCCCATTAAGGTCAGTGGATGGATATGCAGTCACAGTGTCACACGGTCACTAACTGATATGCAAGTTCATGTGTAGAAGATGTATTCCTGTACTGATTGTTGTTTGTTGATATGATCTGTTGCAGTACAAATTTGGCAACTCCGAGCCGGATTTCCTGCGCACCGGCAGCGGCAACACCACCTTCCTCGTAATCAACCAGCGGTACGACTACGCCTTCGGGCTCTTCTCCGGTGGCAAGGACAACGTAAGCCCAGCTCTGCTCCGCCGTCGATCTGCAATGTCAACGATGATGCAAACCAAAATTATAACTGAATCCGGTATTGTCTGCAGCCTAAACTTCTTGCGGTCTCCAACAAGATCTCCTTCGCGAACCCGAAGGCCCCCGTGTTCCCGCGCCTATCCCAGGGGAAAGAATGGAACGAGGTGGGCTAATAAACTGAACTAATTAACAGATGATATGGGTCGTGCATTGTTTTCTCGATGTGAATTATGGTTGGTTCTCAACGCAGATGGCCGTGACGTGGACGAGCGGGTACAACATCGGCGAGGCCTACCCGTTCGTGGAGTGGAGGATCAAGGGCGAGGAGACCTCCAAGAGGGCGCCGGCCGGCACGCTCACCTTCACGCAGGGCCATCTCTGCGGTACGTACCGCCGTATTCAGAGTCCAGACTTCAGACCAGCCACTGCTCGTAATTCAGATTGTGATGAAAGATAGCAATTTGGTTTCACTGTTGTAGTGTCTACTCTGTAAATTTTACTGCAAGCATCCCGACTGTAATTCAGAGCAACAATTGCTTGCGGTTCAGAGTGTGGAAAAGGCCTGACGCTGTTAATTCTCACCGTAACCAATCGATTGCAGGTAATCCGGCTCGTGGACAGGGTTACAGGGATCCAGGCTTCATCCACACCGCCTTCCTCAAGGAACTGTGGCCAAACAGGGAGTACGAACTTGACACTGACTACAGAAAATGTTTACACCTCAATTCTGAATTCCTAGTTCTCTGTCCGTACTGATGCGCCTGTGTTTTTGTTCAGGTATTCATATCAGATTGGGCACGAGCTACAAGACGGGACGGTGGCGTGGGGCAAGTCCTCCACCTTCCGCGCGTCGCCGTTCCCGGCCAGGCTTCCCTCCAGCGCGTCGTCGTCTTCGGCGATATGGGACTCGTACGAATACAATCATGAAAATTCAGGTGTATCAACCCCTCTTCAGATAGGCGCTGATCACGGTAATGGCCTTGTACTGCGCTGCAGGGAGCAAGGGACGGGAGCAGTGAGCTCGAGGGGTTCCAGCCCGGAGCACAGGTGACCACCGACCGGCTGATCAAGGACCTGCCCAACTACGACGCCGTGTTCCACATCGGCGACCTCTCCTACGCCAACGGCTTCCTCGCCCAGTGGGACCAGTTCACTGCGCAGATGGAGCCCATCGCCTCCAAGGTCCCCTACATGGTCGCAAGGTACGTCCGTTCGCCCTCTCCCTCGCCGGAGATCAATCGATCCCGGCCTGAATCTCAGTTTGGAAGTTCAAGTGCACTGCAACATGTTCTCTGACATATGTGTGTGTGCTCTGTGCAGTGGCAACCACGAGCGGACGTACATGGACACGGGCGGGTTCTACAACGGCAACGACTCGCACGGCGAGTGCGGCGTGCCGGCGGAGACCTACTTCTACGTGCCGGCGCCGGCCCACCGCGGCAAGTTCTGGTACGCCGCCGACTACGGCATGTTCCGGTTCTGCGTGGGCGACACCGAGCACGACTGGCGTCCGGGTTCCGAGCAGCACGCGTTCCTGGACTCGTGCTTCGCCGGCGCCGACCGGAAGCACCAGCCGTGGCTCGTCTTCCTGGCGCACCGCCCGCTGGGATACTCCTCCAACGACTTCTACGAGCAGGAGGGCTCCTTCTCGGAGCCCATGGGGCGGAGCCTGCAGGCGCTCTGGCAGAAGCACCGCGTCGACCTCGCCATCTACGGCCACGTCCACAACTACGAGCGGACGTGCCCCGTGTACGAGAACACGTGCACCGTCAAGGGCAAGGACGCCCAGAGCAGCTACTCGGGCGCGCTGGGCGGGACGATCCACGTCGTGGCCGGGACGGGCGGCGCCAAGCTGAGGAGCTACGCCGGCGGGGCGTGGCCGCAGTGGAGCGTGGCCAGGAACGAGAGCTTCGGGTACGTCAAGCTCACCGCCAGCGACCACTCCACGATGCGGTTCGAGTTCATCCACAGCGACGACGGCGCCGTGCACGACGCCTTCAACATCACCAGGGACTACAGGGACGTCATGGCCTGCGCCGTCGACAGCTGTGCGCCTCACACCTTAGCCAACTAGGTAGCACTCGTTACATGGAAATGATCGTTCAGAATTTCTTTTTATTAGAGTAGAATTAGGATAATTTGTACGCGGATGTGTTCATCAAATTTACACAGAAAATCAGCCGTTTCCTCTGCATCGTGTCCACTCGGCGGGCAGCTATAGATCCTGCTTGTCCTTGTGCACAGTGAAGCTGTCATACACATGGTCGTCGGAACGCCGGTACTCGAACTTCAGCAACTTTTCATCCGTCGCCGTCAGCTTGCCGAAGCCATAGTCCATCTCCCGGTAGACGCTCCAGGCCGGGACCTCGGTGGTGAAGTTGGTCAGGTGGCTGCCGCCGCCCCCGACGACGACGTGGACGGTGCCGCCCCTCACGCACTTCTCCTCGTACATAGGGCACGTCCGCTCGTAGTTGTGGACGTGGCCGTAGAAGGCGACGTCCACCCGGTGCCTCCGCCACAGCTTCTCGAGGCTCTGCCGCGCCATGGGCTCCGCGAAGGCCCCGTTGTAGCCGTAGGAGAACCCCGACGAGTAGCCGAGCACCCGGTGCGCGATGAAGACCAGCCATGGCTGCTTCGCCCGGTCCACCGTGGCGAGGCAGTGCTCGATGAACCTGTACTGCTCCGTGCCTTCACGCCAGTCCTGCTCGCTGTCGGCCACGCAGAACCGGAACATCCCGTAGTCCGTCGAGTACCTGTCCAGCACAAGTCGAAGTCAGCCGTGGATGCACTGCAAAATGCTTGTCATGACTTCACACTGACAGTGTACATGGAATATATACCAGTAGTTTGCCCTGTTTTCTCTCGGGGCATAGTACATGGTCTCGGCCAATACGCCGCACTCCCCGCCGGAGTCCGTACCGTTGTAGAATGACCCGCTGTTGGGAAAATCTCGCTCATGATTCCCACTGCATCATCAGAGAAACAGAGTTATTCACCTCACCCGGTAGTGAGCTTGCTCTGAAATGAACATGCGTACCTTGCGATCATGTAGGGGACACGAGAGGTGATCGGCTCGACCTGCTGCGTGAACTGATCCCACTGCGAGAGGTAACCGTTGGCGTAGGCGATGTCGCCGATGTGGAACACGATGTCCGTGTTGTCAAGGTCCCTGATCAGTGCGTCAGTGGTGTTGAGTGATGCTAGCTGGTAATTCTGATATTCGTTGCTTCCATCCCTCTCTGCCTATAAATAAAATGAGACACGGTGTTGATTCAGAATTATATTGGATTTGGCACACATTAGCGCATGATCATGTGGTAAATATTTTTGGTACAAAGTGAGATGGTATTGGGGTATGTTTACCTTTCCCATGTCACCGAAAATAACAACCCGCTGCAGTGACTTTTGTCCAGGGTATGGAGGTGCTATGAAAGATTTAGGCTTGCCCCATATGACTTCTCCATTATGGAGCGTATGTCCAATTTTGTAGTAATATCTACAAGACGAAATTGAGTCACATTAGTATTACTCTCACAATTGAGAGCACTGCTTGTAGATCAGAGGACTAGAGAATTTACTCTCTGTCTGGCCATAGATTCTTCAGGAAAGCAGTGTGTATGAAACCTGGATCTCTCCAACCAACCGTACGAGCAGGTTCTCCTGCACAGCCAAAAGTAAAGGGAGACGCATGGGTTTTAGTAAGGGACAAACAGTATCCAGTTTGGGATTACGCAGTTTCTTCTATGCTGTTTTTACTCCATATTCAGATCAAACGTATTGCAGAAGAAACAAAAATGTTTCATAGGCATTATACCACAGAGCCTTTCGCGACCAAAGGTGACAGTGGCAGCTGCTGTGCGCACCGGAGGGCTTCCTTTCATGCCCCACTCAACAAAAGGATATGCCTCACTCACGCTGTATCCACTCGTCCATGTGACAGTCATCTATCGTGACATAACAAAACCCCAATCCTTGAGTGAGATTTCAGAGAAGATATACATTACATGATATGAAATGCCAGAAAAACTCACCTCGTTCCAGATTTTTCCCAACGCTAAACGCGGATAGACCGGAGCCTTCGGGTTGGCAAAGGCAATCTTGTTCGACACCGCGACAAGTGTTGGCTGTAAATGAATTGCATAACGTCAGTGGATTTTTTCACTGAGAACTGGGTTGCATGACATGCACGCCACTCAGTTACTCACATTTGAGAGTCCACCGGTGAACAATCCAAAGGAAAAATCCTGCCGCTGGTTGATCAGCTGGAACTTCAGGGTCCCTTTTCCTGAGACGGCATAACCTGACGAATAATTTGCAAACTGATACTGGAAACAACATAAGTAGAAATTCAAGTTAGGATGTCGTCTGATACTCTGGAGAATGTGACGATCGCTCATTACATGTCCACTAATTTAACCTTTATCGGCGCCGAGCATATCGCAGGGCCTGGGCCTGATCCATGAGAACCTGGACAGGTGGACACACTGTGGGGAAGTGTAAGAAATTATCGGATCAGGGGTTGTACTGCAATCATTGTCTACAAATTCAGATAGTAGTAAAAAAATCTGAACATTCTGAGGTTCATACTCGAAATTCGAAGGGGAGAATACTCCAATCCAACCGCCGTCGCTTGCATGGGGAACTTGGAAATCTACGGTTACCCAAGCCGTATCTTCACCCTGTGTCCACAATGTTCTGTCAGATTTTAATTTCTTTGTGCAGAAAGCAAAACATCAAGAACCGAGAAATGGTCTTCCGCAGCTAATTTTGTACTCTATATAAGTACTAAGAAACGGATGAAGAAGAAAAAAAAAACTAAAAATGAGCAACAGTAATACAGTATGGTCAAACGAAATCCGAATAAGCATGCACACAGATCCATTAGAAATACATATCAGTTTGACTGAGACAACGTGCCAATGTGTGTGATCGTTGAGACCTTGACGAGTAATGTGAAACCGGAACGATATGGTAGGTGCAGCGAATATCCCACATCGCGACATGTGTGCGAGCATCCACGTGTTTTTTTGGTCCATTAGCTGACTACTCCGTAGAAAAGATACCCACGCTGAAAATGTCGGCAACCGCGAGCTCCAAAAAAATGCATATCAGCACGGCCAGGTTGGATTTTTGGATTTGTCCTGACGCGATTGGGACGGCGCGTCGTCGAGGTCCGGCCGGCCAAGCATTGCCATGACCGAGACAACATGTAGTACTACCTTTTTGGCTCCGAGCAGAGCAGGGGATCGCCCGATATGATGGAGGCGGCGCCGTCGATGCCAATCCGTGCTCGGTGGATCGCGACCAGCGACAGCGGCTGGACCCCTGCTCCGGCGGCGTCCCCCACTGCCGACGCCGCGGCGAGAAGCACCGCTCCCCTCGGCACCCTGCGGTTGTACATGTGCTCGTCTGGCTCGCGGGGAGGGAACTGGGGCGAGGAGCGGGCGCGCGTACGCATACGCTGACTGAGCCTGCCGTTTTGGCCGCCGCGTACGCACAAGTAAGGATTTTCTTGCACTGACGGATCGAACGGGGAGAACGAGAGAGAGCTCTGACTCCAAGCGTCGGCTCGTGGTTCCAACCACCGATGTCCCAGCTAGAGCAGAGGCCTGTGCGGGTGGAAAGGGAAGGAAAGGATATACGTACGTACCCGCGAGCCGAGGAGCTTGGGCGAGGCCCGCACGGCGGCGGACGAGTCCAGCGCGACGCGGGCGCGGTGGATGGCGATCCGCGACAGCGGATGCACGCCGTGGCCGGCGACGCAGCACGCGGCGAAGACGAGGGCGAGCGCCAGCGAGAGCAGACGGCCGCCCCCTCCTCTCATGTCGCTGGCGTTCGTGTGAGGAGAGCTGAGCTCCGGGTCGAGCAGGCAGAGGCAGCGGCGGCTCGCTCTTCTCTTCTACTAGCAGCGCCAAGTTGTGCGTTAGCACTTTTCGGTCTTACACCGTGCACGCGTTGGTGGGTAGCAGGACCACGGCACACCATACCATTGAGGCATTGACCAGGTTTGTCCGGAAAATCTCGGACTGTCCGTCCTCGCCTGTCTACTTTCCCCATTCCCTTTCGTCTAGCTCGATCTCGCCGACGGCGACGTGGCGGCGCGGCGGCAGTGCGTGCAAGAACCTCCGTCCGCGTCGAAGGAGCCTTCCTCCTCACCGTCGCTTCTCCCCTGCCGACAGCCGGCGCACTGGTCAGTCAGGCTCGATTTGCTGCTTCGGCCGGCCTGATTTGGTGCGGCGAAGCGAAGGCGGCTCGATTTGGTGCGGTGGCAGGTCGATTCGCAGCGGCTGCATGCGGCCCGATTGCAGCGACTGGCAGAGTTGCCTCCCGGCGCCGGCCGCGGCCGCGGGAGGGAACGGCACGGTGACGTGCAGAGGCGGGCTGCTCTGCGTCGTCCGCCGGCGCCGCGCTTATCCCTTGCCCCAACTCGCGCCGCTCCAGCTCCCACGCTTGGAGCAGACCCGAGGCTGTCGTCTTCCACTGCTTCGGCGCCTTGTGCTGCGACTTCGTCGGCGCAGCCACAATGCTCACCCAGGAAGCAGTGTGTTTGGCAAGTCCCAAATTCATAACCGACTCGAGTACCAAATCCATATCCGAGTCCAGAAATAGACAAATTCATCATACAATCTCAGCCATCGGTCCCAATCGTACAATATGTCCGCTATTCTGAAACCGGTTCTAGAATAGCTATTCTGGAATCACTTCTTAACTTACTACCTCACATGTGTGAACTTTTTCCGACACGTAAGTGTACTTCTTCACGGAGGACCGGATGCATGTCATATTTTTGATTTGTTTGATTTTTTTTACCCGTTTGATTTTCATAATCGAAACATTTCTGAACTTCACTCATCACGAAGTGAACTTAAGTGAACTTCCTCACGGAGCATCAGATGCATGACCATTCTAATTATATACATTGAATTTCCTGTTAATTTTTAAGTTTTTAACATCAGACTTAATTGTTTGTATACATACAGAACCTCATTGTCGGATGATGTAAACTTCAATTTTTTCCATAGTGAATTGTCAAATGTAGATACTTTAAGTGGTGCGGCCGTCTGAACTTCCGTCACAAGTGAGAAAGGCCAAGCAACGTCGTGAACTCTCAAAACAATAGAAGTGAACTTTCTTTATGTAACCAAAGTGAACTCGGTTTTAACATCAGACTTAATTGTTCATACTGAACCTCATTGTCGGATGATGTGAGCTTCCTATTGCTTGGCGCTGCTCACACCATTGGTACTGTGGAGGTTCAGAAAACCACGCGAAGAGACGACTTGCTCGATCTGAGACGACGGCCGACGGGCACGGACACACACAGACGGTGGTGGACTCCATAGGGCGGCGTAATGAACTCTCCAGACGACCCGATGTGGACTCCGGGAGGGCGCGGTGAGCTCCTCCTAGGCGTTGCAGGGGCGCATCAGCCGCGGAGCGAGGTGCCAGAGCTCGATGGGGGGAGCGGTTTGCACATCCATGGCAGCTCTTTGCAGGTGGAGGCTGCAGGGCGGCGCGCCCTGGTGGAGGCGAAGCGGCGCGGAGGCGCGCCCGGGTGGAGGCGGGGCGACGCGTGTAGGGTAGGCGGAGCGGCGCGCAAAGGGGAGGCGGGGCGGCGCGGCGACACGCCCTGGTGGAGGTGGGGCAGCGCTCGCAGGTGGAGGCGGGGCGGGGCCCGCAGGGGAGGGGGAGGGCGAGGGAGGAGGCGCGCGGCGGCGGGGAGGATGGAGCCGGGGCGGCGAGACGACCTCGCGCCGGTGGGGATGGAGCCGGGACGGCGCTGGAGGTAGACGGCGGAGACGGGGAACCGGCGCTGGATCCCGGTGGGGACCGGTGGTAGGGGCCGGTGACGGAGCTCTGGGGGCAGCGGCAGGTACTAAGCCGGCCATGGAGGACCAGGACGAAGACGAGGAAGGCGCGCGGGAGGTGGGGCGTGCGGGGAAGAAGGTGAGGTGCGGGGTAGTTGGTGGTATTGAACACGGGGTCGCACGGGCGGGTCGGGCGGTTCGGTCCGGGCGGGTCGGTTTAACCGGTTCGGGTTAATAAGGTCTTTAGGATGGGGTGGGTTCTAGAATAGCTATTCTAGAACCACTTAAGGGTGAATAGTCCTGCTCTCTCTCTCTCTCTCTCTCTCTCTCTCTCTCTATATATATATATATATATATATATACATACGCACACCTCATCTCCTCCTGATCCGTCTCTCTACACATCGCCTACGCGCCGCCCGAACCAGCTCCGAGCACGCCCGTAGGATCGATCGTCGCAGCGCTGCTCTTCCCTCCCGAGGTGTGTGCCCGCCCTCCTCATCCCCGTGTGTGGCCGATTTGTAGATGTTATGTTATTTTAACCAACAAGTGGACCGCTGTCCGCGGATTCATTGTTGTTTCGGGAGTTTCGTTGAGGTAAGGTGATTGGGGGATTGAATATAGGGTTGTGCGAATTCTGTGCTGAAAATTTCTGGAAATAAACTAATAAGGGCACCCCACGTTCGACCAAAATATCATGTTGGGTCAGGAGTTTATGTTGAGATTAACTGATATGGGAGTTGAATCTTGGGTTCTTCAAACTCTATGCTGAAATTCTACTGATATGATATTAACTAATACTCCTTCCGATCCATAAAAAGTGTTGTCCACTTAGCACAAAGTTTGTACTAACTTAGTACAAAATGAGCGACAATTTTTATAGATCGGAGGAAGTAGGGGGAATCGAATTTATGTATCGGCAGTGTGCTGAAATTTTATCAGGTTAACTAGTTGAATCTAGGGGCTCCAAATTGTATGTTAAAATTCTGTTGATATTATTAACTAATAGGGGAACCGATTTTATGGCTCAGCAGTTGATGCTGAAACATTGTTAGGGTTAACTAATAGGGCGTTGAGCTACTGGTGTTGTATTTATCAAAATAAGCTACAATCTGTTCTGCACAGTTACGCTCTTGTTTGTTAGACAATGAGTGTCCTTTGTTGAATTATTTTGTGGTGCTTGTTTGGTGGGATGACCATGCGGTTCTTAGGTCAGATATACCAATAGCCTTGTTTAGAGAAGCTTGAGATTTATGACTTAGACGCATTTTTGTTTACTGGAATAGAAGATGTTTGTGAATATACATGCAACACTCTGCTCTAAATTATGTGTGCATCTATAATGTTTTGGTTGGTATTTCTTTTTTGTTTGTTTTGGGTTGTTCTCTTCAATCACGGATTAATGTTCTAAAATGGTGTGCAGATTAGGTTTTAAAACGGATTGAATAGTAATCTTTGTCAGGGCGGATATAACAAGGCCTGCTACCCCTGAAGGAGTGCCCTCGAGCAACAGGCAAAAAGTTGTTTTATTTTTGTTCTATGTTGTTTGGTCTCTTTTGCAGTTGCAGGGCGAGAAATGCAAGTGTTCTAGTGGTAGAAACACTTTTGTATCTTCACTTCTGGCTTTAACCATTTTGAACGATGTGCAGATTTAGGTTGAAAAACGGATCAGTTTTACTAGGAGCATGATCTTGTCCTGAGGAGGCCTCATAGTAGATCATTATTCTTTTGGTCTTCTTTCTATTCAGTTTGTTCTCCTAGTATTAATACTCTTGAGTAAGTGTGTAGATTAGGTTAAAAGGGAATTGGGATTCTTGTTTTTTTACAAGAGCTTGAGCTTTATAATGTTGCAATCTCACAGTGAGCGTTACAGGGGTAAATCAACAGGAATTTACATATTGGTGATATTATAAGTATAAGATACATATTTTGGACCTGGTTTGGTTCAATCCTAAATGTTCCCTTCCATATTTTCTCTTCTGTAATGCACTGTGACAGACCTTAATCAAGGTATTTTAGTATTCCATGTTCCCTGTTTTTGCCAGAGAACCCAATCATGCTTATGTAAGCACACATGGATTCTTGTTATCTGGGTAATTATTTTTTGACGCACTGCTATTTCCTATCTTGGTTTTGGTGCAGTTTTAGTGTCTCCTGAAGTGCTCCCAAAACCATGGCGGAGCACTTGGCTTCAATATTGGGCACTGAGAAGGGCAGGGTCAACTGCCCCTTTTACTTCAAGATTGGGGCTTGCCGTCATGGGGACCGTTGCTCTCGTCTTCACAACAGGCCAACCACATCACCAACTATTGTGCTTGCTAACATGTACCAGCGCCCTGATATGAGCACCCCTGGAGTTGATGCCCAAGGTCACACTATTGCTCCAGAGAAGATGCAGGAGCACTTTGAGGACTTCTATGATGATATCCTCGAGGAGCTGAGCAAATTTGGTGAGGTTGTGACCCTGAATGTATGTGATAATCTTGCTGACCACATGATCGGCAATGTCTATGTCAAGTTCAGGGAGGAAGAGCAGGCAGTTGCTGCTCACAATGCCCTTCAGGGTCGTTTGTACTCTGGTCGCCCGATTATTGTGGAGTACTCCCATGTGACAGACTTCCGTGAGGCCACCTGTAGGCAGTATGAGGAGAGCTGCTGCACCCGTGGTGGCTACTGTAACTTTATGCATGTGAAGCAGATTGGTAGGAAGCTATATGGTGGGCGATCTAGGAGGAGCCACTGGGGAAGCTGCAGCCCAAGCACACAGCAAGTTCTGCAAGAACAGCTCGATACTCATGAGCCGCTCGAGATCAACTCTTTTTAGCTCGACTCAAGATAGACTCAAAGAGAAATGGGCCGATTCTGAGTGGAAAATGAGTAGACACTACATCACATCCTAAAATTAGAGGCGGTTGAAAGTGCCTCAAATTCTTCTAAAACTGCCTCTAAATAGTTTTGGAGGCACTTTTCAATGTGTTGGATTTGATCGTGTAGGGAATTGTATTTTGAGGCACTTTTGGATAGTGCCTCAATTTGCATTTGCCAACAGTTTGAATAGTGCCTCCATTTGTAGTTGCCAACACTTTCATTAGTGCCACCAATTGCAATTTAAGGCACTATTGGATAGTGCCTCTAATTCAAACTTGAGGCACTATTGGATAGTGCCTCTAATTCAAACTTGAGGCACTATTGGATAGTGCCTCTAATTCAAATTTGTGGCACTATTGGATAATGCCTCTAATTGCAATTTGTGGCACTATTGGATAGTGCCTCCAATAGTAACCATTTGAGGCACTATTGGATAGTGCCTCTAATTGCAATTTGAGGCACTAATGGATAGTGCCTCAAGTTTGAATTAGAGGCACTATCTTTGACTCCAAATTTGAGGCACTGTAAGACTACATATGGTTTAGCAATCAATCTTGCACTAGTACAACATTCAGGCTACAGCAGTACAACAAACCATACCAGCAGTACAACAATCTTGCATTACAACCAATGAAATCTGCAGTTAACAACCATAACTTACATTATGCTTTGGCCATGGTATGGTGTGTGCTTGAGCATGTGCCATTAATTTAATTCTTCCTTGAGCTTCAGGCAGCCTTGTTGTGCTATTTAGAACCATGTTGATCAGCACATTAGCATAATCACCTCTTTCACTTTGGATTGTTCCAAGGGCTACAACTTCTTGAGATGTTGGAGAAGTTAGTTGAACTTCCACCCCAGGTTTTATTCTTAGCACCTCCTTCTTCCTGTTCTTGTTCTCATTATTGTATTTCTTCAAATTATCATCTGCCTTCTCCTGCTTGATTTTGTGTATGTTGGTACTGTTGTTACCCTGCAGTCAACAATGTTCAAGTTCAGTTTACATAATCCTAACGCAGTTTACATATTTACAATTCAGCTGACATGCTAACCTTTGCCACCAATGTTTTGATTGTTTGATGTACATCTGAATCAACATTTTTGGTCGGCTCTGCTTGGTAAGATTCAATTTGCTGTGAACTTCTTGGCTTTGTTTTTAACTTGGAGTTAACATCCTGGCTTTGGTTTGGTACCTACAATCAGAATGGTTAACATCCCATGGTCAAACAGAATTACCAAGGGTATTGTCATAACACCAAGTATGAATTTTAACTGTACCTTTGCCTGAGAACCTTGTACTTCTCGAGTAGAATTTGCCAGCTTGCTTTTCTGATATTCTTTCTGCAGTTCATACAACTTATCTTCTTGGGTGGGCTTTGCTTGATAATATCCAACTTGCAGGGAACTTCTTGGCTTTGTTTTGAACTTGGAGTTAACATCCTGGCTTTGGTTTTGTACCTACAATCAGAATGGTTAACATCCCATGGTCAAACAGAATTACCAAGGGTATTGTCATAACACCAAGTATGAATTTTAACTGTACCTTTTCCTGAGAACCTTGTACTTCTCGAGTAGAATTTGCTAGCCTGCCTTTCTGATATTCTTTCTGCAGTTCATCCAGCTTATATTCTTGGGTGGGCTTTGCTTGATAAGATCCAACTTGCAGGGAACTTCTTGGCTTTGTTTTGAACTTGGAGTTAACATCCTGGCTTTGGTTTGGTACCTACAATCAGAATGGTTAACATCCCATGGTCAAACAGAATTACCAAGGGTATTGTCATAACACCAAGTATGAATTTTAACTGTACCTCACTACTAGGGAAAAGGCTATAGGAGACATCCTTATAGGAGGCGCATATGGCAATATGCGCCTCTGCTAAATTACCCGAGGCGCACTGTTTGGCCATGCGCCTCCAACTATCAAATAGTTGAGGCGCATACTGGGGCCATGCGCCTCCCCTATTCCATGTACGGATGAATCTGGCGGCCCCAGGTTATGCGAGGCGCATTTCCACAATATGCGCCTCTAATATCCGAGGCGCATATGATTGAAATGCGCCTCCCATAACCCTAGTGGGCCCGGGTGGGGGCGGGTGGTGGTCGGTGGTATCTTATCCGAGGCGCATACTGAATATGCGCCTCCAGTATATCACATATCCGAGGCGCATATCGGCAGTATGCGCCTCGGATAAGTCGCGCCACCTTTTTGCTACCTTTTGGCACATGGAGCCAGCTACCACCCCACTCACTTGTCTCACTTATTTCCTTCTCCACCAAACAGATCTGGTCGACCCCCTCCTCCTCCCCACCTCATTTCCCCCATTGATTCACCATAGAAGCTTGCTCAACCTCCATTGGTTGACACTCATATGTAAGTGAAGTCTCTTGCTCCTCTAGATCTACAACATGTGCCTTTGTTTTCTCGTCCGGATCTCTTGTGCAAGTCGTCGTTAAGTGGAGGAAGCGTGAAGGCGTTGCTTGCATGTATGCGTGTTGTCGGCCAAACCGACTATATGATTGTGTTGTGGTGCTTCTTCTTGTGCAGGGATTTCATTTGAGATGCCAATGTTTCGCCGGAAAGTCGATTCATTTCTTTTCCGGCGAATTTCTGGCACTCGCGGATGTCCTCTTTTTAGGGGAGGTCATGCCGAATTTTTCCGGCGATCCACGTCCATATATGCTCTAATTACCCTCTTGCTCTTCGTACCGTGTGCAGGCGACCATGGTCCGACCACTGATCAGCAAAGAGCTCGTGGATAGGTGGATGAGATGCGCGAGGGCCGACATGGCACACGCAAACAAGACGGAGATAAGATGTCCGTGTCGCGATTGCAAGCTAAAGTATCTGATACAGCACGATTCCGGATTGCTGGAGTCGCACCTCCTCCGACGTAATTTCATGGATGGCTACACTCGGTGGATACGTGATGACGAAGATGATGATGAGGATGTCAATCATGGTGGTGATCAAGATGCCGGTCATGATCATGAAGATCAAGATGCCGGTCATGATCATGAAGATCAAGATGCCGGCGGCGGGGCAGGTGATGATGATCATGAAGATGATCAGGGTGGAGCCGGGCATGGACACGAAGATGATGAAGGTGGTGATTCGAGCTGGCTGCAAGACCCTCATTATCAAGATCTGCTTCTCAAGGAGACGAGTAACGCCAGAGCCGCTGCTAGAGAGAGAGCTAAGCTGGAGCAAATGAGAAAAGACGCGGTCGCTCCATTGTTTGAAGGATGCAACGACGGGCATACCCGTCTGAAGGTAACGCTCAGGGCTCTAGAGATTAAGGCGAAACACAAAATGACCGACGAATGCTTCGACGAAAACATTGAATTCGTGCATGATCTTCTTCCCAAGAAGGGCAACACATGTCCGACTAGTATCGCTGAGGCCAAGAAAATCGCGTGCCCTCTCAATCTACCGGTCGAGAAATACCACGTCTGCATAAATGATTGCATCATCTACCGGGGCGAGGACGCGGAGAAGACCACGTGTCCGGTGTGCAAGACATCTCGATACAAGAGAGGGACCAAGAAAGCTCCTAGAAAGGTGGTGTGGTACTTTCCCCTAACTTCCCGCCTGCAGCGGTATTTCGCGGACCCTAAGGAAGCACGGCTCATGCGCTGGCACGCGGAAAGAAAGAGGCCGGAAGACGATGATCCGGATAAGGAGGAGATGCTGAGGCACCCTTCGGATGCTTGCCAATGGAAGGCGTTGGACCTCCAATATCACAAGCATTTCGGTAAAGAGTCAAGGAACCTAAGGCTGGGCGTGAGCACCGACGGACTCAATCCGTTCGGAAGCCAGAGCAGCACACACAGCACCTGGCCCGTGTTTGTATGGATCTACAACCTCCCACCCTGGCTGTGCATGAAGAAGAAGTATGTAACCATGAGTATGCTGATTCAAGGGCCAAAACAACCCGGTACAGACATCAATCTGTATCTCATGTTGTTGAAAGAGGAGTTGGCCACGTTATGGGAAGAAGGAGCCCGTACGTGGGACGCCTCGAGACAGGACTACTTCAACATGAAAGCGGCGGTGATCACGACGGTGCAAGACTATCCCGGTTACGGATACTTCTCGGGGCAGGTGGTCCAAGGATTCTATGGGTGCGTTAGGTGCAAGGACAATACATCGTACACCCAGCTGCAAAAAGATCTCGGGTCCGGGAAAACCGTGCACCTTTCGGCTCGGAGGTGGCTTCCCATGGATCACCCATGGAGAAATCTATCACATCTGTTCGATGGGAAGGTCGAGATCCGAGGAAAACCGGACCAGAAGAGCGGCGCGGTAATCGCCGAGCTGCTGAATAACTGGAAGGAGTGCCCTGCGCCGGGAAAGACCCAGAAGAAGCCAGAGCCGCTGTTGAAGGTATGGAAGGCGAGGTCTGTCTTCTGGGACTTGCCATACTGGAAGATTCTCCGCGTGCCTCATAGCCTCGATCTCATGCATATCACGAAGAACGTGGGCGAGAGTCTGCTTGCCACTATCCTTAACACCGACAAGACCAAAGATGGGCCGAAGGCAAGGAACGACTTGAAGCATATGGGCATCAGGGTTGAACTTCAACCACCACCTAGCGATGACGAGGAGGAGGAGGAGACGGAGGCGCAGAATAGCCGTCGTCGCCGCAAGGGCAAGAAGGGCGAGGTCAAGCTAAAGGCCGCGTGCTTCACTCTGAGTAAGAAGGAGGCCATACAGTTTATGAAGTGCCGGAGTAAAATTTCCGAACGGCTTCGCGGGGAAGATAAGCAGATGGCTAGACGAGGCGAAGCAGCGCTTCAGCGGGATGAAGTCTCACGACGTCGCCGTGCTGATGACGCAGGTACTCCGGTCGCGATCCGAGGTATAATGGACAAGCACGTCCGTGAAACTCTGTTTGGCCTCTGCAACTTTTTCGACGTCATCTCTCGGAAGTCGATAGGCATTAGGCAGCTCACGAGGCTACAGGAGGAGATCGTGGTGATAGTATGCGAGCTCGAGATGTACTTCCCCCCCGCATTCTTCGACGTCATGGTTCATCTGCTTCTCCATGTCGTGGAGGATATCGTCCAGCTCGGTCCTCCGTTTCTGCGAAGCATGATGCCGCTCGAAAGGCTGAACGGACACATCAAGGTGAACAAGTACGCCATTAGGAAGTTCACGAAGGCCTTGTCGAATTGGAAGGCCCGGGTGAAGAAGCTGATTGTCGAGGACAAGCTAAGTTACTCGGAGCTCATCAAGAAGGAGCCTCTGGTCAAGGAAGAAGACTACAATCAGTTCAAGGCCAGATGTAACTCCGCCGTGGGCAAGGCCAAACGTTTGAGGGGCAAGGAGTTGAGAGCCCTGAACATTGGTACCCACCATCTCGGCTCCGGCGGTTATAGAGCCGCGAAGCCCAAATGGGACAAGGAGGACGCCGCTGCTCGTGAAAGGGGGGAGACACCTCCCTTTGACGACATAAAGGAGGAGCAGGCAAAGAACTTTGTAAGGGCCCGGTTTAAAAAGCCGAGAGGGTCCGCTGAGTATTCCTCGGAGCCCGCCGGTCCCTTCTCTTCGAAGGTGAAAGACTTCATGAGTAACTATGTAAGTAGTTTGCATGCAAGTCAATTAATTGATTGCGTTCACGATTAATCAATGAAGTCTAGTTTTCTGATCAAATGCTTCGTGTTCCTTGTGCGTAGGAAGCGGAGTGTAGGACCTCCTCATCCCAGGGCGGGTCGACGCCCGTCGCCAAGTGGGACAACACTTTTAACAGGGCGCTGAACAAGACCAAGAATGTCGATCCCCTGGCGGCCCCGTCGTCGGCTGGTCGTGTGGTGGGCTATGGCGGCCTTACATGGTCCGAGTACTATGGCCAAGAGCGGAAGGGATCCAAGACCGATGTGAAAAACCTAAGGGAACGGGTGGACGCCATTCCCTCTATAGTCCAACAAGCCGTGAACCAGGCTGTGTCGGCTGCCGAGATAAAGTTCCAAGAACGAGTCTCACAAGTCCAGACACAAGTCCAGTCACAAGTGAACGAGAAGCTCAACACCATCCTTCCCGTCTACATGGAGAAGTACATCAAGTGGGAGAAGGGTGGTAGACGAGGGCCGCCACCGGTTGCCAACGTCGACAGCGCCCAATCGGAAAACGTGGCGCGGCCGGAGGCGCTTCTTACTCCTCCAGCTCCGGAGCTTAACTTGCCGGCCCGCACTGCCGTGGCAACAGGCAGCCACTCAGCCGCCACTTGCGCGCCCAACAAGCCTGTCGTCGGCGGCGCCTCGACATTGGCCGAGTTCGACGCCCTCAAGGTAACTAATTAATTAGCTGGGAGAGTCTCAACCACATGACCGACTAATGACTTGATATCTGTTTTACTGACGCCCCGCCTACATGTCTTTCGCAGGAAGACACTCCTTGCACCCTAATGCACTGGGTGGGCGGCCAGTTGAAGGATGTTGCCAAGGGTAGTATCGTTCAGCCGGAGAGCCGCGCATGGCACAATGGCACAATGGACCCCAGCAATATGAGGGTCAAATACACTATGGTGCTTCCGGGCTACGAGCAAGTGGAGCCTCCCTCTCAACCGGCTGGATGAGACGATGATGACCCGCCGGCGGTCCTCAGTACCGCCTTCGGCTACATGTTCCAATGGCCGAAGAGCCAGATCCGTTTGGGGACGGAGGACCAGCACAACATCACCCCAGAGGCAACACGTCCACCACATGATGAGGCAGCACATCAAGCACAACCTAATGAAGACTTTGAGATGGCGGACTTGGACAACATGGCACAGGATCCCGACGATGGAGACAATGACCCGTACTTCGGCGACCAGTTCATTAACACAAGGTTTTCAGATTATTATGAGCCGGCACTATCAGGCATGCATGATCAAGTTGCCGAGACCCAACCAGCACCGGCGAAACCCCCTTGCCAGGTGCGTCTCTTCCGAAATAGTCAGGAGACGCCGCCACCCGCCCCCTTCACCGAGCCTCCGAGGCCAGCAGTTCCTATGAGCACCCTCAAGAAGGCAGTCGGTGAGGTGAACGCGGCCGCCGTGCCCAACGCCGTGAAGGGCAAGAAGCAAGGTGGTCGCAGAAGGAAGGCTAAGGGTGACCGGGGCCAGGAACAAATTCCTGTTTGCCGGGCTAAGGACGGCCCTGTGGGAGAAGCTTCCAGGAGTAAGCATCACGTGGCTGGTACGCCGATGATGCATCCATCGATGCTCGATGTTGCAGGCCCGCATATGCACAATCTTCATCATAGCTGTCTACATGTCGAGGAGCGCTGCCTTCGAGAGAACGATCAGTCGTACATGGTTTACAGGGCTAAGGTGCCTTCTGATGTGCCGTGCCTCGTCAGTGTACCCCCCGGGGATATCTTCTACTTGCGGCATACCGACATCTTCGACATGTTGAACGGGTTCCGGCTGCATGATACCCTGGTCCGGCTGTTCTCCCTGAATATGGCCATGCAGATCATACGAGACAACATCCCCGGCATCCAGATAGTGGACCCCTTCTTCATGCGTGACGCCTTCCTGAGATCTGAGGACAACATCGCGCTGGCATCCGACTACCTCTCAGCCTTCATGGAACAATACTCAGACAAGGATGTGATTCTCCTTCCCTACCATCCCATCACGGCCGGTGATCGGACAGGCTGTGTGCTCATATACTTAGACGTGAAAGACTCAACAGCCGTGTACCTCGACTCTAACAGTGCTATCCGGAAGGACTACTCCACTATCAGGAGAATTCTTGATGGTGCTCTCACCGGCTACGTCGCAGCGGGAGGCGTCAAACCAAGAACACCACGTCTGAAGTTCGGCGCGCACATGTTCCGCCACACGATGCAGTTCCCCTGCGTCAAGCAGCCGCCTGACAGCGAGAAGGATGCCTTCTACGTCATCCACCACATGAAGGCGTTCTTCCAGGAACAGGAGAACCGCACGCTGCCATCTGACCTCAAGAGGTGGGCTGAAGATCTTGCAGAAATACAGGATCGCAACCTCAGGCAGAACTTCTTCAACATCCAGGAGGAGCTCGCGACAATCATGCACCAGGAAGTCATGAGGCGGGGGGGCGCCTTCAGTATCGCCTATACACCGCCCAACAAGGAGATAGACGCAGAGTTAGCGCGGCAGGGCGACGGCAGGTCATTCATGCAGATGGCGAAGAATCGGTCGGGCTTCATCAATGTCCCCTCGAAGAAGTCTTGATGATGCCATGATGTTTACCTAGCTAGCTAGCTGTTAGTTCCGAACTATATCCACGATGTCCTTGTGTGTTGTAAACCCTATATCCCTATGTTTACTTGCCTAGCAAACTCTAGTGTGTTTCGTCAAACCGTTGAAACCTGATTGTGAGCGACGCTATCTAGTTATTTGTGTGTTATGAACTATTTCAATGCCTTGGTCATGTTGCTTTTTATTCGTTAGTTGCCGTCGTTTGCGTTTTGAAATGCCGATGATTAAAACGCGTTGTGGCACAATGTGTGTGATTATACCCTGACGATCTGGTGTGCCTTGTGATATGTACAAAGACGAGTCGTTATGCATCTAACTTGGCACACCAGATCCGTCAGCGGCATTGTCATTTCCGTGTCCAACCTAAGTATATATGAGGCATGCTCTATTTTTTGAGTTGGCTCTTTTCTTGATAACAAGTGCCGATGATTAGAACGTGTTGTGGCACTATGCGTGTGACTAGGCTCGCTGTTCGATCTTGTGTGGCAACTAGACTAGTAATTTGGGCATATACTCTACTTGCTGCACAAGATCGAATAGCGAGTCTGGTCATTTTCCGTGCCCAACCAAAGTATGAGGCACGAATCCAAGTCATTCTTGGGTTGCTTTCTTTGTCTTCTCTTCGAGTTGCCTCTTTTATTGACAAGTGTGTGTCTGTGTCTTTTTTTCCGGGTCTTTCTTTGAAACGCCAATGATTAGAACGTGGTCTCTTACATGTTGTTGCACCATATATATGCATGATTCTATCTTGTGAACTGCTAGCTATTGTTTCCCACTGACATAACTAATATCATCTTTCTTGTGTGTGTAGGAGATGGCGAAGAAGTGCTATGTTGTTTACATAGGTGCTGTTCCAGGAGTGTACGACGAGTGGAAACACTGCCACAACCAAGTGAACGGGTTCCCGGGCAACCTCTACCAAGGCTACGAGAGTAGAGCGGTGGCGGAAGCTATGTGGAGACAACACCGGAGGGAGAAGAACCGGGTGAGGAACTTCGTCATCGTCATCACCATCACCTTGCTCTTGGTGGTTGGTGGTATTCTCTACCTTGCCTACTAGTTTCAATGTTATTGTAATGAGATGGTGAAAATCATGTACTCGGTCTCGAGAGATATGTGGACATGGCACATGTAATGTGATGGATATGTGATACTTGTGTGATGATGATCTACTATTTGATGGATGTGTTAGTTTTATCCATATTTTGGTCCATTGGACCCTTTTATATATATCTGTGAATATACTGTGAATATACTGCTGAATACCTGTATACTGTACAGTATACAGGTATTTTATTTTTAATTTCGAAAATGATATCAGAGGCGCATATTGGAGGTCATAGGAGGCGCATATGCCACATATATGCGAGGCGCATCACCGAGCTATGCGAGGCGCACCCTATATGCGCCTCTGCTAATCTGAATAGGCGAGGCGCATTTCAGTATGCGCCTCCGATATACCTATAGGAGGCGCATATTGATATGCGCCTCGCATAAGTCAAATACCCGAGGCGCATATCATATGCGCCTCCGGTAAAAAATACCAGAGGCGTGGACATAGAGGCGCATATGATATGCGCCTCGGATGGGCAAAGTGGTGCGCCTCGGCTAGGGTTTTCCCTAGTAGTGCCTTTGCCTGAGAACCTTGTACTTCTCGAGTAGAATTTGCTAGCCTGCCTTTCTGATATTCTTTCTGCAGTTCATCCAGCTTATCTTCTTGGGTGGGCTTTGCTTGATAAGATCCAACTTGCAGGGAACTTCTTGGCTTTGTTTTGAACTTGGAGTTAACATCCTGGCTTTGGTTTGGTTCTACTTCTTGTTCACTTGGCTTTACTGGCTGACTCTGAGTTGTTTCAAATCTAACCATAGCCTGACTGAATTTCTCCTCCATGATGGCATTCCTTGCTAGCACAGTCTCCACCATGATCTTCAGATCTCTGTTCTCTTTTCTACTATCCTCTAGTGCAACCAAAGCTTGAGCCAGTTGTTCAGATCCTCTTCCACCCACTACCATCCCAAGTCCATGTCTGGCAGAATTTTTTGCTTTTGGGAAAATGGTAGAGTAGAGGTCATCACAATGAGCTTCCTCACCAAGAAGGGCAGGATTACTGCTAAGTTTTTCATTAATCGTTGCCTGTAAATAAGTGTAGGTTATTCACACCATGAGCTTCATATTTGTTATTCTGTAAACTCTTCAACTTTAGGTAATTTAGTACTTACAATGTTATCTCGAGCATATGTACTGATTGGTTGTCCTTTTTTGTTTGTATGTGTAACAACATACAACTCAGCCCTTCCCACTCTTCTTCCTTCCTTTATCTCCTATATAAATACAAACGTGAAAGAATTTTCTTTAGGAAACTCAATGCATAAATTTAAACTGAAGAAAAGTTCACTTCATACGAATGCATTACCAACTGCTCTTGCACGACGGCGAAACTCCTAGATCCAGCAGTATGGGTTCCATTAGTCTGGTCACTCCTTGCAATCCTGTTCAGTTCAGATAAAGCCTGCATTGATCGAAGCATTAACATATGGTGCTAGTTCAGACAAAGACTGCATTAACCTACTGTGCTAATTTTAAAATTACCATGGCTCTTTCAGTTTTCCAGTGCCGTACTAGCCACTCCCACTGTGTAGCAGGGATTCTGTTCTCACATCCATTAAGAATATTAGTTGCTGTTGACAACTGAGGCTTGTAGTGTTTCCTCTTCATAACACATTTGAAATCCTTCCATTTTTTGCTTGCTGATTTGAGGACCCAAAACTTATACAGTTCATCAATCTCGAAGAAATTCTACAACACATCAACAAAGTCCACTTATTACTGAAATCCAGAAAGTTCAGTTGAACAGTACAAGAAAATTCAGAGAAATACCTTTACTGTGCTCCATAATTTCTCTTTCTCACATTTCGGGACTTTACTCCAGTTAATATGTGCCAATGAAACTTCTTTTCCTTTCACCAATGTTCCAATGAAATTTGTTAGGTAACTTGTCTTCAGGCCACAAGGCTGTCCAATGTCGTTGAACTCTAGCCTCATTCTGCAGTTTGGATCGAAAATCTTCCAAAAGCCCTTCATTTCCGTAGCTCCTCTACGTGTTTTCTTATCTGTTTTGTCTGCAAAATAAATAAATAATGCCATCTCAGTATAAACTTTAGTTCAGTTTTGAATTAATGCATTTTCATTTTTTACAGGCTTTGTACTGACAATACCTTGCATATTCAGATCTGGTATAGATCCATTTTCATATGTTCCTTCTCCATTTTCTTCACCTTCATAATCTTCCTTGATAGTGTAGTGCTCCTCATCAGCATGGTCATCATCATGATCCTCATAAGCATGTTCATCACCCTCATGATCCTGAGCATTTTCCTCATCATCCAACTCTTTCTCCTCCTCTTTCAACTTATCCAAAGTAGGGTAAGTATTGCATCCTTTTGTATCCTGCATTGTGAAACAGAAAAATTCAGTTACTTTTTAATTTATAGGCAGACTTTAACGTTATTTACAGGTAGACAACAGACAAGCTCTTTCTGGACAATTTAGTTAACTTACATTTCCTTTGTAGATGCCTTTCTCTTTGGCAACTTGTAGTAGCCTTGAAAACATTTCCCTTTGTGAAACATTTATTGGTTTCACCCCTAACTGAATTAGCTTTGAGTTCACTTCATTTAGCCTTGATTCCTGACTATCCATATTGACTGTACCTGCAAACAAATGAATTTATTACATCAGTGCTACATAATTTGTACAAGTACAATAAACTGAAAAAAATAACAGAATACAAAAGTAATCTAACCTACCCATGTTATACATCAATTCTAGGCTCCATATCAAAGTAATCTCTGATTGCAGGAAAGACAACAGAATACCAGTCATCGTCAACCAAATCTTGTACATAGTACACTTGCTTTGCTTGACTAGCAAAGATAAATGGCTCAGATTGTATGTCAAGTCCAGTACTAAATCTATTCAAGTTGATCTGAGTAATTCCAAATCTTTCTAAGGTTCTAATTCCAGTAGGCTTAACCCATTCGCACTTAAATAAAACCACACTGCCTTGGTTTGAGTAATTCAGCTCAACAATTTCAATTATTCTTCCATAATATACTACTTCGCCAATGGCAGGATTTTTATCCTTTGAACTTGAATAACTAGAAGTTTTTGATTTGATTGATACTCCATCGCACTGTGTAGTCTTTCCCTTTGCATGCTCCTTAGTATGGAAGACACAACCATTTATGCTGTAGCTGCTGTATGTCTTCACCATCATATAAGGTTTCTGAGCTAGCAGGACAACTTCTTTTGGCATCTCCACACCTTTAGCAATCAAATTCTGTATGTGATCAACAAACCAGGTATGGAATTTGCTGTGATGTTCATTTTCCACATCTCTTATTTTCTTTTTTTGTTAGCAGATAGAAGTTTCTTATGTTGACTGGTATAGCATGTAACTGAAGGGTAATTAAATAGAACATATCTCTGAGCTTGTGACCATGAAATAAAATCCAATTCCTTAGTAATACAAGCAGATAAGGGCTTTCCGAGTCTTAGTAATACAACCTTACCTAAAGTAGTCTATGTACTTTTTCCTTCTCTTGCTTGTTAGTATAATGTGATGAAAACTTAAAACATTCTAGGACAGCACCCGCTGACAGAAATTTACTTGCTTAATTTAATACTTGTGACACTATGTACTTGCTTAATTTAATAATGTGCAGTGGAATCTAATTGTGTTTGAATAATGTACATTGTACAGACAGTATGGAAAGCAACAAAAAGTACCTCATTGTGCTTCCAGACAGTGATGAAGAAGATGGCGGCAAGATGTCCACTGATAAGGAAGCTAGGCTGAAGGAGGAGGCTATCATGGCTCATGCAAAGAAGATGAGGAAGGAGTCTGTTGACAAAAACGTCCTCATTGTGCTTTCTGGCAGTGATGAAGAAGATGGCGGCAAGATGTCCACTGATAAGGAAGCTAGGATGAAGGTGGAGGCTCTCATGGCTGATGCAAAGAAGATAAAGAAGGAGACTGTTGAGATGAGTAAGGAGGATGTTCAGATGAAGAAGATAGAAGCTGGTGCCAAGAAGTTTGCTATCATAAGGAACATTGCTGGAACTGATGCAGATAGGCACAGACAAATTTTATTGGATATGCAGAAAGAAGGCATGGACCCTGATATTGCAGCTTACCTTATGAGTAAGGGCAAAGGACCTGCAGCTGATGAGAATGTAAGCCTCCTCATTTTGGTAACATATGCACAATCATTTGAACTAAATTAATGTAATTCAATTTGACTAATCAGGTGGGAATCAAGATAGTGAACAACATGCCTGCTGAAGAATATCCTAAACCAAATGTGCTAATGAGAGGTACAATAACTAACAATGTCAATGCTTATTGTTTCATTTGTTTACATGTATATTAACTAACATGTATATTACCTAACATCATATTGTTGCATACAGGACCTAAGGTTACAGGAAAACACAAGTTTGATGAACATTGCATATTTGGGAACAACCTGGAGCTGTCAGAGCGAGCAACCAACTATCTTGATCGTATCGTCAAGGATAGTCCAGCAGAAACAGTCAAGTACTATGTCTACAGAATGACCAAATCAACGGTTATTCCAAAGAAAGCCAAGATGGTAAGATTTTATTTGCTAGATCGTCTTGCATGGATTTTTAGTATTTTGTTTTATTACCAGTTTCTCTAAAAACTAATAGCACATACTTGTCACATATGAAATGCAGGATTTTGGCGCTGAGTACACTCAAGCATACCTCAAGAAATACCTTAAAGAACCAATTGAGGTTGTTGTTGAGTGTGCTAACTTCTTCAGAAAAGAGTTTACGGTGAAGATGAAGATTGGAGAGGGAACCAATAAAGCTATGCTTTCAGGTGGATGGGCCAAAGCTATGGATGGATTCAAGATGAAGGAGGGACAGATCTACCTCTTTGTCTTCAACGACAAAGATAAGATCAAAGGACTCAGTCTCCTTCTCCTGCAGCTTAACCTACAGTATGACTAAATACCTGGAGTTTAAGCTTAAGAGGAACTGTGTGGTCAAACTTTTGAACTGTGTGGAACTGGTGCTATGCCTAGTTGCATGTAACTTGTGAAACATGATGTGCAGCATGTGAACTAGACGATGTTGTGTACTTGTTTGATGCACAACATGTGAACTGTGTGGTTGTAATGTGCTATGTGCTGCTACCCTAAGTAGTGTGTTATATATTCTGTGATGCCACCCTTATTCTGATGGTATTTATATGTAATAATTAGTTTAAATTTTTGAACCAGGACTACCTTGCCTCTAATTGTTCTGAAGTACAATTCCTTCAGAACGTAGGCAAGTAGTCAACATTTCTATGGGTTTTTCAATGTCTTTTTCTTGAAACATTTTCTTCTAACTAGTTCAAATTTTTGCTTGTGCATGATCTAACTTTCAGCTTGTGCATGTTCTAAATTACTTTGTACCTTGATGTCGGTGTAGATTTGTAAGTTTGAACAACTTATGTTTGTTTCAGCTAGGACTTTTGTAAGTTTAAATTGTTGGATGTTACTTTATGTTGTCTTAACTGTGAGCTAACAGTTAGAGTCACTGTTTCAGTTTGTTTCATTTAGAGGCACTATTCATTTCGAGGCACATCTAAAAGTGCCTCAAATAGTAATCATTTTGAGGCACTTTTGATTAGTGCCTCTAAATGATGGTTATTGAAGGCACTAATCAAAACTGCCTCTAATTGTTACTAATTGAGGCATATAAAAGTGCCTCAAATAGTATTCATTTAGAGGCAGTTTTGATTAGTGCCTCCAAATAAAAACTTTTTGAGGAACTATTTCTAAACTGCCTCAAAAAATAAACATTAGAGGCAGTTTTCAATATTGCTGGTAAGAAAGTGCCTCTAATTTTAGGACGTGACATAGTGAGAATTGAGCCAACACTGCTAGCTCAACTTAGGTCGATGGCTTGAAAAAATTCCGTATCACAAAGAAATGAGATAAATTATTACCTTAAGTGTGTCACGTTTCTGTCCAGTGCTTTGAGAGGCCATGATGAGAGACCCGAGTCAATAAGCAGAGGAAACTTTATTGAAATGTTAAAAGCTCAGTTAGGATTTTATCCTGATGTTACAGCTTGTAGTTGATGGAATGATCCACAAGTTTGCAAATATATTTCACATGAAATGCAAAATGAGATCTTAAGAATTTATGCTATGAAAGTGTGGGAGCATATCATAGCAGAAACTGAGGACTCATGGAAGTAGCCTAATCTTGTGGATGAAGCATGTGACGATTATGATGAACATCTTGGTGATCCTTTCTCATCCATCCTGCAAAATGAGTAATTTACTTGTCCTTGTGCACGGTGAAGCTGTCGTAAACCTTGCCGTCGTTGGACCGCCGGTACTCGAACTTCAGCAACGTGTCATCCATCGCCGTCAGCTTGCCGAACCCGTATTCCATCTCCCGGTAGACGCTCCATGCCGGGACCTCGGTGGTGAAGTTGGACAGGTTGCTGCCGCCGCCCCCAACGACGACATGGACGGTGCCGTCCCTCACGCACTTCTCCTCATACACGGGGCACGTCCGCTCGTACTGGTGGTAGTGGCCGTAAAAGGCGACGTCCACCCGGTACCTCCGCCATAGCTTCTCCAGGTTCTGCCGCGCCATTGGCTCCCCCAACGTCGGGAAGTAGAAGAACCCCGAGGAGTAGCCGAGGACGCGATGCGCGATGAAGATCAGCCACGGCTGCTTCGTCCGGTCCACTGTGGCGAGGCATTGCTCGATGAAGTTGTACTGCTCCGAGCCTTCGCGCCAGTCCTGCTCGCTGTCGGCCACGCAGAACCGGAACATCCCGTAGTCCGCCGAGTACCAGTACTTTGCCTTGTTCTCTGTCGGGGCATAGTACATGGTCTCGGCCAACACTCCGCACTCCCCGCCGGAGTCTGTGCCGTTGTAGAACGACCCGCTGTTGGGGAAATCTCGCTCATGATTCCCACTGCATCATCGTAGAAACAAAATTACTTCACCTGACCGCGAATTAGCTCTGAATCGATGCTTTGAGATCTTGTTTAGATCAGGGATGAACATGTGTGTGTGTACCTTGCGAGCATGTAGGGGACTCGAGAGGTGATCGGCTCGACCTGCTGCGTGAACTGATCCCACTGCGAGAGGTACCCGTTGGCGTAGGCGATGTCGCCGATGTGGAACACGATGTCCGTGTTGTCAAGGTCTCTGATCAGAGCGTCAGTGGTGTTGAGTGATGCTGGCTGGTAATTCTGATACTCGTTGCTTCCGTCCCTCTCGGCCTATAAGTGACACCACAGATTTGGCATAAGCAGGATGTTTTAGACACATGATCTTGCAGTAAATTTATTTTGTAGTGCAAAACTGAGATGGTATTGGCGTATATATGTTTACCTTTCCCATGTCACCGAAAATAATAACCCGCTGCAGTGACTTCTGTCCAGGGTAAGGAGCAGCTGTGAAAGATTTAGGCTTGCCCCATATGCCGTTTCCATTGTGGAGCATATGTCCAATTTTGTAGTAGTATCTACAGGAAAAATTGTAGTGTCACATCAGTATTACTCTCATAATTGAGACCACTGCTTGTATCTCTGGGGAGTAGAATATTTACTCTTTCCCTGGCAATAGATTTTTCAGAAAAGCTGTGTGTATGAATCCTGGATCCCTCCAACCAACAGTACTAGCAGGTTCACCTGCACAAGCACAACCCAATAGGGAAACACATCAGTTTGGGTTTGCATCCTACAGACGGTTATGCAGTTTCTTCTATGCTTTTTCTTTACTCAGATCAAGCGTAATACACACAAAAAATTGTTTCATTGGCACCATACCGCATAGGCGTTCACGACCAAATGTGACAGTGTCAGCTGGTGCGCGCACAGGAGCGCTCCCTTTCATGCCCCATTCGACAAAGGGATATGCCTCACTGATGTCATAGCCACTTGTCCATGTGACAGTCATCTAGCATGACACAACAACAGCACACCGTTAAGTGAGGTTAACCAACAATTAATATCAAAGGCCAGAAAATCCACCTCATTCCATGTTTTTCCCAGCGCTAAACGTGGGTAAACCGGAGCTTTCGGGTTCGCGAAGGCGATCTTGTTTGACACGGCAACAAGTGTTGGCTGCAAATGAATTTCATAACGTCACTGTATTTTGTATAATGATGACCCGATCGCATAACACGTGTTTTAGTCACTCACATTCGAGAGTCCACCGGTGAACAATCCAAAGGAAATATCCTGACGCTGGTTGATCAACTGAAACTTTAGAGTTCCTTTCCCGGACTCGGTATAGCCTGACGAGTAATTTGCAAGCTGATACTGAAAACAACATCGAAAGTAATTGAAGTTAGTTTCCTGTTTGAACTCTGAATATTGTGAAGATCGCTCTATATGTCCACGAACCTTGATTGGCGCGGAGCATATCGCAGGGCCTGGGTCTGAACGGTGAGAACCTGGGCATGTTGACGCACTGTGGGAAAGTGCAAGAACTAATCAGATCTACAAATTCAGTTAGTTCAAAAATCTGAACATTCTGGAAATGTACTAGTTCATACTTGAAATTTGAAGGGGAGAATACTCCAATCCAATCATCATTGCTTGCGTGTGGAACATGGAAATCTACAGTTACCCAAGCCGTATCTTCACCCTGTGTCCACAACATCATGTCACATTATTTTTCTTTGTGCAGCAACCAAAATATCAAGAACGGAAAAATAATAGCTTCCAACACCCAATAAGTGTTAAGTTTACTTCATTCAATGGTGAATTGCATATCCTAATCACATGAAGAAAAAAAATCTAAACGGGGCAACAACAGTATGGTCAAAGAATATAGGAGTAATTATGCATGGAAACCACAAATGAGGACGAGCTCCACGGAACCCTTTATTTTGAAGAATTCAAAAACCATATTTTGAATTTTCAAACAAATCTGAAAAAAAAATCCTTGATGTACACAATGATGCATTCTACCAATGTGCAAAATTTCAACTCAAAATCTTTCATATTTTTTGCTACAGAAAAATAACAAAATAAAACAGATTTGGGAGAGTTGAAATTCTACACAGTTTCACTATTTTCTTTCAAATGTCAGATTTATCATTTTCGTGCATCACAAAATTTAAGATAATCTAATTAAAATTTTACATGATGATAGAATACAACATTTTCTACATCCAGAATTTTTTGCAGATTTTTTGAAACTTCAAATATGATTTTTGACTTTTTCAAAATAAAGAACTCCCTGGAGCTCGGCCTCTATTTGTCCACACTCCAATCATTCATATAGTCCATTAGAAATATCATTTTGACTGACAACAGACGACGTGTGTGACCGTTGACGAATAATGTGAAATGGAATGACATGATAGGTCTTACTAGACAGGGTTGCAGCCAGGATAAATATTTGGGTGGGGGGAGGGGATCAAAGATAATCATGCACTAAACTAAATTATTAGGGAAGGCCTGAGCACAAAAATACAAAATTTTCTGGATATTTTAGCAGAGAAATGCAGGCCCCTCTGTCTCCGGCCCTGCAACTAGATGGCCACATCACCACATGTGTGCGAATATCCACAATTTTGGCCCATTAGTTGACTAGGATAGATACCCGTCATCGACCACTGTCGTCACGGCGAGCTTGGCACCATCCCCAAATCTTAATCCCAACTTGTCTAACGCGATTCGGACCGGCCGGCCGGCCAAGCATTGCCAGGACCCAGAATTTTGGGCCATGGCACAACATGTACCTTGGCTCCGAGCAGCCGAGGGGACGCGCTGACCGATCGAGGCGAAGTCGTCGATGGCTCGATGCCAATCCGTGCTCGGTGAATGGCGACAGCGACAGCGGCTGGACGTCTACTCCGGCGGCGTCCGCCGTTGCGGCCCACGACTCTGCTGAGTCTGCTCCCCTCGGCATCTCTTGCTGGGAGCGGACGGAGGAGGGAGGTGTTTGTTTTTTGAACGAGGAGGAGATGTGTTCGCAATGTCGCGAGGAGCGTGCGCGCTCTGCGCCTCTGCGCCTGCCGTTCCGGCATTCACTCTTCGATCACTGCTCATGAGAGTAGCGGCGGCGGCCGACACAAGTAGGATTTTCTTGCGCTGGCGGATGGAGCGGGCGACGAGGGAAACGAGAGCAAGAGCTTCGATTCGGCAGGGACGCCCAGGGCGGCGTGAACCTCGACGATAACGACTTCAGCGTGGAGTAAATTCTGGAGGATTTACCAAGGACTGGAAACCATGGTACGGCAAGAGGAGGTGCTTCGGCGAGGGTAGGCAGGCACTGGAGCGTAGGAAAAGGAGACGTACCCGCGAGCCGAGGAGCTTCGGCGAGGCTCGCACGGCGGCGGACGCGTCCAGCGCGACGCGGGCGCGGTGGACGGCGATGTGCGACAGCGGATGCACGCCGTGCCCGGTGACGGAGAACACGGCGAGGGCGAGCACGAGTGCCAGCGAGAGCAGGCCGCGCTGCGCGAGCATGTCGCTAGACGCTAGCGTGTGTGTGCGTGTGAGCTGGGCTACGGATCGAGCAGGCACCAGGCAACGGACAGCGGTCTTCTTCTTATGGAAGAAGTTCGTTCTGTGGAGGCAGCGCCCGCCCGACGAGTCAACACTATTCTACACAGACTTGGGAGTCCTTACAATGTGAATAAACAAAAATCGTACCATGACTACAATTTTAAGTGAGGCTGCAATTTTAGAGAGACGTAGAATACAAGCTTGTGGGGTTGCTTCTGAGACTGATTAACTGCACTGAAAATCGTCTTAACATCGGATGGAATACTAACTTCTGATCTCTAAACATAAACATCTATTTAATCCTAAACCATTTATCAAAATAATACGAATTTTTTTTGAGTCATCAATGGAAAATATATAACTTACATGAACATTTTTTATTTTTCTGAACAGCTCGAATTTCAAGTTTAAAATTTGAAACAACAGTGTCCATTAAATCTTGATCAAATGGCTCTTAGATGAGTAAAGTCACAGTGAGACTTTGTCACATGAAGTCACTGAATCTCTTATTCCCTCCTAGACTGGATCAAAATCTAAAAAATAACAACAACACATCGACATTGTTGACGTGGCTTCAGTAAAGTGGTGTGCCGGGACGGCGGCCCCCATACTCATCTCCTCGGCGCGGGGCTCAGGAGGTGCATCGGCGGCACCCACCACGGGTAGGAGGGCTGCGAGGCTAGCATGTTTGCCGCATCGTCGAGCAAGTAGCGAGGAAGAGGCGGCAGGCGAGAGTTCGAGCAGCCAAAGATGGATCGTGCACAAGCACGAGGTCGCGCACATCGATCGTTCCCTTTGACCCACGCGCATCGGTTCCCTCAACAAGAGCCACCCGAGGAAGACCAAGTTGCATCAACCATTGTGTACATGTGCAACCTAGGTTTGGGGTCCAATTTCTCTATCTAGGGATGATTTTTTTTGGTTGGATATTGATGAGGACGTAAATATGGGAAACAATTTTTTTGTGGGATTTTGATGAGGACGCAAATATGGGAAATGATTGTTTTGCGGTTATTTCATTGATCCATCTGAATGCTACTTTTTGTTTGGTATATTTCTCTGTAATTAATTTGTGAAATAATTGTGGTACACTAATATAATTGTGTAATCACTTTGAAATTTTAGTGAGATTTGTCAAAATTCATGAAACATAAAAATGATCACAAATGTGTTTGAATAAATTGTCATAAAAAAGGAAACACATAAAGATGTAGCAAAAGCCTAGAACGTTACTACTGTGACTTCGCAGCAAATACATAGAGTTTGTTAATAACACATGAGTATGTGTGCTTACAAAAAAAGAAAGGAACTCTAGATTATTATATTCTAGTAGCAAACGACATCTAAGCCTTTAACGGAGATAGGGGCCTGTAGGTGCGAACAAGCCAGAACCAGAAGGCAATCACACCAGCAATGAGGACAGCCAGAAGGCAAGCAGTGTGTATGTGCATCCACGCCTGGTCAAACAGTACAAAGGCAAGAAAACAGGCTACGGCGGCGCCAACGCCGATCCCCTTGAAGGCGACCTCGTAGAGAGCTTTCCACGCCGCGAAGGGTACCTGCGGTACGTAGGTAGAGGCTCAAGTAGCCCATCGCCAGGTAAGCGTTCAACAGCACGGCGACCGACAGCCGCCATGGGAAGATGTAGTCCCAGTTGTCGGGCTTGCTACATTCGACATAGACTATGGCTGCTGTGTTGGCCATGAAACAAGACGTCGCCACGACTTGGATTATCCACGTGAAGGCACACGGTGTTAGCAGCGGCTAGACCTGAAACTCACAAGAAAACTCACGAAGAGAGAACGACAGAGAGACAGGTAGTTTTGCGTTGCGTACAGTATTGCAACTTTTCTATTATCTGCTCCTCGGTATTTATTCGTATAAGGAAAGAGGTGGCCGGTAGAGATCCTACCCAGGCGCCATGATCCGGTTATTGCCCGTGCCATCCCACGAACCCGAGATCAGCTCCTACCACGATGCTACGTGCACGGCCGCACAACTCGCGAGCACATGCCTATCTGAAACTAATTAACAGAAATAAAACATTGACTAAGTAAACTAGCTGACTAACGACTAGATTAAAGCAGCTAACAAATCACCCCCTTAATCTTGTCATGGTCGAATTATTTCTGTCATGCCGATCCTTCTCCTCAACTCTTGGAAGATGATGCGCCCAAGTGCCTTGGTAAGAAGATCGGCCAGTTGATCGTTGGTCCTGACATACTCAATGCCGATGTGCCCCTGCTCCACACACTCCCGTATGAAGTGGTACCTGACCTCAATATGCTTGCTGCGGTCATGAAAGACAGGGTTCTTCAACAGTGAAATCGCCGACTTGTTGTCGACGAACAGCTTTGGCTGAATAGGCTCCTCGTTCAGCATCTCGCCGAGCAGCCGTGACAGCCAAACTCCTTGGCAAGCAGCAGTAGTGGCGGCCACATATTCGGCCTCGCAGGATGAGATCGCCACCACCCTTTGTTTCTGAGACTGCCAACTTACTGGACTGTTGCCGAGGAAGAAGATCACGCCTGTAGTGCTCTTTCGATCGTCCATGTCTCCGGCATGATCAGAGTCACTGTATCCAATCAGCTCCAGTGCTCCTTTTCCACGCACATATGCGCAGCCATGATCCAGAGTGCCTGCTATGTACCTTAGCAGGTGCTTCACCGCGGCGTAGTGATCAGCAGCAGGCTTCTCCATGAACCTGCTTAAGTAGCCGACGGCGAAGGTTATGTCGGGCCTTGTGTGAACCAGGTATCGCAGTCCACCGATGAGGCTGCGGTAGAGGGACACGTCCACTGGATCACCGACGCCCTCCTTGCTCAGTTTGAGCCGTGCCTCCATAGGCGTACTGCAGGGGTTGCAGTCCTCGAGCCCCGCCCGTTCCAGCAGCTTCTTGTGGCGTAAGCAGACTGACAGAGCGTGACTGACGAACCTCTATGCCGAGGTAGTAACTCAGCATGCCCAGGTCGCTCATGCGGAACATCTTGGTCATCTGCTGTTTGAAGAGATCAATCTCTGCCGTGTCGACGCCGGTGATGACAAGGTCATCGACGTAGACACCCACGAGCAGCAGCGCGTCGCCCGTTCCTCTGCGGTACACCGCGTGCTTTGACGAGCATCGCTCGAAGCCGAGAGAACACAAGCTGTCGTCAAGCTTGGCGTTCCAGGCCCTCGGAGCCTGACGGAGCCCGTACAAAGCCTTGCGGAGGTGCAGCACCTTCTCCTCGATGCCGGGCTTGACGTACCCCGGCGGTTGCTGCACGTAGACCTCCTCGAGCAGGTCACCATTCAAGAACGCGGACTTCACGTCCGTGGAGCTCCAGTCCCACGCGGCATCCTCGTCGAACACCACGTCCCTCGAGACGTGCACCCGGCCAGTTGGCGGATGGAAGACTCGGTACGCCGCGGAGCCCGGCTTGTAGCCGAGCAGCACCATTGGCACACTCCTGTCATCCAGCTTCTTCACATCAGGACGTGTCACTTTGACGTGAGCAACACATCCAAATGTGCGGAGGTAGTGAACTGCTGGCCGCTTCCCTGACCAAGCCTGGAACGGCGTCATCTTGGACACGCTCTTCGTCGTTGCTCGGTTGAGCAGGTAGACCGCCGTAGTGACGGCCTCGCCCCAGAACCTCGCGGGAACGCCCTTGGCCTTCAGCAAGCTCCGTGCCATGCCGACGATGGTTTGGTTCCGGCGTTCCACCACACCGTTCTGCTGGGGCGTGTAGGGTGCCGTGAGCTGGCGTCGCACCCCCTGATCGGCGAAGTACTCTCCGAGACTCGTGGAGTTGAACTCTCCTCCTCGGTCGGTGCGCAGTGCTCTGAGTCGCTTGCCGGACTCGAGCTCTGCCGCAGCCTGGAACTTCTTCAGTGCCGTCTGCGCTTCGTCCTTGGTGGCGAGGAGCCGCAGCCACATGAACCTGCTCTTGTCATCGACAAGCAGCAGGAAATAGCGTTTCCCGGCAGGGGTCGGTGGAGATATGGGCCCGCAGATGTCCGCGTGGACGAGATCGAGCACGTCCTCGGCGCGATTCAGAGCTTGACGTGGAAACGGTGCACGCCGATGCTTGCCTGCCAGGCAGGCCTCGCACACACGGTCGGCCTCGTCGAGAAGAGGCAGATCGCGCAACCATCTCGTCGCGTGCGAGCTGTCGGAATGCCTGGAAGGCTGGAAGCCGATGTGGCCGTAGCGAGCGTGCCAACGCCACGCATCTTCCCCACCGTGGACGGCGAGGCACACCGGCCGCGCCACTTGCAGCTGAAGCACGTACAGGCGCCCTTGCGTGCGCGGCACTCGCGCAATTAGGCGGCCATCAGGATCCCTCAGCTGCAGCACACCACGGCGAATACGAGTGTCGTACTCGAGCTCGTCCAGTTGCCCTATGCTCACAATATTGATCTGCAATCTAGGTATGTAATACACCTCTGACAGTACAAGGTGCTCACCATTGCGACACTGGAAAAGGATCGATCCTCTTCCTTCGATCTGCACGTCCGACCCATCTCCCAGCTTGACGAAGCCGCGGATGCCGGTGTCGAGCTCGGAGAAGATCTCTCGGCGCCCGGACATGTGGTTGCTCGCTCCCGTGTCCAGGAACCAGGCGGTGTCGCAGCCCTTTCCGTCCGCCGCAGGCCGTGCCTGCGACCGTTCCTCGTTGAGCAGCACGTGCTCCACGGCGTGCTCGGTCTCCATGGCGTGCTCGGTCGTGACGGTGACCGCGCACACGCTGGCGAGCAGGAGCGCCGACTCCTCGGCCTGGCCTTGCACCAGATTTGCGCGCTCCTTGCGTTCGCGCCGTGGCTCTGGGCAGTCTCTGGAGAAGTGGTTGGCATACTTGTTATAGTTGTAACACTTTACCTTGCTCATATCGCATTCGCCGCTCTGTTGGCCACCATCGCGGCCTTGGGCAGCTTGCTTCCCCTTTCCCTTCTTGCCCTTTCCACCGTTCAGGCTAGACCCTTGCCCTTGTTCGCGCTGCTTGCCGCGCGCCAGCCACTCCTGCTCCGTGAGAAGGAGCTGGCCGCCGCCGGTTGTCGTGGTTTCGATGTTGCAGCGCTGCGCTGAGGAGCGCAGCCTCCCGGTCAGCTCCTCGACGGTCATGTCATCGAGATCAAGGAGAGTTTCGATCGAGCAGGCGATCTGCGCATACTGGCCCGGCAGCTCGCGCAAGATCTTCCAGACGACCCGGACCTCCTCCACGGTGTCGCCCAGTGACCGGAGGTTGTTGACGAGGGCGGTGATGCGCATGCCGAACGCGTCGAGAGACTCGCCGTCCTTGAAGGTGATGTCCTCGAACTCCTTGCGCAGACGTTGCGCCGTGGCCTGACGCGCGCGGTTCACGCCCACACGCATCAGCTTGATGGCCTCCCACGCCTCCACTGCTGACTCCTTGACGGCGAGGACCGGCACCATCTCCGGCGGCACCGCCCGGATCAGTGCCGATAGCACCGCCATGTCCTCGCGATCGCCCGGCTCGCCCATGCCGGACACGGCCTCCCAGAGACCTTGGGCACGAAGATTGATCTTCATGACCAGCGCCCACTCGACGTAGTTGGTGGGCGTCAATGTGGGGTAGACGATGTTGCCGCCGACGTGCGACTGCACGACACGCTCGTGGATCACGATCTCGTTGCCGCCCCTCCTGGCACGGCTGCGTCCACGGCTGCGCTCGTGTGCCCTTGCCGGTGAAGTCGACCGCGCAGCACCCCCATAATCTCCGTTGAGAGGCGCCGCCGGCGGGACCTCGCCGCCGTTGCCATTGGACATGATCGCCGAGATTGCAAACAGCCTCTGATACCACTTGTTAGCGGCGGCTAGACCTGAAACTCACAAGAAAACTCACGAAGAGAGAACGACAGAGAGACAGGTAGTTTTGCGTTGCGTACAGTATTGCAACTTTTCTATTATCTGCTCCTCGGTATTTATTCGTACAAGGAAAGAGGTGGCCGGTAGAGATCCTACCCAGGCGCAACGCGGTTTTTCCACCTGCGCTCACGTGTCCCGGTCTTATCTCTGCCATCCGTTTAACTGTTGGAGATTCGTGTTTGACACTTTGCAAATACAACCTGTACACCGGACATCTTCACACTACTATGGGGGTCAAAGTGCCCTGATACAGCTTTATTCTGTCCATCCCAGCTCCCCGCATCTCTCTCCTCTATCTCATCCCACAGATCGGGCGCCGTCTCCTCTCCATCCCGGCATGCTTCTTCCCCTACGACGCCAATCGAGCGCTCCGGTGCAGCGGCCAAGGACTCGAAGAGCTCATCGAGCGCCCCGGTGCAACGGCCAAGTCGTCGGCGGCGGCCGGCCGCGCACCGCCACCGCGCCGCAAAGCATGGGAGAGGCGCTGGAGGAGGCGGCTGGGTCGCGTGAGTACTGGACCGGCTTGCCTCGTCGGCGTCTTCATGGCCGTGCTTTTTTTCCCCTACCGGGAGCATGGAGAAAAAGGCGTGGAGTTTTCTGGCGTACGGTTCCGCTACCTGCGGCTAGGAGGTCAACTTGTTCAGATTTTGGGATTTAGGAATTCGCTCAGATCTGGGAAGAATAGATTTGGAAACTTCTGGGAGTATATTGTTAGAACTTCCCATGCATGCTCCAGATTTGGATGATGTGCTCTTGATTCTTTATTTATTTATGTGTTCAGAAAGTATGATGTGCTTTGGTTTCTTGAAGAGAAAATGACTAATCTCTTATTGCCTAATTTCTTGAGATGGAAAATGTACTACTCCGTGTGATGTACTTACAAATTTCTCTGTTCATGGCCAGCTTCCCAATATTCCCAGATTGATTTGTTCTTTTCTTTTCACCAAATCTTATATGGAAAATGCTAATTAGTTGCAAAATCCATCCGTGCGATTGCTAATTTTTCAGATTTGCTCTCTGCTTCCATACATGTAGAAATCTGGCTGCTGGGTATGGAACTAAATGAATCATGTACATTTTGTGTATTGAAAGTCTTGGATAGTTCATGCCGGACATACGAAACGGGAAGCAGTACAGTCAGCGGAATGTCAGACTAGAAATCGATACATTGGAGGTGGGTTGTGAAAATGGGAGGGACCTGCTAATGTACACTGGATTTTATTGTAGGACTTTGTTGCAAAATGGGTGGGATAGGTAGCTGCCCGCTGAATGCATCTTGACTGACGTTTGACGCCCAGGATAAGCCCGGGACACGCAAGCCCGGGCGGGATTGCTTTTCGAGAGAAGTCCAATTTACCCCCCTAAACTTGTCTGGAAGTTCGGTTTACAACCCTATACTCTATTTTGGTTCAAGTTTCAACCCCAAATCATAAAAACCGTTCAAATATACCCCTTCCTCCGTTTCGCCAAGTTTTTCAGCCGGTTTTTGTCACCACGTCAGCGTTTTTTCCGTGTATGCCAACTAATCATCTAGTATAATTAACCCAGGACATACGTACGTACTCTCTCTACATAGCACATGTCCCCTCAGAATCGTACATCCCTGCAAAATGTTGACTTCATCCCGTTCGTCGCCTCTGCCGGCCAGCAAAGCTTGCTCTCGCCATCAACCATCCTCCACCCTCTACATCCCCTGCGTGCCCCGCATACAGCCAGCCCTGGGCGGCCACCACGCAGCCTGGCGAATCGCCGGACGGTGCCGCAGTTCCGGCGCGAGGAAGATACAATTAGGGAGAGGGAGCTTAGGCGAGGGGAGGAGCCGTGTAGGAAGGGCGAGGAGCAGATATGTTGGAAGAGGTGGAGGGGAAAGAAGAAGAGGGGAAGGGCGAGGTCGCTGCTGCCTGGGAGGGAGAAGTGGTCATCGCTGCTGCATGTTGGCTGTTGCAGGCCATCGCTGCTGCCTGTGCGGCGTACTGTTGCTGCTGCCATAGGCTATTGATGGTGAGAGATTTACTCGTATTGATGCTTGTTAATTTAGGGAGAAAGTGAGAATTTGAGATACGTGTTGCCTATAAAGATTGGTGTAGATAGAGTGATTGCTATGGAGAGAGGGAGGGTCCGTCAGCGCCGTGATCTTGCTGTCTGGCCGTGCTGTGATCCGGCTTTCCGGCGGCGCCGCGATCTGGCGAGTGGCCGATCGATATCGGCTGTTCTTGCGTGAAAAGATGCGAATCGGAGACGAGGCCGATCAGGACTATTTCTAGCGCATGCATGTACGAGGGAACATACTCAAATGCATGTACCTGGTATTCTGGCCAATACATTGGGTTGGCATACGGAAAAAAAATGGCTGACGTGGCAACAAAAACCGGCTCAAAACCTGACCAAACGGAGGAAGGGGTAAATCTGAACGGTTTTCAATATTTGGGGTTGAAAATTGAACCAAACGAGAGTATAGGGTTGTAAACCGAACTTCCGGACAAGTTTAGGGGGGGGTAAAATGGACTTCTCTCTTGCTTTTTCGTACCCAGGCGCCATGATCCGGTTATTGCTCGTGCCATCCGGCCCATCCCACGAACCCGAGATCAGCTCCTACCACGATGCTACGTGCACGGCCGCACAACTCGCGAGCACATGCCTATCTGAAACGAATTAACAGAAATAAAACATTGACTAAGTAAACTAGCTGACTAACGACTAGATTAAAGCAGCTAACACACGGATCACCCTGTGCTTCATGTTCCAGTAGTCCCCGATGGTCATTGTTGGAGACGTCCCAGCATGGTCGCTACCAGCTGAATGATAAGATCATTCGTGTCCACCTTCGAGCTGACTTCCTGAGCAACGACGGAGGATGCCGTCGATCAGCACGTGTCTTCTTCTTCCTCTCTTCAAAGTACAATCGATCGATGTAATGTTATCCTGAAAGTAAAAGCATATATAGGTATAGCTTGACATGACGAATATACCAACGAAAATCATCTCTGCACTCGTTGTCTTTCTATAAGAAAAATACTACTACCCCTGATACTACTACAATGCAAAACCCTTGACAGCAGCCGGTGACGACGTGGCGCGGCTAGGAGAGTAAAAAAAAAGTTGTGTTTGCCGAGTACGCCATCATATCGGCGCCCATGAGATCAGATAAAGCGAAGGAGAGTAGACGATGATACCTCTGTTTGCCTCCGTCGCGGATGGAGACTCGCCGTGTAGAGAAGAGAGGCGCAGGCGGCGGCGGCAAAGGAGATGGGGACGGGATTGGCCTTTTTCTTCTTGGACGTAACTATGAAGAAGTTGGCTTAATTTGGTAAAAACATACGCACCGTGAGTTCTCTTCTCTATCGCATGTATGTAGAAAAAGGCAAAAATGCTGATGTCATCCCGCATTAAATGTCAAATTCAAAAATTTAAAATGTTTTGTAGTTCAAACCGTTTATGCGATTTATGATCCGTTTTCACCGTTAGACTAGTCGCGTCGAGAACTTCGAAACTAGATCACATGTTAGTATGTTCCGATGATATATTTTTTTACTTAAAAGTTACCAACCATTAACACGTAAGTTATTAGGGTGTAGTATGTAAGTTACCATCCCGAACCAACGATTCATTTTTTTGCTTCAAACTATATTGCACTTTTCATTGTTCTTTTTTGATTTTCCGAGTTGTAAAGTTACCAACTAATTTCTTAACACTTTGAGACTATCAAATGCATTGTGTAAAAATGGATAAATATACACTAAAACATATGTGCAACTCCATAAATATTGGGAAGATAACTTTGTCAATTCCATGATGACAACTACACCCCTAAAAAGATATGGATTACTCCATCACTACTGGGTGGGTAACTCCATCACTACTGGGTGGCAACTCCATCAGCTCGTCAATACTGAGTGGATAACTCCATCAGTGTACGGTGGATAACTCAATCAGTCTAAAGTGGGTAACTCCATTACTACTGGGTGGTAACTCCACCGGTCTAGGGTGGGTAACACCTTCAGTGTAGGGTGGATAACTATTTCAGTTTAGGGTGGGTAACTCTATCAGTCTAGAATGGTCACTTCAACACTACTGGGTGATAACTCTGTCAATTTAGGGTGGATAACTGGAGTACTACGATGTGGTAACTCGTTCAGTCTTGGGTGGGTAACTATATCTCTACTGGTCGGTAACTTAATCAGTTTAGGGTGGTAATTCTATCCCTACTGTACGGTAACTTCATCAGTGTAGGCTTGGTAACTCCATAACTACGGGTTGGTAATTCCATCTTTACTGGGTTGTAAGTCCTAAGTCTTCGGTGGGTACCTCCATCTCTACTGGGTTGTAACTCCTAATTCTTGGGTGGGTAAATCCATCACTACTGGGCGGTAACTCCATCCGTTTACGGTTGGTAACTCCTTCAGTCTAGTGTGGGTAACTCCATCACTACTGGGTGATAACTTCATCACTACGGGGACGGTAACTTCATCAGCTTAGGGTTGGTAACTATATCACTTCTGGGTGGGTAACTCCATCACTACTGGATGGATAACTCTATCACTACTGGGTGGTAACTTCATCAGTTTTCGGTGGGTAACTCCATCACTACTGGGTGGTAACTTCATCAGTTTACGATTGGTAACTCCACTACGGGATGTTAACTCCATCACTACTGGGTGGTAACTTTATCAGTTTAGGATTGGTAAATTCATCATTACGGGGCAGTAACTTCATCATCTTAGGGTTGGTAACTATATCACTTCTGTGTATTTAACTCCATCAGTTTAGGGTGGGTAACTACATCACTACTGGGTGTGTGGCCGACGATAGTATGCGCGGCGCCGGGAGGGTCGACGGGGATCGAAGATGACCGACAAGGGTCCTGGCAGCCCTGACGAGGGTGAAGCCGCGCTCCTCGGGGCGTCAAGGGGCAAGGCGAGGTGGTCATCGATAAATCAAACACGGCTCGACCGGACAAACTAGGACGGTTCCTCGACACGGCGACATGGATAGGGTCGGCAAGACGACATTGTAGTCGACAACGCCAGGGAGATGGCACTGCAGCCGGGGAGACCTTATTGAAGAAGCGCCGCCGCCGCGACATGCGGATTCCAATACTAAAAATATCCCAATAATATTTAAGAAAAGTGAACTTGATTATGAAGACTAATGGAATAATGGAATCCGAAAGCATCCTATACAGAACGACCTCGTGTCCTGAGAGTGCAAGTTCTGCACCTGGGGCATCTACCCCATTTTTAAAAAAATGTTTTTAAAATACGTTTCAATGTGTCCAAAATTATGAAATAAATTGTACATGTACATATCGGCAGAATATGTGTGCGGTACAAAGTTTTGCGAAAATTTTACTTTTTTTGCCGCCGCAAAACAGACAAATTTTGGTGCTAGAAAAAAAACTTGTTTGAGACATTCTTTTGTGAAGATCAATTATATTTCTACCAGAACAGTTAAGTTCCAAGGAAAATTTATACTTCGCCAAGAACAATTTTTTGCACAAAGTATTAACGAAGAATTTGATTATGCCACACAAACAGAGCAAGGCATCGCAATGATCTTTTTAGCAACAGAGGAGATTCAAGATTGACTGGAACGAAGAACAAAATCCATGAACAAATCACGAATCAACGGTAGTTCTTCGCATACCACACACATAAATACAAAATATGGTTTTTAGTGCATTGTCCACTACGATTTAGTGGCAAAATAAAATATTTACATACATGATTTCACTATAAGAAATCGGACACAAATGCTATGCGGCCATACAAATCAAGCTAAAAAGATCAGAAAAATCAAAGAGACAAAAAGAACAAAATTACCACATGATGGCAAAACCTATAGCTCAGTAGTACAATGAATAACAACATCCAGAAATTCACCACATCAGTGCCCCCTCCTCGCCTGCTCCAATCTGGTGCGGAGCCACAGACCACCTCGAGACACTCTGAAGATCTTGAAGCTGTTCAACAATCACGATATGGGCGGCGCTAACCAGACCCGGCCATTTCAACAGAGGGAACATATCCGGCCAAATCCAAGCCGACGACTTCCACCAGCCCACGACTAGATCCGGCCGCGAGGACACCACGAGCATCTCCCTGAGCCGGATCAGCATCGGATCTGGCAGGGACGACCTCCCAAAATACTCCACTCCGCCTACCTCATCTGGGCAGGACCTAGACACTGCGACCATCTCAAGGAAGTGCGGGAAAGGACGGATGAGAGAGAAGGAGGACGATGCGGCCGGCTCGTCCACCATTGAGCGGGAGGAGAGGTGGTAGAGGGGAAGGAGGAAGGGCGGTGGTGGTAGCACGAGGAGAATCGGGGGAGAGAATGAGGCACTGCTACACCGCTTGGCGTACCAGAGAGATACTGTGGAAAGGAGCAATGGCAACGTGCGTATGGGAGAACGCCCTCAGGTTCACGTGGGCTGACAGCTTAGGTATGGCACAAGTGCCCCATGTACTAGAAAACAGTATTAGATTTGGTATTCGGAAGAAATAAGCTTTCGGCTCACATCACGAGACGTAAGAGACGATCGGGATACCGAGCTACTTAGGCCTGTGCCAATACATCGTTTCTTAACACGTTATCCTAGGTGTAATAAAAACTTAAGAGACAACTAGTCCAATGCATTGTTTCTTATGAGTTGTATCTTAATTTAATAATTTGAGACTCATGCATACATGTGATTGGTCTAACAACTTTTTTTACCTATGATTACATGCAAGGCTTGTATGTTAGCTAAGGTATGTGCCAATGCATCGTATCTTAGCACGTTATCATAGGAACATTAAAAATTTAAGAGACAACTAGTCCAATGCATTGTTTCTTATAGGTTGTGTCTAAATTAAATGATTTGATGCTCATGCATCCATATGATTGGACTAGTAACATTTTTTGCCTATGGCCACGTGCAAAGATTGTATGTTAGCTAAGCTACAACCTCACTCTCTTTCTTCATTAACTATCATACCACATCATCAAAATGCATATGAAACCGTGCTAAGAAACTTGCACTTGATGGGGTCGCAGCATAGAAAACAAAAAATTTCCTACGCAATAAGCGGAATAAACCCCAAGGATCTAGATCTACTAGATGGAGGTAGCGAAGATGAGATCCAATCTCTTACCCTTGAAGATCAACAAACGCGTTTTGTCGGTGCAGGGGTTGGCTAGTCGATCCCCGCAACTAGACTCATCTAGTCGCGAGGAGATGTATTTCCTCGAAGTCCAATCCGACAAAGTGCCACAAGGGGTAGCACCTCCGCGGTATCCACACGTACGGCTCGATGTAGATCTCCTCCTTCTTGATCCCGCAAGCAAGGTGGAGATGGCTAGATGGATCTCGGCACCACGACGGTTGTGGTGGCGTTGATGGTGTGGTCTCCACGAGCAGGGCTTCGCCAAGCCAAGCAAGAGGAGAGGGAGAGGAGGAGGTGCAGCAGCAGCCCTACATCTAGGGGTGGTGCGGCTAGAGGTGAAGGTCTAGGCGGCGGCAGCCCTCCGGGGAGAGGTGGCGCGCGGCTAGGGCTAGGGTGGAGGAGGGGTGCGGCTAGGGCAAGTTGAGGGGGCAGCCAAGGGTGTGCCGCACCCCCTCCCCTCTCCTCTATATATAGGGGGCAGCTAGGGTTGGACAAGGGCCAGCCGGCCCCCTTTGCTTGGCCCCCAAGTTGAGTCCCTTTTGGACTCCACTTGGGCCCCTTTCCTAAAAGGGTGCGGCCAAGCCTAGTCCATCTAGGACTTGGCCGGCTGGGCCTAAAGGGTGGTGCGCAGCCCATGTGGTTGCTGCACCCCCTTGGTCCATGTGGGCCCCCTACATTAGGTGGGTCCCACTTCTAGACTCCTCTAGAACTTTCTAGAACCTTCCAGTACCCCGCTGAAATATTCCGGAACTTTTCCGATACCTCCGGAAACCACTTTCCTTATATGAATCTTATTCTCCGGACCACTCCGGAACTCCTCGTGATGTCCGGGATCCTATCCGAGACTCCGAATCACCATTCGTTCATTCCATCAAAATATCTCATCGCTAACCCTAGCTACATCGGAGCGTTAAGTGTGTGACCCTACGGGTTCGAGAACATGCAGACATGATCAAATCAATAATCAATAGCGGGACCGGGATGCCCATATTGACTCCTACATATTCAACGAAGTTCCTTATCGATTGAACCACGATGCCGGAGATTCTTAATCTCGTATACGATTCCCTTTGTCTCACCGATATTTAATTTGCCCGAGATTCGATCGTCGATATCCCCATATCTAGTTTCATCTCGTTACCTGGCAAATTCTCTTTACTCGTCCATAATATAGGATCTCCGTGATTAACACTTAATCACATGGTTGCAACCTTTCTGATGCTATATTACCGAGAGGGCCCAGAGATATCTACTCCGTCACAAGGAAGGACAAATCCCAGTCTTGATTCATGTCACCCAACAAATACCATCGGAGATACCTGAAAGCCACCTTTATAATCACCCAGTTACGAAGTGACGTTTGATGTCCACAAAGTACTCCTCCGGTAAACGGGAGTGACATAATCTCATGGTCTAAGGAAACTATACTTGGCATACTAAAAGTGTTGGCAATGAAACTTGTGTGACACGATCAATTGCAACTCTTTATTATCGGGTCTTGTCCATCACATCATTACTCCTAATGATATGACTCCGTTATCAAGTGACTGTAACAAGTCCATGGTTAGGAAACTCTAACCATCTCTTGACTAACGAACTAGTCCGGTAGAGGCTTACTAGGGACACCTGGTTGTTTATATTCCACACATGTATTATGTTTCCAATTAATACAATTATAGCATGGATAATAAACTATTATCATAAACATGAATATGCTAATAAACCATTTTATTATTGCCTCTAGGGCATATTCCCAACAGTCTCCCACTTGCACTAGAGTCAATAATCTAGTTTACATTTTCTCGATCCAACACTCATGGTGTCTAACACTCATGGAGTCTCAGTGATGATCATGTTTGCTCGTGGAAGAGGTTCTGTCCGTGTTCTGTACTATACAGTTCTTTATGTTCTTTGCAAAACGTCAACGTCACCTAATTTGACATTACTTTATCATCTCATGATAAACCTCATATCATCATATGATGAATATAATATATTTGGTTAGAGAGTGAGATTTTCGTTTCCCTTTTATGCCTACATGACGTATGATCAGTCAAGAGGACTTTCACATAGCATGTGCACCTGGAACTCACTCAATCTTGAAATAAAATTTCTCAAACCATAATATTATATCTTTTAATCCTTGAATTAATCATATACTCTTATATGTTGTAGACTCACAAATCGACAGTGCTATCATGTCACTTCGATATCTTCGATCACGCTTTCCTTGCGCTTCTGCTATTATGAGATTCCCAATCTAGTTTGGTTTTATGACTTCAATCAAGTCCACCAATCTCTAGATTCTATTATCTCCACTCCATAAAAAATGACTCCTCATTTAACATGTTCTTCTAACCAAGAACTTGGGTCACATATCGTCAAATACAAACACATGGTTCTTATATGTTTAGTCCTATGAACGATTCATAGCGAATTCTAACATATCCTCCAACCATCATTTTGTACTGATTTATCAACTCACTGTTTCACCTATTTCTCACAAGCAGATGAACCTTTCTTCTCTTGTTTTATTTTGAACTCCTTCAAAATCTTACTTAGGTTAAACATCATGACATAATGTTATCAAACATATCTATCCTCCATAGATACATCCATCTCCATGGATATTTGACGTTCAAACTAACTTCATAAGTTATACGTTGGTTCCTGACTTATTTATCGACAATAATACGCATCTATCTCCATAGATATTTGACAATCAAATTAACTTCACAAGTTATGCGTTTGGTTCCTGAAATATTTACAACATTTATGAAATCTCCATTTCACTCAAACAAGATGTTGTAAACTCCCACTCAAATATACACCATACACATATTAAATTGTGAAACCACTTTGGCTCCCACTCAGAAATATGTTATCCTTATATTTGACCATGATTAACTAGCTCCCACTCAAACATATGTCACCACATATTTTGATCTTGGAAAATAGTTTCTGCTCTGACTTAATATATGTCACCACATATTTTAATTAGATCACACTCGTGTATTTTCTCGATATTTTGGACACCTCCAAAATTCTTAATTAACTATTAATATCGAGAACTCTTTATACGAAACGCTAGTACTCTACTAGCTTTAAGTTTTATTTATTCTCTACAAAACACCTTTTGAGGAATAAATATGTGAAACATCACTTTCACAAAATCAAGCAACAATTACTTTGTGATTCAAACTTAACATCGAATGACTCTTAGTCACTTTCGTATTTAAGGTTTCTATTTCTTCTTTGTAGTTTCGTAGGTATGTCTTGTTTCTGAAACATGACAAGTAAATCATGAATATTATTTTGTAACCTGACAAAATTTTATATTCTTGAATCCTACTTTTGTTTAGACGAGCTAAACCGAAATTCAATGATCACCATCATCAATTCCTTTATGTGTCAAGTTTTAACCAACATAGCACTTTACATATGTGCCACTTGATACATAAACAAGCAAGGTTTTAGCTTTTCCATTCCATCAATTCTTTTATCAATGAAACCTTTTCACGATGAATCCACTAAAACATTTAACACAATCAACAATTGATTTGTCCCTTTTAGTCTCTCATTGTGGAATCTCTATTCATAGTCACATATGAATATACTACAAACTTTATTTGCAATAGTTTCTAATTATCTCATAATTAATGAAACCACTGTTTCACATAACTCATATGCGAAATGCAAATCATTAAATAGATCCTTATTTCTAAACAGAGTGTTTATCAAATAAATCTAAATGCTATTATCAAACCCCCGAAATAAAACCCTTCTTTGAGACCACACAATATCAAATAGTGTGTGATTACAATATCTTAGGACATATCAAACGCCTTTGAAATATTCTAAATATTGTAATTTGTGATAACACTTCTCACAAGTCCACATACTAACATATAACTCAAATATTTTTGTCTCTTTTGATCAAATCATAAAGACTCAATTTTCTTGTTAACTTAATATCCTAAACTCCAGTAATTTATTTGATCTCATCAAATATCATAACTCGAATAAATACATATATTTACTCATATCACTTATGATGGAGCGCACAAAATAATGACATCCAACATTTGCTGAAAATACAACCAACACTTGTGTTTACTTTCGGCAATTCATGGCACTCTTTCAAAGGGTGGCATTTTAGTCATACTCCTTACAATAAGGCGCATTGATAAAAACATCAAAATGTTTATTCAATATTCAGCACGACTAAAACAATTGTCATTATTAAGTTTTGGATATCTTAGTATGTCTCTTATTTTATAAATGTTCAACCAATTTATCATCTAGATTATAATAAGAATAACACACTTATAATCGAAACTTGTGATTTCCAAAAAGGATCACTCATGAAAATAGAACAACCATTGTCTTTAACATGAATAACCGTCTCACATAAGTAAGACACACTAATCAAAATCACACTTAGTTCGATTACAAAACTTATTCAAATCCTCTAATCCAAATGATAAATGTAGGGACAGATCGTTGCCAGCATCAACTCCTTGATTGCCACCATTCCGCAACGTCTTCCCATATCCTTTATGCAAACCTCAAGCAGCAGGTTCTGTTTTCATAAAACAGAATGAGTATCAAATACTTATCGGAACCGCCACAATTGCAATTTGGACTTAAACACTTATAACTTGTATATCAATATATACTTTCTGCTTTGTCAACTTCTCTTGCTATGGGTTCCACTTTGACATGACGCAGCCGAGACACAAATTCATAGAAAGTGATCAAATCCCTTCCTATGACATAGTCTCCGGCATAATTCTTGAAGCTGGGGAGAAGCTAGCGTATCACCCCATCTATCGCGAAACCGTCATTCATCTCGTGGTTCCAAACAAGCACTAGACGATGATGTATCTCATGCATTATCCTCAGGTGTTGTTCCAAGCAAGTGTTCTCTTCCGTCTTGAGTGAAAGAAAACCGTTCAGACATTCGAACCTTACAATTCTAACTTGCGCTGAAAAACTATTTTTCAACTCACCAACAATCTCCATTGCAGTCAAGTTCTTGAATTGTCTACCTAGGCCAGAATTCATGAAGGTGCACATCATCCACTTGACTTTCAAGTAGGTGGTTCAAAACCACTCCATGTACTCTTCATCGCTTGCAGAAATATTTGGGTTTATCTCCTATAGGTTCTTCTAACATGTAGAGCTCATCATTGGTGTGTAGGACTTCTTTCAGGACGCAGGTACTACTCAACAAATTTGACCCATCGAGACGCAGTTTTTCAGCAACGAACTGACTACCGTAGTCGACCATGATCTACAAGGATTTTTGCAAAGACATCTGGACTTTTGTTTATGATAATTTTAGTTCATCTTAATGAACTCCCACTAAACTCAACATCTCTCTGGTTGTTTAGTGACACACGATCCAAATCCACTACACCACAACCGATCATCACGTGAGATGATGTAGCTTCAATGGTGAACATCACCATGTTGATCATATCATCCATATGACTCGTGTTTAACCTTTCGGTTCTTGTGTTCCGAGGCCATGTCTGTACATGCTAGGCTCGTCAAGTAAACCGTAGTATTTCCGCGTGTGTAAATCTGGCTTACACCCGTTGTATGTGAACGTTGAATCTATCACACCCGATCATCACGTGGTGCTTCGAAACGAAGATCTTTGGCAACGGTGCATACTAGGGGAGAACACATCTTGATATTAACGTGAGAGATCACCTTATCATGCTACCGTCGCGATCACATCTAAGCATAACAATACGGTGCATAAAAGGATTAACATCACATGCAATTCATAATTGTGATATGATATGGCCTTTCTTCTTGCGCTTTTGATCTCCATCTCCAAAGCACCGGCATGATCTCCATCTCCGGCATGATCTCCATCATCGTGGCGCCATCACCATGGTTGTCCACCAACTATTGCAACTACAACTAATGCTACTCTTAGCAATAAAGTAAAGCAATTACATGGTGATTCAATGACACGCAGGTCACATAAAATAAAAGACAACCATATGGCTCCTGCCGGTTGCCGTACTCATCGACATGCAAGTCGTGAAAGATTACAAACATGATCATTGCATACATTATCACAAATCACACATTGGCCATACCACATCACATGACCCCCTCTGCAAAAACAAGTTAGACGTCTTCTACTTTGTTTATGCAATTTTTACGTGGCTTGGGTCAACGAGATAGAACCGTTCTAATCTACGCAAAACCACAACGGTGATATAGTAGTTGCTTATTTACTCATCCTTTTAAAAGGCCTTCCATTGAAAATTGCATCTTCACTAAAGCAAGAGAAACAGACACCCGCCAGCCACTTATGCAGAACAAGTTGCATGTCAGTCGTGGAACCGGTCTCTCGTGCGTGGACGAGTAAGGTTGGTCCGGGCCGCTTCATCTCACAATACCGCAAAGACGCAAAGTGCACGCGAGAAGGTAGCAACATAAAATATCAACGCCCACAACACTTGTGTTCTAATCGCACCAACATCTACGAATAGATCTAGGCTCTGATACCACTGATGGGGTCGCAGCATAGAAAACAAAAAATTTCCTACGCAACAAGCGGAATAAACCCCAAGGATCTAGATCTACTAGATGGAGGTAGCGAAGATGAGATCCAATCTCTTACCCTTGAAGATCAACAAACGCGTTTTGTCGGTGCAGGGGTTGGCTAGTCGATCCCCGCAACTAGACTCATCTAGTCGCGAGGAGATGTATTTCCTCGAAGTCCAATCCGACGAAGTGCCACAAGGGGTAGCACCTCCGCGGTATCCACACGTACGGCTCGATGTAGATCTCCTCCTTCTTGATCCCGCAAGCAAGGTGGAGATGGCTAGATGGATCTCGGCACCACGACGGTTGTGGTGGCGTTGATGGTGTGGTCTCCACGAGCAGGGCTTCGCCAAGCCAAGCAAGAGGAGAGGGAGAGGAGGAGGTGCAGCAGCAGCCCTACATCTAGGGGTGGTGCGGCTAGAGGTGAAGGTCTAGGCGGCGGCAGCCCTCCGGGGAGAGGTGGCGCGCGGCTAGGGCTAGGGTGGAGGAGGGGTGCGGCTAGGGCAAGTTGAGGGGCAGCCAAGGGTGTGCCGCACCCCCTCCCCTCTCCTCTATATATAGGGGGCGGCTAGGGTTGGACAAGGGCCGGCCGGCCCCCTTTGCTTGGCCCCCAAGTTGAGTCCCTTTTGGACTCCACTTGGGCCCCTTTCCTAAAAGGGTGCGGCCAAGCCTAGTCCATCTAGGACTTGGCCGGCTGGGCCTAAAGGGTGGTGCGCAGCCCATGTGGTTGCTGCACCCCCTTGGTCCATGTGGGCCCCCTACATTAGGTGGGTCCCACTTCTAGACTCCTCTAGAACTTTCTAGAACCTTACAGTACCTCGCTGAAATATTCCGGAACTTTTCCGATACCTCCGGAAACCACTTTCCTTATATGAATCTTATTCTCCGAACCACTCCGGAACTCCTCGTGATGTCCGGGATCCTATCCGAGACTCCGAATCACCATTCGTTCATTCCATCAAAAATATCTCATCGCTAACCCTAGCTACATCGGAGCGTTAAGTGTGTGACCCTACGGGTTCGAGAACATGCAGACATGATCAAATCAATAATCAATAGCGGGACCGGGATGCCCATATTGACTCCTACATATTCAACGAAGTTCCTTATCGATTGAACCACGATACCAGAGATTCTTAATCTCGTATACGATTCCCTTTGTCTCACCGATATTTAATTTGCCCGAGATTCGATCGTCGATATCCCCATATCTAGTTTCATCTCGTTACCTGGCAAATTCTCTTTACTCGTCCATAATATAGGATCTCCGTGATTAACACTTAATCACATGGTTGCAACCTTTCTGATGCTATATTACCGAGAGGGCCCAGAGATATCTACTCCGTCACAAGGAAGGACAAATCCCAGTCTTGATTCATGTCACCCAACAAATACCATCGGAGATACCTGAAAGCCACCTTTATAATCACCCAGTTACGAAGTGACGTTTGATGTCCACAAAGTACTCCTCCGGTAAACGGGAGTGACATAATCTCATGGTCTAAGGAAACTATACTTGGCATACTAAAAGTGTTGGCAATGAAACTTGTGTGACACGATCAATTGCAACTCTTTATTATCGGGTCTTGTCCATCACATCATTACTCCTAATGATATGACTCCGTTATCAAGTGACTGTAACAAGTCCATGGTTAGGAAACTCTAAACATCTCTTGACTAACGAACTAGTCCGGTAGAGGCTTACTAGGGACACCTGGTTGTTTATATTCCACACATGTATTATGTTTCCAATTAATACAATTATAGCATGGATAATAAACTATTATCATAAACATGAATATGCTAATAAACCATTTTATTATTGCCTCTAGGGCATATTCCCAACAACACTGGCATAGGCCTAAGCTACAAGCTCAATCTCTCTTCATTAAGTACTATGCCACATCAACAAAATATCTATAAAACCGTGATAAGAAACTTGCATTGGCATAGGCCTTATACCTCGACCTCCATATGGCCGTGCTCAGATAGTTCCGAACTATACATGCTCACAGAGCAGATGGGGAACAATTCCCGATCGGACGAATACCGACATTTATTGTCCGTAATGATCTTGCTGGAATATTCTCAAAGGTTTGCATTTATTTGTATGACCTAGAGGTGCAGGTGTTGAAGCGACCAGTAAGTACGGGAACGTTTGGATCCTGGGCTATTGCCCACCTAGCCTCGCTGGGCTAGCCTATGCGTTTGGTAGAGCTGAAATAATCTGGTTTAGGAGGGCAAGCTAGCCTCCATAGGTGAAGAAAAAGTCCATCGCTCGGGCGAGCCAATTTGGCTCGCTCTCGACGGCAAGATTTTCCGCAGGCTATAGCTCGGCTAGGCAAGGTGAGCTATAGAACCAAACGTTCCCTACGTGTCCTCGGAGACTCGGCAATAGCGGCGACTCGGAAGTGTACTCGGGAATCTCATCTTTGTGGGAAAATCCTTTTATAGTACCCTCGTAACATTTCATACTAGTGGTAAAAGTGGGACTAGTAGAACTCATACTAGTGCAAAACCGTCACCGTAAAAAAATTCCCGCGGTCCCAAGACCGAAGATAGGAAATGGGCCACGGTCCCAAGACCAAATAATCGTCGTGTTTTGCTCGCTCTCATTTCCAATCTAAAAATGCCCAATTGACAAAACGCAAACCTATCGTTTCCACGCCTCCTTCGACAAATCCAATGTTCTCACCGCCGTTCCGGTGGAACTCGACGAGAAAATCCATCTCCCCCCCACCCCACCCCCTCCCCCTCGATCTAGTATATTTTTTCCTATTGATTGAATTGTTACTAGCCGTGGAGAGAGGCGTTTTGGCTCCCGAGCTCATCTGCTCCTGGTCCAATAATTATTTTTGGGAAAAATAGTAAAACATTTCAAAAAAATCTGAATTTTTTTGGTGATGAACATATACATGTTTTTTACATACTTGCAAAATTTCGTGATAAAATGACATATCTGCTGCTCTGTGCAAAAAAGACAAATCCAGTGACCAAAATGAGATTTAAAAAATATGTTTTCAGAGCAGTGATTTTGTCTTTTTTGCACAGAGCAGAGGACATGTCATTTCATTACGAAATTTTGCAAGTATGTAGAAAACATGTATATGTTCATCACCAAAAAAATTCAGAATTTTTTGAAATGTTTTACTATTTTTTATGATTTTTTTATTTGACCAGGAGCATATGAGCTCGGGTTCCAAAGTGAATTTCACCTAGCCTTTCTATTTCATCTGTCTATGAAATTGTGAAGAACATGGACCTAAAGATTTTGATGTAGAGCGGAGAGCACATGATTATATTAAATGAAAACTAGAATAGGATCAGCCAATGGAAATGGCTTGGACGAGGATACTCCGTAGACCTTGTTTAGATCATTGTGGTGTTGGGTTTTCTAAGCACATATTTTTTTGTGAAACATAGTCGATATTAAATTGGACAGCGTTGGGGGTTCTCCCGGGAATCGAAACACACAATCCCCCGCCTCCCTTGCCGTCCGATCAACGTTTGCGGACCGTCAAATGTTCATCATCTTGCCACCACCCTACCCGATCCCGATGTTTTGCAATGAAACAAAAATCCACTCACCCCTCATGGCATCATAAACCATGGCCGTGAAAACATAGAAAAAATCACCCACAGTCCACATAAACAAACACCCATGGTCGTCGCCGAAGATAAATATGTTGCGGCTTCATCAATGAGCATCATCAACTGCGAGTCCAGCTTGCAGCACCGTCGGTGGGCACAATTTGGCTCGCATCGTCTTGTTAGTGTCACCGACCCTGACTTGTGGTAGGTGTCGTGGTGGTCGCCCGCTCGTATGGATGTCATTTGCATCGTCGTCACGCCATCACCGAATCCCGCATGTGAACGATTCGACTGTGAGATGGGAGCCGCGGGCGGCGGCAGCCGGCGAGAGAGGAACGGCGGCGACACGTGGCTGTTTAGAGCCTTAGAGGAAGAGAAAATTGCACATAACACCACTCGTTGGGGCAAGTTTTGCGCAAAACCACAACCCTTACTGACCGTAGGCGTGACGTCCCACAGTGGTTAGTCTTAGAGGAACGACGACAGGACAATGTCAGCATGGTGCTCATAGGTCATAGTCAAGGAAAAAAATAGCGTGCTATAGAAAAATAGCGTGCTATAGAAAAATAGCGTGGCCTCAAAATATGCTATTAGCGTGATATACCGCGCTATAGCATGCTATTGGCGAGACATTATACACTGATCTATTTAGCGAGACAACTCTTAAAATGACGCTATAGCGCGCCATTTTTTTCCATGGTCACAGCCCATCTGCTTGTGTGAGTGCGATTTTTTTAGAAAGAAGAAAATAAGAGAGACGAGGGGATGAGACACGTTGGCGTGTTTCGAAACGGTAACACGGTAGCATCTTATGAGGTGGGAGCACTAGATGGAGAAATATCTAGTGCTATCGGCACTTTAGGTACTCCATGTGCTCCCGTTAAAAAAAAAAACAATTTAAAAGTTATCAAAAATCTACAAAAAAGTATGCGTGTTCACAAATTATGTTTCTACAACCTTCAAAATTTCGGGTCCAAATTCAAAATGAACATTGAGAAACAAAAAAGACAAATCTGTCATGAATAGTTACATGAGGTTGTAGAAACATAACTTGTGAACACACATAATTTTTAGTTGAAAATGTTGAAACATTTAAATTTGATTTTTTCGAAATGGTAACACGGTAGCACCTTATGAGGTGGGAGCACTGGATATGTTCTCCAGGAGATAAGGTAAGTGGTGCTCGTCGCTAGAGGAGTAGAGTGAGGCGTGGCACGTGCTAGGAAGGATGAAACATTCGGATCCTCTGAAGGAATAGTGTTTTTCTATATAATTCATTAAAGAGAACAATTAAGAGAGATTGAAGTGAATGAGGGACTGCTGCCTATTTATACAAGTCGAGGAGTCGTAAGTATATGAGCAGTTACAACATTTCTTGTTCGGAGAGAAGCGACGGCAGTTCTTAGACATAGTGGTTGCACAACGCTATTACTCTAACCACTAGATAGAATCTACTGCAGGTAGTTAGACTAAGGAGATGCTAACTGCTATGTTGGTAAAAAATGACGATAATTTTATTTCCAACAAATACAACAATGAGATAAATTTGGACTTTGCCATCAATTATCACGTTATAGTTGGGACGTGTTTATTTTCTTATTTGTTAAAAGTGTCGATAATACTTGCCATGTCAGCACGTCTCCCGGTTCTTTACTCCGAGGCTCCAGACTCCAGACCAGACTCCCTCACTAACTCCGCGGCGCCTCCGCCTCCCGTCGCATCTTAGCCTGACGCCCGGACTTGAAAAATCTCGATTAGCCTTTGCCGGCCCCTGGCATCGTTTCTCGCAGGACTTCCCACTGATGAGACTCATGTCCAGGAAGCGGCACCGGCAGCGTCAGCGCTGCCGCCGGCGAATCAGAGACCGTAAGCCTCCTCCTGTATCCGTCTCTCAATCATCGATCTGTTATCTCTGCGCCATGCTTTTATTTTGTCCTAGACTACTAGTATGCTAGATCTGTTGGCAGGGGAAAATTTGTTTATTTCTGCGTGTATGGCGCTGTGGACAGGCGGGGTTTCTATTTTGATGGGAGTTGGAGGAAACTCAATCGCTTGGATGGTCTAACTCGGCTGGTCAATGTTTTTCGGGCGCAAATCTGGGGAATATGGACGGAAATTGAGTATGCTAGGCCCCCAAATCCCCCTTCTTGTCTCCTTTTTGTGCCAACTAGCTAAATATCCATGCCTTGCTCCGGAACAAACGAACACAATTGTTCATTTCTTGGGCTAATTACAGAAACAAAACTATTGTGTGGGGGATGGAAGTGGTGTGGATGAACCACTAAGTGTCTTAAATATTAAAGATAATAATATCTGCTTGAATAGATTACTTTACCAGAAAATTTCACGGAAATAACTGAAAAGATATTTTAATTGGAGGTGGAGGCAGCAACCACTAAGTGTCCTGAGTCAAGGATGCAATCCTTTCGAATAACCTAACCCTAGAGGGATACTTCCTATATTTCCCAAATAGGATCTGATGTGCATGCTTGTCATTATTCTTGAGCTTCCATTATAATATCTGTTCTCACCATAACTGTGGTCTATTGCAGGTGGATCGGTTGCTTTGGCATCTAAAAGAAAGAATCTGCCCAGCCAGAAAGATGATAACTATGAAGTTGTCAGAGGAATATCATGTCCCGCTCTTCCAGAGGTACAGGCTGCTGATACTTAAAGAATTTCGTTTCATGTAAAATCACTTTTTTCTGCTGGAAATCACTGGTAGGCATGTGCTTGCTGGATAAAATGAACATATCTTTAAGCGCTTCATGATATGTTTGGTTTCTGAGAGAATACAATCAGGAAGGGGAACTGAAAATCAGTGGTTGGGGGCTCTTACGTTGCTGTTCGGTTATTTGTCTGTGCGCATCCGAACCAGTTGTGACTCATGAATAGGAATTTGGAGGTATGAGGTATACAGTCAGTATGGTCATTGTATTTTAGTCCAAATTCCCCGTTTGGCAGGTGATTGGAATTTTTGTCTTAGTAGTTTTCTGTCACCGCAATGATATCAAAGGACTGGTTTGTCTCCACTCCAGGATGCGGAGTCGACAGGTTTTTTTTTTGGGTGATTTGATTGGAGAACTTCAGATGATTGCTGGGAATTTGGATAGGTAGCTGTTTGGGCGTGATTTTTTTTCACTCCATACTGTCGAATTTTTGTAGCTCGTGCTTTATGTTAATGTAAATTACGGGAAACGTTATAAAAAAATTGCATAGTGTTTAAGAGGAAATCATTTTTTGAATCTAAATTCATGTGAAATTACTAGGTTCCTCCCAAGACATCTGCCACATATATTCTCCATTCAACAACCCAATTATGTCCAAACAAGACGCTACTAATTTGCTACTGTTGTAGTTTTTGTAAAAAGAGTAAAGTCCATCTATCTTTGATTACGACCAATTTGGCTATGGTGCAACCATCAGGCTTGCAATGCTGGCATACGAAATTCCGTTGAGAAAGACAACATACGAAAACCTGGGAACCTATGTTATACTTCTCCCTGGATAGAAGTTGAAAGATTTGAATCAACTAATAAGAGTAACCAAGAATTATAACCAAGCTTTGCGGAGGATGCACATTAGGACTAGAAGGATATGGAAATAAACACTTTCTACTTCCTAATCATTTTCTCCGAATTCTTCATTACCTTTCTGAGAGATGTTTAGCAGTTGTGATCAGTGTTCTCCTTTCTCCAAAATAAAACTGTATCCTTGTTTTGATGCATATCTGCGCAATCACTGGCTTCACTGTTTACTTTATAATTTCTAATTCAAATTCATAGGGGAATCACCGGTAATTCTTAGGGACTACTATTCTGGTTTGTTCTATCTATTTTTTTGCATCTGTAATTCCAATTTGTGTATTCTCCTATTCTGGTGCATGCAGGATATCTTGCGGCATATCCATACCCAAATGACGCTTCGAGATGCTGCTCGTGCTGCTTGCGCATCACACTTATTTCGAAATTCCTGGATATGCCGTCCCAACCTTACATTCAGTTCTGAAACACTTGGATTAGATAGAAATGCGTCTAGGGATGTAATAACAAGAGATCTTATCAGCAGGATTGACCAGATTCTGCAAAATCGCTCAGGCATCGGCGTGAAGACACTAAGCTTGATCTCCTAGATTGTGGCAACATCGACTTCTGCTACCTTGATAGTTGGCTCCACATTGCTGTTACTCCAGGGATTGAAGAACTTATCCTGAGCCCCCCTCTGCCCTGCATTTCGGTGTACAACTTCCCATGTTCACTTTTATCTAATGGGAGCGAAAACTCGATCCAATATCTCGAGCTGTGTCACTGTACCTTGCGTCCCACAGTTGGTGTTGGTTGCCTAAGAAGCCTGACAAGACTGCATATGTTTTGCATGCGGATTACTGGGGATGAACTATGGTGTCTTCTTTCCAATTCTTCCTCTTAGTGTGGTTGGAACTCTGGTACTGCAAGGAGATAATTTCCTTGAAGATACCTTCTCTGCAACAATTCCGTTTCTTGGATGTGGTTGAATGTGATAGCCTGCAGGTGGTAGAGAGCAATGCTCCAAATCTCTCCAAATTTTGCTTTAGTGGCTTCCTACGTCAAATCTCACTTGGGGGTTCACTGCAAGTTAAAACCCTACGCATGCTATGCTTACATCAGGCCAATATTCTCTGTTACGCTCGACATAATCTCTTGTCTATTGTGCCAAATGTTGAGACACTTATCATGTCGTCAGGAAGTGAGGTATACTCTGAAACACTAGATGATAATAGATTTGCTACGTGTGCCAATAACAGTAGTTATACATTGGAATAGATCTGAGATGTTTTTTATGCAGATGGTGAGCACACCGATGCTATCTGGGAAGTTTCTCCACCTCAAGGATTTGCAGATTTCATTAGCGGGAATGGCTGCATATGATTATTTTTCTTTGGTTTCATTTCTTGATGCTTCTCCTCACCTAGAGAATTTTGTGTTGGCTGTAAGTCATTGCATCTTCCATTCATATTTTGTATCCATGGGTGGACTGCCAAGTCAAGTATCTTGGTTTCTTTGGAGGGTAGTGGTATTGATATTGGCCCTATGCAGATAGCGCAGCATCGCATGGAGCATGATTCGATTGGCCCCTCCCTTGATTTGAGGCAGATTCCGGAGCAGCGCTATGACAAGCTCAAGAATGCGAAGATCTCTGGCTTTTGCTCGGTAAAGAGCTTAGTTGAGTTAACATGTCATATCCTTGAGAATACAACATCACTCGACTGCCTTACATTGGACACCACTCGTCATCCTACATTAAAATGCTCTGTCACGAAATCTGGCAAATGTTTCCCCCTCATGGATAGGGATCGCCTCGTGGAAGCCCAGAAAGCGATCTTGGCCATTAGAAGATATGTCGTGGGGAAAGTACCCTCTATGGTTAAGTTAAATATTCTGGAGCCTTGCAGCCGGTGCCATACCATTGAACCTTTGGTGTGAAGCTCCTTCAGGTATGGCAACTGCCCATTCTTCAGGTTTTGTAATACTCCCTCCATGCACAATTATAAAATATTATAGATATCTCCATATGGTGTATGGACCAAAATGTGTGAATTTACACACAAACATGTCTAGCTACATGCGTTTGGCAGAAAGCTTTTGTAATACTATTGGTTGAATTGGAAGTCTAGAGTTTTTTTTTCTGCCTGGATTGGAAGGCTAGAGTTGCACAAGCAAAATACTACAACTATGAAGTATTTGGGAATAACGATTGGTCAGTTTTTAGTCAAATACCAAAACTACCTCAGACCAAATAGACCGTGCCTTTTAGAAAAGAAAGAAAGAGAATAAAAATAAAGACCGACCCAAGCCAGCCAACTCAAACCGGGGGGCCCTCGTCCCGACCTGGTGCGCACCAACTCGACCCCGACCCTGACCCGTCCCCCACCTCACCTGTCGCTCCCTTCCTCCCACCTGACCTGCTGCGCCGCCGCCAGCAGCATGGACGCGCTGCCAAGCAGCCAGGTCGACGCCGCCGGCCGCCCCATCCTCCACCCTACACCCACCAGCCCAGCCTCCCCTTCTTCCATCCCGTCCCTCCTCCGCCTGCCGGCCACTCCTTCGAAACCCTAGAACACGAGGCAGCTCGAGGTGGAGGTTGCCATGGTGCTGCCGCTGGCTTGGTGACAGATGGGTCGCGACGACCAGCAGAACGAAGGAGCTAGTGCTCGTCCCACTCTTACTCCCGACCCGGGAGTGGCGCCACCTTCCCCTTCCTTCTCTTATGGTTTCCTGTCGTTGCGGCCCACAACCACCGCTAGCAAGCTGCCCAGCCCATTCCCACCGTCACCCATGGCACTGGCGTTGTTTGCCCGCTCCTTACCCTGCTTCCTTCTCACCCTGGCTGGCACCGTGTGGGCAAGATGCTGAAGAGGAACTCACAATCTGTTGCTAATTGGAGGTATTGAATTGGGCGTCCACTTGGTAGGTACCCAAATTGGGCTCCATGGCAGTCCCTGAAGCTGACAGTAGGATATATCTTCGGCTTATCGCTTCAGATGTCTAAACTGGGTTTTGCTTCAGACAATTTGTGCTCGTGACACTAGTTTTTGAGCTGGTGACGTGTTAAGACAAGTCAGGGGCTCAACTGGTTTCAAGCGATAATTGGCGACTACTTCATGATTCAGTTCTAGAACAGAGATCCTGCGAGCTGTGTTAAGATGCACTATCTGCTGTATCATGTTCCCTCACCGCAAGGAATTTGTTAGTGCTCGACTGTGCCAGGAGTGGAGCTCTGTGTGTTCATCGAGACATACACATTTTTGCAGAATTAGCAACATGTGGTGACCATTCAGCAGTTGCTTGTCGACTGTTGGAACTGAAGGTGTGTTTGTGCTGCAGTGAAAGCATTGAATGAGATCAAGTCTTCACTAGGCTGGAGAGTCGTCTACTCATGGGTTGGAGGACGATCCCTGTTATCATTTCTTGGTCTACTCTTGTCCGTTTATATTGGGATAAGATTTGTAAGGATTATTTATCATGTATTATCATTTACATGTAAAAGGATACAAAACTGTCTTTAGATGATTAGTTTTCGATGCTCCTTTCCAGAGAGAACATTAATTTATTTATAGTTGATCCATGTTATTTTTTCTTATACATTCCAATTAAACACCATGGTCAGGATTAGAAACACCTAATCATGCCATTTTCCTTGCCTTGTGTTTCATAGCTAAGAAGAGTAATATTAGACCATTCTACTACCAGTTTTAAAGCTGGCATCAAATAATCTGTTACGCATTTTTATATTTATTTAGTGTCCTGATTATATTACTAACTGTCAAGTTTCTAGCCTGATTGAAGTGACAATGTTACTAACTGTCAAGTTTCTAGCCTGACAGAAAACACCATCAGCTGGCTCAATCATAGCTCCAGCAATGAGCACAAGGAGCAAAGCAGTTACACCTAGCAGCTAGCAGCCCGGAAAAGAAGCAAAGTAGCAGAGGCAAACAACNCAGCCGTGGGGAGCAAAAGAAAATACTGCTTCAATGGTGTGATGAATTGTGTATGTAGGTGATTCAGTAAACTGATGTAGTGAGCTATGGTATTTTGTTCATGATGCAATGAACTACAGTAGTAATGCCTCACTTTGAATGTTCAACTCTGCTGTTGTTGTGATGGTGATGTCTTGTTGCAAAATGTTAAAACAAACATTGCAAAATTCTGTCATTTTTTTTTGAAAATGAAGATGTTATCGAGCCAAATCTTAATACGACACAACAAGAGCATACAGGTATATGTCCACAAGAAACGTAACCAACCAGCGGTGGTATTTTCAGAACGCAAGAACAGCAATCGTGGCATATAAGAATTTCAACAGCATTGTCCGCAGGACTTGCAGAAATTGACAATTCTGAACTACGAGATCAACGTCAATTCCGAATTACCAGATCCGTGTCCGACTTGCAGAAATGAAATTGAAATTCCGAAGGTCCATCTCAGAGCACGAAACAGTTGCCGTTCCCTCACCTGACACATCATCGTCAGGCGGATCTTGCGTCGGTACGCGTGGCGGCAGTGGAAGCGGGCGTGGCCGTGGCGTCGAGGTCGACGGTGGGAGTGGAAGCGGGCGTGGCCGAGTCGACGAGGGGCGCCTCCTCCTCCTCGGGCTCGGCCGCCTCCTCCTCCTCCTCGGGCGCGGGCGTAGCCGTGGCGTCGAGGTCGACGGTGGGAGTGGAAGCGGGCGTGGCAGAGTCGACGAGGGGCGCCTCCTCCTCCTCGGGCGCGGGCGTAGCCATGGCGTCGAGGTCGACGAGGACCGTCTCCTCCTTGAGCGTGGACGTGGCGTCGACGAGGAGCACACGCGCCTTGAGCTCGGACGCTTCCTCCTCCTTGAGGGCGGGCGTCTCCTCCTCCTTGAGCGTGGGCACCTCCTCCTTGCGCGCGGCCGCGTCGACCAGGAGCGCCTCTTCCTCAGGTGCGGGCGCAACCTCCTCAGGCGCGGGCGCCTCCTCCTTGCGCTCGGCCGCGTCGACGAGGAGTGCGTCCTCCTTGAGCGCGGGCTCCTCCTTGCGCTCGGCCGCGTCGACCAGGAGCGTCCCGTCCGCGTCGACCAGGACTGCCTCCTCCTTCGGCGCGGACACGTCTGGCGCGTCGACGACGGGCGGCGCGGACGCCGCGGATGGCTGTCCGCCGGAGAGGTCGACGACGGCGGGGCCGAGCGAGAGGCCGATGACGACGGGGCCGGGATGCGGAGCTTGCCTCGGGAACTCTACTTGGCGGTCACGGAGGCTCGTGATCGAGGAGCGAAGAGTTCGGAGGGAGCGATGCATCTGCGCGTGGTTCCGGCGGAAGGGCCCCTGCATCTCGCGGGCGACCGATACGATCTGCTGCGCGACCTCGTCGACGAAGCCGAAGAACTCGTCCGTGTTCACCTGGCTGCGGATGAACTCTCCGTTGGAGCGCAGGCCCCTGACGTGCTGAATATCGACCGAGCGCTCCTCCACCTCCCGGAGTAGGTCGTCGATGATCATGTCCGCCGCCTCGAGCATGAAGCCGGCGGTGGCGAGGACATCGGCCCGGGCGTAGTTGTTCACGAGGAGCCCATTGCGGCGCAGCGGACCAAGGAGCGTCATCGCCTCGCGTGCGTCCCGGACGCGGAGGCACACGATCGCCACCTTCTCGTGGTTGAAGACGCGGCCATTCGCAGCAACGAACATCTCGACCTCTTGCAACGAACTGAGCTCCAAAGCCATGGCCGTTGGCGGGTGGGGAGGGAGGTTGGGATTTGGGGATTTGGGGGAATTCGGGAGCCTTTCCTTTTTTTTCCTCCGTGCCTCCCTGGCCGAGTGGCCGTTACTTATAGGGGTGGCCCGGCTACCCAGCGAGGACCAGTCGCACCCGCTGGTGGGCCGGCCCATTTAAGCAGTTTCTTTGTGCTTTCATTATTTCCTTTTCTTTTATGCTTTTCTGTTTTTCCTTCTTTTTCCTTTTTATATTTATATTTCCTTTCTATTTATTTAATTCTTTCCCTTTTCCGGTGAAAATAATGTTTATGGTGTTCTACAAAATGTTTGGCTAGAGAAAAAATTGTTTACATGGTTTTAAAACTTTCACGAGACCAAAAAATGGTTCACCAAACCAAGAAAAAAATTACTTTCAGCGGGGCGTGCGGTGCTCATGCTGAGCCGCTAGGGGCATCATATAGGGGTTCCTGCGACAACAATGCGCACAATATGCTTATGCAACGATAACATTGGAAATACTTCTTGTTCTTGTATGTATGTTCCCTATGTCGTCCACAAACTAGCCAGCTTAACACAACGAACGGATCCTATCACAGTTGCCACGAGTTGGCTACATAATGGAAGAGGCAACACTAACGGGGCACAAAATACTCAAAGAAAACAATGTGACGGATTGCCTCAATTTTAGACACTTAAGAGAGTGTAAAGTGGAACTCAAATGCTTTTGATGTTGAAATTCAAATGGCTCCATAACTCAAATAGACCGAGGATTTGGCTCCTCAGCTCCTCTCATGGGAAAGGAGGAACCACTCCCGTCCCTTCTTGTCAACTCCTCAGGCGACTACTACATCGTCCAGTACAAGTAGCCCTCCCAAAGAGTAAAATGCATGGATAATCATTAAATTTGTCCATATAATTCGCTTTTATTATTCACTCACTAGTACAGGCAATCACACACGGTTGTTTTTATTATAGCAATCGTCGTTATCTATGGATAGACGATGGTGTGAGCCATTGCACATTGTGTGCGATAACCGAGAGAATGCGGACAATTTTTATATATTCATCGTGCGCTATAACGCAGACATTCAACGCGATTTTATTAGAGAAAATCATGTGTCTTTATCTAGGAGCACTCACACTTTTCTGTTTTTTTATCATGTGTGTTGTTTACCAATTGCATATGTTTTTTGTACTATATCATTTGTGTTGGTTCTATTATTGTATATGTTTTTCCAAATTCAACTGCATGCGATGAGTCTCAAGTGTATACTGGTAGTTGTGCTGCACCTACAGTACACGTAATACCAATATTTTATCCAAACGGAGTAGATCATCAATAGTAAAGAATTAATTGAACATTTTAGAAGTACATATATATATATATATATATCCAGCCGCCCGCCTCAAACCTCAGCTGTAGGTGCTCTCCGCCAGCCGCTCGCCGCCAACCGCAGTCGCCAGTGCAGTCCCTCGCCAAAATTCCAGAACCGCCGTTCGCACAGATGCTCAGGATTAGACGATGGGGCTTAGCTCGAAAGGATAGTGGTGGGGGAAGAAACTGTCGATGTAAAATAAAAAGAAAATTACGGGATGGTGGGTGGCCGCGACGTACAAAAATTTGGACCGGACCGCACCGGGTGCGAATGCGATGGAGCCAGACCCGGGTGCAGATATATAGGAAGCTCAGATGGGGCACCATGGAGCATGGGCACCAGGATGAAATATGGTAAGTTTTAGGTAAATAGGCAAATACATATACCTTTGTTATGTATACCTTAGATATGTAGGAGGTACATATGACTTTGGGTATGCATATAACGGGGTATACATACCTAATATGTACACATACCTAAATTATTTATATATGCGCGTTGTTGCACATACATACCCGAAGAATATACATCATGTAGATACCTTAAATATGCATACCCAAGGATATGTGTACCTCCCATATACGCAACATGTGCATACCCGAGGTATACGGATTGTCAGATAACCAAAAACTTTCCATATTCCATGGTGGTGCCCGGGCACCATGGATATATACACACACACACATTGTAACATAGGTTCAACTTCTAACTACCTAGGTATACAAAAGACAAAGGTCCGCAAATACTAAGAGAATATGGTTTTCTTTGGTAATTTTGTTGTTTCCGTAACTATTATTTTATTGTGATCCAAATTCATATAAAGTCAGCTATGTTCTGACAGAGTGAGAGGCCCGTCACCGGGAGGCTTGCGCCGCTCCTGACCTGCCCGACCACTGCCTGGCCTGGTCGGCCCATGGCCGGCCCACCCGGCTGGCTGCCTGATGTTGCCTCACATGGCCTCCCCGGCCTGACTGTCCCATGGCCGGCCCCATGGTCGGTCGGGCTGGCTTTCCTTTTTTCGGCTGCTGCAGCCTGTTCACCTGGTTTCGACCGACCTCGCGTAGTTTTGACCCAATGGCTTGTTTTTTGGGGGCACCTATTTAAGGGGCCTTCATCCCCAATATGTCCCAATCTTTGACACTCTCTCTCTCACCTCCATTGTTGACCTTTTGAGAGCTTACCATCTCTCTAATCTTCCATGATTCTTGCCTCCATTTAGAGGAAAAAGAGAGAGAGGAGATCTAGATCCACCATTCACTGAGCCATCTCTCCTCTAATTGAGGGGAACCCTTTAGATCTAGATCTTGGAGTTTCTTTGTGTTTCTCATTTATTCTTCCTCTCATATACCTCCCTAGTATTAGTTGCTTTGGTGGGATTTGGGAGATAAGAACTTGATCACTTAGTGTGTTCTTGCCATTGCATTTAGTGCATCGATTTGTGCTCTCCACACTAATATGTGGAAGTGAATTTTGAGAATCACATTACTCATGGGTACATTGTGTTTCCGAGAGTTTGTGTGTCTTGGGTGAATTTTGTACCCTAGAAAATTGGTGGTGCGCAAAGATATCCGACTTGTGAAGATTCAGGCAAGCTACGGGAGGCTCCAATTGAATTGTGGAGATAGGACCGGGCAAATTGAACGGGTTTGGCCAACACTCTCAAGAAGACCTTATTGGTGTATTGGTTGTCTCCCTCACGAGATAGGCCTAAGGAAAATAGGTGAGCGCGTCCGTACATTGGAGTGCCTGGGTGGCTCCGCACCTCTCCAAATGGAGACTAGATTCCTTTGGGAAGTGAATTTCGGGATAAAAGTTTCGTCTCCACTCGTCTCAGCTATTTCTATACCCGAGATCTTTACTTGTGCATTTACTTTGTGATAGCAATCGAGTTTGAAGTTATGTATATTGCTATCACCTTATTGCTTCTCTTGTCTAGCATAAGTTATTGGTGCACCTAGGTGAACCTAGTATATAACCGTGATAAATTAAACGTTAGTTTTATTGCGCATTTATTCAAGCCCTAAGCGTGAAAGTTTTAAATTGCCATTCAGCCCCCTCTAGGCGACATCTCGATCATTCAAAAGGAACAAAGGCAAAAAAGGACTATATATCAAACTGGGAGCACCATAAAGAGGAAGTTGTGAAATAATAATTAGGCACTACAAGTAAGTACTATAAATATAATAAATGATATTTACAAACAGAAATGGTGATCCACATAAACTATACAAAGACAAAAACTATAACCTGTGATAATGTAAGCAGTTAAAACTTATGATGTTTAAGATAACTTAATAGATGAAACTCATGGAGATTTCAAAAAAAAAGCCACTGCCATTCTTAGGTAGTCTCACTCAAACTCCCAGGTAACCTATTGTAAGATGCTAACAACTAATAGTCAAGGCTACCAATTTTGATTAAAAAATGGGCAATCTCAAACAAACTGCTTGAAAGACCACTAAGGTTCGGTAGCTTGGCCTAATGATAATGAATGTTTTCAACATAGCAGCTCGAGAAATAATTTAATCTAAATGGTCAGAATAAAGAACACACCAAAAAGTAGGGTTGTCCCAACAAATTTCCTATGAAAAAAAATAGTGAATTAGGAGTTTAAAGCAGAACAGAGATAATGATTGGTATGTTGAAAGAACAAACGATGCCCGAGATGCCGCCTAGAGGGGGGGTGAATAGGCGATTAACACTTTTTCTAATTAGGGGCTTGATAATTGCGGAATAAAACTATGTGTTTAAATTAACAAGCCAACAACCTAATTACTAGGCTCACCTATGTGCACCAACAACTTATGCTAAGCAATTTAAGCAACAAGGTGATAGCTAAAGATAAACTTCAAGCACGAAGGCTATCACAATGTAAATTGCATAAGTAGAAGCTCGGGTATAGAAATAACTGAGGCACGCGGAGACGAGGATGTATTCCCGAGTTCCTCCTTATTAAGGGAGTACGTCTCGTTGGAGGGGTGTGAGCTCGCCACAAGAGGCCTACTCAAGATGCCACAAAGGCCTCACCCTATTCTCCGATGAACCTCACCCAAGGGATTGGTTCACCTTCCACTATCGGAATCCTTCGAGGCGGATTCCGGAGCCCTTTACAACTTCTTCTTGGGGCACACACCCACAACTCAATTGGGGGCTCCCAAACTCGTGCCGAAGCTTCACAACCGAAGACTTCGTGGCACCTCCAATCGTCTAGGGTACACGATGCACCCAAGAGGCAACAAGCTCTTGGGAACACAATGCACCCAAGAGTAACAAGCTTCTCAACCTTCAACTTCACGTATCACCGTGGAGAGAGCAACCCGATGCAACTAATGCAAAAGGCAAGAGCACACAAAGTGGTCAAGTCCTTCACTCTCAAATTCCAACCAAGCAACAAATGCTTTGGGGGGAATAAGAGAGGAAGAACAAAGGGGATGAGCACAAAGCAACCCCAAATCTAGATCCACAAGGTTCCCCTCACTTAGAAGAGAATTTGATTGGTGGAGTGGTAGATCTAGATCTCCTCTCTTGAATCCCTAAGTTTGGGCAAGAATCATTGGAGGGATGGAGAGGAATCAAGCTCACAAGTTTGCAACAATGGAGGAGAGAGGAAATGAGCTGAGCAAAGTGAGCAGCCAGCTCTTGGGGAAGAAGGGGGCTTTTTATAGCCCCTCCCCAAAAACTAGCCGTTGGGCCTTTTCAGGCCGGAGTCTCCGGTATAAGTGACCGGAGACTCCGGTGTGCTGGATCATCGGGAGGGCCGGATATTCCGGTCCAGGGGGCGGAGACTCCGGCTAGGCCGGAGACTCCGGGGACCCTCCGGGGATGCTCCGGACCCCCTACCAGTACCGCACCACACAGACGCAGAAGAGCTGAGAAAAACTGGGGCCGGAGATTCTGGGTCCTTTGGGCCGGAGACTCCGGTGCATCTCCGGGGTACATCCGGACCCCTGTCCAGTACCGCACCACACAAACTCATTCGGCAGCAAAAAACAGGAGACCGGAGACTCCGGGTCCTTTGGGGCGGAGACTCCGGTGCTGCCGGAGACTCCGGACCATCTCCGGGGTAGATCCAATAGTAAAATCAGAACCCCATAACTTTTGCAAATGAACTCCGTTTTCGACAATCTTGGACTCGTTGGAATCGTCACAACGAGCACAACAAGATTATACAGAGAAACATCATAGTCCAAGAAGATATTGTAAAACCAAATGAGGAAAGTATAAAAGCTCTTTTTCGCAAACCGAAAAACCGTTTCTTTTGCAATTGAAGTCCAAAAGAGGTAAAACCAATTTTGTTGGAAAGAGGACAACAAAAGCAACCTTTGTAAAAGGCAAACAAGCAATGGAGATTTTGTAACGAGATGGAAGATATAAATCTTCCGCACGGATGAACCGACAAAATCTCCAATACCGAAAACACAAAAGAAGACGCAAATGCAAACCGTTTTTGGTGACCTTGGCTTTGTCATGACAAGCATGACAAGCACCAAGACCACACCACGATAAGATCCAAATAAGAACCAATAAAGATGATTGCATGGATGCAAAGGTTTGAGCTCTCCACGAACGATACGATCACGATACTCGGTCGAGAGCCCCTCTTGATAGTACGGCTATCTATCCTATAACCCGGTCTCTCAACTAACATCATAAGACCGGTGAAATAAAAGCCCTATCAAGATCATACCTTTGCCTTGCGCATTAATCCACTTGAGGTCGAAGAAGACGATATTCATCTCCTCAAGACGAACCACCTTTCTTGATTGCGCCTTGCTTGGTGAAGATTCACATGACGCTCCCCCATACACCAAGATGGGGAAAGCACTCTTCGACATATCTTCACTTGGACTTGAGAGTTGATCAACCCGCACAAAGCCTTGATCAACCCATAAACTTCTTCCCTTAACCTTGATTCCAACAAATGGAGATCAAGCAACTCAAATGGACACACCTATAATTATAGCTCAATACAAATATTAGTCCATAGAGATTGTCATTAATTACCAAAACCATGCATGGGATCAACCATGCACTTTCAATCTCCCCCATTTTGGTAATTGATGACAATCCCTTTTTAAGAGGGTTTATATAACGAATAGAGCATCCTTGCAAGACAAACGAGCAAGGATGCAAGCGCATGCATAGCAAATGCAACAAAAGCATAAAACCCAAATTCCCTTAAACCCTCTAAACTTCTCCCCCATTGGCATCGATTGCCGAAATGGGAAGAAAAATTTAGAGAGCCAATATAATATGAGTTCCTCCATAAAGGTGATGGCAATCCCTTTTAATGAAAACTTAGAGGAAATCAAACTATATTGAGTACCCAAAGATTGCAAAAAGGATGAAATCATTTTAAACATCTCCACAAAGGAGAAAAGCAATCAAAAAGATCCAAAGCGAGAGTTCTAAATAAAAACGGAGAAGCTACCCAAAGTTCATGCACAAATGAGGGGTGCACAAATATGGTAACCTCGCTCCCCCAAAGTCATCTAGAACACGCAACAAGTGCAAGAGTGCATAATGCAAAAGCAAATTATAGCACTTGCACCAAAGATGTGGTTGAGCTATAAAGGAGATACCAATTTTCGAAGATTCAACATGAGGTAGGCCCAACCGAGATAAAACGAAGATCTTTAAAAAGTTATGCTCACAAGCTTAGGGATACCAATTGGAAACTAAAACCAATTGAAAATGCCAAAGGCTAGTGAGAGCATTTAGACAAAGAAAAATCAACATGCTCACCATGGTAGGCATGAGGTCAAAGATCTTCAAGAAAATACATGAGTGTGCAAAGATACCAATAAACACAAAGACAAGCACTCAGAGACAAATTTGGAGCCACCAAAGAATTATAGATGAAAACAAGGTAGCTCAAAAGAATTAGGATACCAACTAAAAGGTGACCTCTCTCACATGTATAGGTTTCTAATTAGACAAACCATGAAGATATACATCCGCAAAGAAACATATACATACGAAATGGTTTGGGAAAAAGAGAACAAGGTATCCAAAAGGAAGTCATAAATATACAAATGAGATTGTTGCTTAAAAGCATAGCACATAGCTCAAATTTATCTCATTGTATATAAATGAACTTCAAATATATCAAATGCATCACACATATCACAAAGGGAACAAGAGATAGTGGAGATGCTTTGAAATAGGCAACAAGTATCACAAAGGAATAATATCAATTGAGGACAAGGTTTTTACAAATTCATCACACATATCACAAAGATATATTAAGTGAAGGAAAAAGGCCAAAACCACAACAATTTCATATAAAAGCTTTCATGCCAAGAGACAACCTACACAAGGTTGGATACTAAAAAGGTATGCATGAGATAGATACTTGTTACCGAGATGACATTGGTGATGAAGATGTTGAGAGTTGGTTTGACATCAAAGCTTGACTCCGACAATCACATGGTGAGGACACCTTCCTTATGAATGAGGCAAGCATCCAATGCATCTCCATTGTACCTAAAACAAAATTAGAGTACAAAATGGTTCCCAAACTCATTGGGTCCCATAGTAGTTAGATAAACTACAATATATAAGAAACACTCCACATAAATATGTGCACATAGATATGAAATTGAATTTCATGCACATCTTAGCCAATTTAGGATTCGGTGGAGTATCCCCTATACATTGGATCAAGAAAGACTAGCATGCCATATAAAATATATATTAGAAAGTAAGCATACATAGACTTACTAGAGCCAAGAGAGATACAATTTGGACTAAAACACGAAGTAAACCAAGAGGAGAGCACACCAAAGTGAGACACAAAGGTTGTCCAAATTATATCAAAATCCAAATCAACACATGATTGAATAAAAATCAAATCGACAAATGATTGATTCCATAACACATCAACACATGAGGTGTGATATCAAAAGGAATCAAATCAACACAACGAATGATCGATAAGACACCAATTGAAAATAAGATACCAATTAAAACACAAAGTATCAACTAGGAGAAAAGATACCAAGAAGAGGGTAATACTTGACCGAAATCAAGTAAAATAAAATAAGGCAAAAGGTATCAAGATTCCCACAATAAATATCAATCAGAACAAATATCTATGGAGGAGATATTAAGTTCCAATTAATACCAATTGAAGGTACCAAGGCAAAAGATAAAGAATCAAATGCCAATTGAAAGGATGAAATATTGATAGAAGGGATAGTGTTCTAAATAAAAAGGAATGCTCCCCCAAGATTCATGCATTATCTTATATATTTGCATTTGAATACAAAATGCATGCACAAGGGATCATCACTCTCCATATTTTATCGACAACACTAAACACTACCAAAATAAAAAAATCCTTGCAAGAGGCAAAGAAGGCAATTTAAATGCAAGAGCCAAAGTGGAGATGGTCTACACAAACCACCACAACTACTAGTATCACTTGTCATGACAAGGAGTATATGGAGATATTTCTCGGTGGTATATAGGAATGATGATCAAGACCAACTTCACAACAAAAAGCATATGGCAAGAGATAAGAATTAAGACGCCATAACCTACAAAAGTTTGTCGGTAGTTTCAATTATTCAAACCAACCGGCAAGAACATGGTTGGAATAAAATGAAACAAATGGTTTCTCACATGATATATGGAAATTCATATTAGAGAAAAACCACACCAAGCAAACTCACCCAAACAAGAGTCAAACGACAACCACAAAGGAAATTGGAACTTGTTCGAGCAAACATGCCACATAGGAAATAGATAATGTACAATATCAAATCTAAGTGGCAAACCTCAAATGTTCACATTTTTATGGGATTGTAATATGCACATAGCTTATTACTCCCCCATAATGTGATGATTCATTTTATTTTTAAACAAGAGGCAAATAAAACCAACTAGAGAAGTTAATGGACATTGTAGAATTTGAATTTCTCACGAAAATAACATACCACATAGTGACTAGATAATATGAAATATCAATACTAGGTGGTGTGCCTCATGTACACACATTTTTAGGTTTGTGAAGTGCACAAAGCACATCACTCCCCCAAAATGGGATAGTCCATTAATATCTCAAAGAGCCAAATGAAATCCACACAAGATTCAATAAAGCTCAACACACAAATTACATATACATGATATACAACTATCATACACAACCACCTATTGATCAAGTTGAAGCTTGTTGGTCCCCAACCAAGTTGGGTCCTAAGAGGTTAGTCACAATAGGCTTGGGAACCCAAATGGTGCTTTTCTTGCCACCACTTTGAGCTCCCACATACTTGGCAAACACATTGCCACTCCTATCCTTCCTAAGAGAATAAACATCATCAATTATGATAGGGTTGGATAGGTTACTGACGGTGCATGAAGAAGCAAAGTGACCCTTGCCACGGCAAAGGTAGCAACACCGACTCTTCTCTTTCTTCTTGATAGGCTCCTCAACTTGAGGAGCATTGTCTTGAGTCTTCTTAGGAGGTGGCCTTTGTTCAACTCGTGGTTGAGCACGAGATTGAACAAGAGGCCGCTTCCCTAGTTGCTTCTCACTAAGAGGCTTCTTCTTCATTGGGCAATCCCTAACATGGTGCCCTTCAATCTTGCACTTGAAGCAAGTGATCTTGGCCGGATTCTTGACTTGAACTTGGCCCTTCTTCTTCTCAACCTTGGACTTGTTCTTGTTGTTGGAGATGAATCCAAATCCACTCTTGTCATTGGGGGATTGTTGCACACTCAACATGTTGTCGAGTGCACTCTTCCCTTCATGACGTTTAGCTTTGGCCTTGAGGTCTCCTCTTTTCTCTATATGGTTAGTGACAACACAAGTACTAGAGGAGGTAGATGCATCATTGTTAGAGCAACAAGGCAAAGCAAGTAATTCATCACATGATGTACCAACATTTTTTGTGGATGAACTACTAGGACTAGCACATGGCAATATAGCATTTTTAGATAAAGTTGTGCTATTATCCACATGAGACTCACTAGATGTTACCTTTGTAGTGATGGCCTCATGAGCTAACTTTAGACTAGCATAGGATGCTAGAAGATCATCATTAGAGCTAGATAGCTTTTTATGACTTTCTTCCAACTCCCTATACTTGCTAGTTAGCAACTCAAGTTGAGCCCTTAGCTCAACATTCTCCTTCAAAGTAGATGCTTCACAAGAAATGGAGTTAGTAGCACAAGCATCATTGACATTAGGAATAGAGGAATAAAGCTTGGCAAGCTCTTCATTTAATCTAGCATTTTCCTTTTTCGTGACTTCATATTTAGCATGAGCATGGTCACGTTCCTTAATGATTTTAGCAATCATTTCATTATGAGACTCCTCGATAGATTCTAGTTTCTCCTCTAGAGAAGCACGAGTCTCATGCTCTTCCTCAAGAGCATCTTCTAACGATGCTTTCTCCATAGCATCATCTCTTTCAATCTTACCCTTTTCTTCAAGGCTTGCTTCCAAAGCCTCAATAGATTCCCCACGCTCAATTAGGGTGCTCATGATTTCAAAGAGATGAGCTTGGGCCTTTTTATTGCTAGGAAGAGCTTTAAGAATCATTAGACCTTTATTTTGAAGCCTAGCATTAACTTTTTCAATATCCTCTTCTTCATCATTATTATCATCATCATTATCATCATTATTATTATCATTGCTAGAAGAAGATTTAGCCATAAGGCAATGAGTGATGGATGAAGAAGAATAATTAGTTTTTGAACTACTCAAGTTCACATCTTGTTGCATAGCTAATTGGGTTTCCTCTACATTATTATTCATGCAAGAGTTAGAGGGAACACAAGCATTTTTATCAAGGCAACAAGATAAAGCAAGCATATCATAAAGAGATTCATCTAAGCAAGTTTTAGATGATATGCAAGGAATATCAACACTAGCATGTAAATCATTTTTAGTGCTATGTGTGTTTAAGTCCAAAGATGAATCATTGCAACTAGATAGAGATAAATGATCATCAATAATGCGCTCACTATCAAAGTTGCAAAACCCATCACTACTCACCATCACATTAGTTTGTGGCTTACCACATTTTGGTGAAGTAGACGAAGATGAGAGCTTGTCACGGCCGGAGGTGGAGGGAGGGCAATCATCCTCAATAGAGTTGGACACTCCATATTTATCTTGAAGCTTTGTCCAAAGCTCATGAGCGTCTCGGAGAGGCATGATTGACTCGAAAACTACAACACTCACAAATTTGCAAAACTCATTAGATGCTAGAGCATCTAGATATAAGTTTTTCTCATCCTCTAAAGTCTTACTTTCGTAATCCTTTGGAGGAGAAAAACCTATATCTAAGATACGCTCAATATTGGGGTCCAAGACCCGTAAGTGACTAAGCATATGAGTTTTCCAAACATTAAAATTTGTGCCATTGAATATAAACATGGAATTGTGCACTAAATCCCTAGACGACATCTTTGCTCTCTAGGCGGTAAAGCCAAACAAGAGAGACGAGGCTCTGATACCAATTGAAAGAACAAATGATGCCCGAGATGTCGCCTAGAGGGGGGTGAATAGGCGATTAACACTTTTTCTAATTAGGGGCTTGATAATTGCGGAATAAAACTATGTGTTTAAATTAACAAGCCAACAACCTAATTACTAGGCTCACCTATGTGCACCAACAACTTATGCTAAGCAATTTAAGCAACAAGGTGATAGCTAAAGATAAACTTCAAGCACGAAGGCTATCACAATGTAAATTGCATAAGTAGAAGCTCGGGTATAGAAATAACCGAGGCACGCGGAGACGAGGATGTATTCCCGAGTTCCTCCTTGTTAAGGGAGTACATCTAGTTGGAGGGGTGTGAGCTCGCCACAAGAGGCCTACTCAAGATGCCACAAAGGCCTCACCCTATTCTCCGATGAACCTCACCCAAGGGATTGGTTCACCTTTCACTATCGGAATCCTTCGAGGCGGATTCCGGAGCCCTTTACAACTTCTTCTTGGGTCACACACCCACAACTCAATTGGGGGCTCCCAAACTCGTGCCGAAGCTTCACAACCGAAGACTTCGCGGCACCTCCAACCGTCTAGGGTACACAATGCACCCAAGAGGCAACAATCTCTTGGGAACACAATGCACCCAAGAGTAACAAGCTTCTCAACCTTCAACTTCACGTATCACCGTGGAGAGAGCAACCCGATGCAACTAATGCAAAAGGCAAGAACACACAAAGTGGTCAAGTCCTTCAATCTCAAATTCCAACCAAGCAACAAATGCTTTGGGGGGATAGAGAGGAAGAACAAAGGGGATGAGCACAAAGCAACCCCAAATCTAGATCCACAAGGTTCCCCTCACCTTAGAAGAGAATTGGATTGGTGGAGTGGTAGATCTAGATCTCCTCTCTTGAACCCCTAAGTTTGGGCAAGAATCATTGGAGGGATGGAGAGGAATCAAGCTCACAAGTTTGCAACAATGGAGGAGAGAGGAAATGAGCTGAGCAAAGTGAGCAGCCAGCTCTTGGGGAAGAAGGGGGCTTTTTATAGCCCCTCCCAAAAACTAGCCGTTGGGCCTTTTCAGGCCGGAGTCTCCGGTAATAAGTGACCGGAGACTCCGGTTGCTGGATCATCGGGAGGGCCCGGATATTCCGGTCCAGGGGCGGAGACTCCGGCTAGGCCGGAGACTCCGGGGACCCTCCAGGGATGCTCCGGACCCCCTACCAGTACCGCACCACACAGACGCAGAAGAGCTGAGAAAAACTGGGCCCGGAGATTTCGGGTCCTTTGGGCCGGAGACTCCGGTGGGCCGGAGACTCCGGTGCATCTCCGGGGTACCTCCGGACCCCTGTCCAGTACCGCACCACACAAACTCATTCGGCAGCGAAAAACAGGAGACCGGAGACTCCGGGTCCTTTGGGGCGGAGACTCCGGTGCTACCGGAGACTCCGAACCATCTCCGGGGTAGATCCAATAGTAAAATCAGAACCCCAAAATTTTTGCAAATGAACTCCGTTTTCAACAATCTTGGACTCGTTGGAATCGTCACAACGAGCACAACAAGATTATACAGAGAAACATCATAGTCCAAGAAGATATTGTAAAACCAAATGAGGAAAGTATAAAAGCTCTTTTTCGCAAACCGAAAAACCGTTTCTTTTGCAATTGAAGTCCAGGAGAGGTAAAACCAATTTTGTTGCAAAGAGGACAACAAAAGCAACCTTTGTAAAAGGCAAACAAGCAATGGAGATTTTGTAACGAGATGGAAGATATAAATCTTCCGCACGGATGAACCGACAAAATCTCCAATACCGAAAACACAAAAGAAGACGCAAATGCAAACCGTTTTCGGTGACCTTGGCTTTGTCATGACAAGCATGACAAGCACCAAGACCACACCACGATAAGATCCAAATAAGAACCAATAAAGATGATTGCATGGATGCAAAGGTTTGAGCTCTCCACGAACGATACGATCACGATACTCGGTCGAGAGCCCCTCTTGATAGTACGGCTATCTATCCTATAACCCGGTCTCTCAACTAACATCATGAGACCGGTGAAATAAAAGCCCTATCAAGATCATACCTTTGCCTTGCGCATTAATCCACTTGAGGTCGAAGAAGACGATCTTCATCTCCTCAAGACGAACCACCTTTCTTGATTGCGCCTTGCTTGGTGAAGATTCACATGACGCTCCCCCATACACCAAGATGGGGAAAGCACTCTTCGGCATATCTTCACTTGGACTTGAGAGTTGATCAACCCGCACAAAGCCTTGATCAACCCATAAACTTCTTCCCTTAACCTTGATTCCAACAAATGGAGATCAAGCAACTCAAATGGACA